>CM050519.1:11788220-12068220 GCA_027563665.1 Antrozous pallidus
GGAAAGAATGGTGGTTCTTGAAAGGAAATTATTTGTTCCAGAGCTATTCTACTCTGATAGACTAGTCATTTTTACTCTATTGATGTGCATAACCACATTACAAGAATTGTAAAAGTTTGGAATACCTGAGCAGTTTAAAATTGCAGGACAGTAAATGACCATCTGGAGTATTGATAAAGGGGAGGGGCAGAATCCCACCCAGTTGTTAGTGAGTTTGCTTGCCAAGGACTTTTGCCTGATAGAGGCGTTTGAGTCCTGGGGCTCTTTGCAGAGAGCTGGTCTTGACCACGTTTTATGATGGACCTTAAAGGTAAAGGAAGAAAGGAAGATTCATGGAGGATTTTTCTTAACCCTACAATATAAATTCTTAATCTGGTTTTCTTAAATTCCTTTGAGTTTCAGGGAGCTTGCAAAGTTTCTGAAGTTTCCAGTAAAAGTTTTGGTGTTTTGTGAAGATGTTAATTTTCCCAGGGGCTGGACTACAGCTTGCGTCAAATTTTCGAAGGGATATGCTTCCAAACAGGTGAAGACTCTCCCATAGCGAGAGATCACTGAGTGTCATTCCTGGCTCCATCCACACTCAGCTTATTCATGTGCAAGTGTTGATCCAGGACCTGGGACAAGAAGTGATGGGAAACAGACTCCAGACGGAGCAGGGAGCCAGCTTCTGACAGTTTTCTCCTTTTTCTCTCCTGCTAAGTGAAAATAGTATGCAAAGAGCTCCTCCACTTGAAGGGGTTGAGACTGAGGCCTACTTATTTTGCAAGGGTTGTTCTTCTGTACACACAATACCAGTTGCATAATCAATGTGCACTAATTGATTAAGGAGCTCTTTCTAAAGTTTCTGCTTGGGACTCAAACACTAAGGCCATCTGCAAGCTAGCAAGATGCCCTTTCTCAGATGTTGCTTCCTACTTGTGCTGATAATTGCATATACCAAGTTGACTAATTGGCGTGTCTTGAGTTCACTTTATACTAAGTGCTGACCAATCACCTGCATGGCAGATTTGTTCCAATAGGACTGCAGTGTACAGTTGCTACGTTTTGGCTTTCCAGCATCTGAATCCATGTCTTCCTTGTAGGGAATCCTCCATTGGAAGGCAGGTTCCCACCTCCCACTAAGGAAGCCGGAACGGAAAGATACATTTCCTCTCTCATCCCTTTGGCATCAGGATGAAGGCATATGACCTGCTTGGGCCAATCAGATACTCCCACCAGGGACTTCAACCTTGAATGAGTGACAGAGACAGATAAAAATGAGATGTGATCCATAGTCATGGCAGTGGTGGTTTAGCAATGGCAACGATGTGGCTTCAGTGTCCAGGGGTAGGAATCATGGATAATTTGGTGATGGTAGAGCCCAGACTTCCTGGTTGCTTGCTATTTTTCAATCTATTTCATCAGCCCTCCTATTTATGTTGTCAGAGACCTTATATCCTCCCAACAGATATGTTTTTGTGTGAATTAGCCAGATTTGATTTCTGTTGCTTGCAATTAGGAATCCTAAGCAATATTGGGGAAGAAGAAAGCATGGGTCAAAATGGCAACCCTCACCTTTAAATGACTCTTGTGATGTTTAAGTTCATGTGTTAACTTGACTAAATCATGGGGTGCTAGAATATTTGATCAAACAGTATTCTGGGTGTCTCTGAGGGTATTTTTGTATGAGGTTAAGTTTTATTTTTATTTTTCTGTTAATTCTCACCAGGGGATATTATTTCCATTGCTTCTCAGAGAGTGGAAGGGAAGGAGGAAAAGAGAGAGAGAGGGAAAGAGATATGAGAGAGACACATTAACTGGTTGCCTCCTGTGCACACCCCCACTGAGGGCAGGGAGTGAACCACAGCCCACATAAATGCCCATGACCAGAAATCAAACCCATGACTCTTCAGTGGGTAGGCTGATGCTCCAAACACTGAGAAACACTGGCCAGGGCAAGATTAATTTCTAAAATTGGTAGACTGAGTAAAGCAAATTGCCCTCCATTCTGTGGGTGTATCTCACCAATCAATTGAAATCCTAACTAGAAGGCAGGAAATTATTCCTGCCTGACAACCTTCAGACTGGGAGGCTGGCTTTTCCCCACCTTCGGACTCAAACTACATCAGCTGCCCTGGTTCTTAGGTCTTTGGACTCATACTGGAACTAAACTATTTGCTCTCCTGAGTCTCCAGCTTGTCACCTCACCCTGCAAATCCTGGGACTTGCCAGTCTCCATGATTATATGAACCAATTCCTCATAATAAGTCTCTTTCTCTATATTTATACATTGTATTGGTTCTATTTCTCTGGAGAACACTGACTAATGCAATTCCTTTTGGATTAGCATGGGGATCTAGCAGTTCTATCTAGGGGACCTTCTGGTGGACAGAGCATAAAATTCCAGATTAGGATCTTCCTTCCAATAAGGAATGAGCCACTTGAAATAAAGGTAGAGTTGCTATCCTGATCCCTCTCTCTCTCTCTCTCTCTTTCAGAATATATGTGGTAGAACATTTTTATGCAGATGGCTTTCTGCGAGTTTGAGCTATTTGACAAGAAGTGTTTCCTCCTTTGGGCCTCAAGTATCATATGCATATTTATATCATTTTTTTATAAATATCTTTTAATGTTTGGGGAAAAAAGACAAATACTTAGTGTAAAAAGAAAAGTTTAGAGACTATCACAAAAATAATAAAAATTACCTGAATATTTTTATTATGTGTATCTTTCTAGATTCATTCATTCAACAGTGGGGGCTTACTATGAATCAGGGGACTGATATCCAATAACATACACATGGTTCTTGCTCCTGCTCCATGAAACTGGTAATCTATTGGAGAAGACTGTCATTGATCAAGATCTGGTAGGTAGCTATGTCTCCCTCACCTGTGGACCAAAAACACAGGGCTAATTTCTTAGCAGCTTTTAAAATGGGTTTCTTCTTTCTAAAACTGCAAATCTTCCTTCTCCAATAGTTGTTCAGTCCCACAACACTGGGAAGCAGATCAAGATTAGTATTTTCTCTTACTTCCTGGACATTTTTTTTTTTTTTTTTAGTATTCTGAATCTGTGCTAGAGGGTGAGAAAAAGAATAAAATCTCTCCAAATCATCTGTTACTTTTATGACTCGAATGATCAAATTCTCAGCCACGTGACCCCCACACCTCTCGTTCTGACCCACACCATTCCTCTGTAGCTTATATGCTGGTGTTCAGTTTCATTTTCCCTCGCTTGTTTCTTTGTTGTGATGGTGCAGTTCAGCCATTTCAATGAATAATGTGACCTGGGCCCCTGAGGCACTGTTCCCAGCCACTGTTCTGAGAAGGTGAGCTACCTCTGAAGATCCTCTGGGCAGTTTCTGAATTTCCTCATTCTTACCTAGTGCTTACCAACCACTGTTCTGTGTTTTTACAGGGCTCCATCTCGAGCCAAAAGCCCCAGGGCCTGAAGTCTCTGCTGGAAAAATTGTGTCAAGTAAATAGGGACATAAAAATTAGAAAGGAAATTCCTGGGCCAAACAAAAACCCCTTTAAATAGAACAATTGAGTGCCAATGCAGACATAATCCTAATCCTGAAATTTGTCATTGTTGTTGTTAATCCTCACCCGAGGACTAATTCTGAAAATTTTGAATGTTCGCAAGACATTCTAGGGCAAATAATAAAAAATTATCTTTTGGTCAAACGATTAAATCTTATGGCAAGTTACATTCTCAAAACAGGAAGTCCTTCTGTTACAATTTGTGCTCATAAAACAGTCTAGAAAAGAGACCACACTGTCCAAAAGAAAGGGTGAGGGACCAGAAATTGGGAAGTTTGGATTCTAGCATCAGTCTACTTTTCAGTAACTTATTTTGTGCTTGTAGCTAACTCACATTTTTCGTAATTAATTTTTTGGCCCCATTTCCAGAATGAGAGTATTCATTCTGTATTTCATAGGTTACATTTATCAGAGACGATGATAATATACAGAAATTTGGAAATTATGTCACTTATCATAGTGCTTGAGAAGTCACAACTCTTAAACCAAACAGTGTTACTTGCCACTGAGATTTCTAAAGTTGTGAAAACCCTAGCCCTCATCTGGCATGTGACGGAAAATTTAAAATTGTTTTCTGGCCCTGTTGGGTTTGGCTCAATGGACAGAGCGTCGACCTGTGGGCTGAAGGGCCCCAGGTTCGATTCTGACCAAGGGCACATGCCCAGGTTGTGGGCTCAATCCCTAGCAGGGGGCATGTAGGAGGCAGCCAATCGATGATTCTTTTTCATCATTGATGTTTCAATCTCTCCCTCTCTCTTACTCTCTCTGAAATCAATAAAAAATATATTGAAAAGTAAAATTGTTTCCTGCAAGGATTCCAGTCTGTTTTGGAATCCTTTATGAAAAAGAGCCAATTCCTCAGCGAGGCCATGTATTTACTTGATCTTCAGATATAACAGATTCATTGTGAACCCGTTCCCTTCTCCAGGAGAATGTGAAATTTAGGTATTTGGCCTACTATATACATTTCTTTTTAAAATAAGCATGGAGCCCTAGCCCATGTGACTGTTGGAGCATTGTCCCATATACCAAAAGGTCATGGGTTTGATTCCCAGTCAGGGCACATACCTAGGTTGAAGGTTTGATCCCTTGTTGGGCATGTACAGGAGGCAACCAATCGATGTTTCTCTCTCTCTCTCTCTCTCTCTCTCTCTCTCTCTCTCTCTCTCTCTCTCTCTCTCTCTCATCAATAAACAAATCCTCAGGAGAGGATTTAAAAAAAAGAAATGAATATTTAAAAAAAAATCAGCATGGACTTTGGAGTCAAAGAATTCTGAAGTCAAAAATCCAATTCCCTTTATCTTATTGGTTGTAGTATCTTGGGGAAATTATTATTTTAAGTAGAGGCCTGGTGCACAAAATTTGTGCAAGGTGGGGTCCCTTGGGGTGGCGTGCAGAGATTGGGCCCTAGCTCTCACCCCTAGATTTGTATCTCCACAGTCCCACTTGGTACCCCTTGGCCTGGCACCCACCCACTCACCTGCTCCATCATCCCACCATGGTCTGGCTGCTGTTGGGGCCCATTGAGGCCAGCAGCACCTCCACTGCCACCTGCTGCCAGCACTGTGTCACTGATGCCCGCTATGGTCCACAGTGCCCCCCAGTGGTCAGTGCACGTCATAGCAGGTGGTCGAACTCCCAGTCAGTGAAATGCCCGAGGGAACAATTTGCATATTAGGCTTATATTATATAGGATTTCTCTGTGTCCCAATCTCTTCATATATAATAGTAACAAAAAGTATCTTCCTTATTGGTGGTAGGGAGGATTTGCTGAAGTCATGTTTCTGAATGCTTGGTGGGCTGCCTGGCATATGCTGATGCACAATGTCTGTTGGTTCCCTTTTCCTCTCCTGTATAAAGAATTTAAAACAATACCTAAGACTTAAGGATAATTGCACTTTGGTCTATGGGTAGAATTAGATAGTGCTTGAGAAGTCACAATTGATAGTGCTTGAGAAGTCTGAATCTGTACCGTGAAAAAATGTGATCTCAAGTAAAGGTCTAATCATAACAGCATTAGTTAATATTAACCAAGAAAGAATAAAACTTGAATCAGAGTCCATATCTCCAGAAATTCCAGAAGTTTATAAAAATTAAGGGAAGCAAACTAACTTTTCATTACTAAGGACTAGAAGTTGGGACCTACACATTTTTCAGTTTCTCCACTCTAGGTCTCTTGAGAGATAAAATAGTTAAGGCTGAGGAACCAGACAAATGTCTTCACTTTTTTTTCTTGGCTTCCCAAATGGGAGAATGAGGGATTTATTTTATTTTGCTAGGCAGTCAATGCCATGTGCTTGGGAATTCATGGATGGAAGACTGAGGAAGACTGAGTACATCTAAAATATTGTTACTGACAGAAGTAAATCAAACATCAAAACCTCTAATGTTCTGCTCAACACCCTCTCCAACCACCCCCCAAAAAAGCTACATAGGGCATTTCTGGTGAAATATAACATGTAACCTAATTAAAATTTCTTGCAACTATTTTCATAGGATAAAATATTTCATTGTGACTGTCACTCTTATTTTAACATTTTACTTGGAAGATAGATTTCCAACTTACCAACCAAAGAATAAATCAATTGCTCTCTTTGGGTAGTTGAAAAATAGAAGCAGACATTAAGACAAAAAAATGACTCAGAAAGAAAAACCACCCACTTTTCTCTCAAGTCTTACAGGACTCCCAACGCTTGAATAGTGACGGTTACAAGAAATCTTAGGTTTTTATGTCATTTGTGGGGTGTCAGGTAAAACAACAACATTTCAATTTGCATATTACTCTTTTATTAGATAGGATTTTCTGGAATGGGATACTTCAGATATGTAAGTTCAGACTCTTCTCACCAAAGGCAGAGAAATTGAAAAAGAAAGCCTCAGCTTCTCTCTCAGAGCAGCCTTTACCTCCCCCTTCAACGCACCACTAACACCCCCCCACACACACCCCCCCCAAAGTGACAGCCTGGGAAGCCAGCAGGGCCATTCCAAGCATCCATACCCACCGGAACACAGCCTAGAGGCGGCCCCATAGACAAGTCCCCGGGTATTTCAGGGCCCAGATGCACATGGCAGAGCCTCCCTCAGAGAAACATGGGTCACCAGATCAGAATCCTGCTTCCCAAACCATGGAGTCCACCATGGAGAAGATGGAAGACAAAACCACGCCGGCACTAATCAAGGATGACCAGGCCAACAAGAAGCAGAGCAAGCAGGAGAGTGTGAAGAAGTGGATGCATCAGGCAACGGAGAGAAGATAGTAGATCACCCTGACTACATCACATGGTGTCATCACACAGCTGCTGGTCCTAAACATAGTGCACTTTTCCTCCAGAGGA
Organism: Antrozous pallidus; assembly: GCA_027563665.1. NCBI lineage: Eukaryota > Metazoa > Chordata > Mammalia > Chiroptera > Vespertilionidae > Antrozous > Antrozous pallidus. The sequence goes on from CM050519.1 coordinate 11,795,077, forward strand.
AGTGGGGGAGATAATACCAATGTAGATTGACACAGAAAGGTTAAGCTCAACATGCTTAACAGACCTGATATTTCCCATTGCTGGTCAAAGCAAGTAGCCAGACTTGTCAGGAAGAAACTGGTTCTTGGCTCTTTTTGTAGATTCACTGCTATTTAGTTGTACCCAGACTGTAATGTTCAAAGTGAATGCCACTTGTTGATTGAGAGATAAAATAGTTAAAAAGTCATTGGAAAAAACAGTAAATGTGATTTGGGAGTCAGTGTGGGGAAGGAAAGACTACCTGAAACTTTCTAGTCAAACATTGGTAGTGACAAAGTCACCAGTGTCATCTGACCTGCTTTTCCATGGTGGAATTCACCCCTTGCATAGGGATGGAGGGAAAGGGGAGAGAATGAGAGAGAGAGAGGATGAGAGAGAGAGAGAGAGAGAGAGAGAGAGACATGGATGTGAGAGAGACACCTCAATTTGTTGCCTCCCATACCCACAAGCATGAAGAGGGTTGGGGATTGAACCTGCAACCCCAGTACGTGCTCTTGATGAAGAATTGAACCCGCCACCTTTTGGTGTGCTGGCTGCCACTCTAACCACTGCTCAGGTGACCATTAAGAAAAAAAAATCATGAACTTCCAGGTCTTGTGAGGCATGCTTTATATGCATTATCTTCTTTAATTGTCACAGTCACCCTGTGAGCTACTATTATAATTAACTAGAGACCCATTGCAGGAAGATTACTGCAAGAATAGAGCTTCCTGTGGCTTGAGCAAAGCTCCCTTCTTTCTCTGTTGCCTTGTTCCCTTCTCCACTACCTCACTCTCCCGTCTCCTCTGCCTTGCTCCCTCCCTTCTCCACTGCCCTGCTTGCTCACTTCTCCACAGCTTTGCTCCCTTCTGTTGTGCTTGGCTTCCTTCTATACCATCTTCTGCATGTGGATATGCAAATTAACCACCATCTTGGGTGGATTAATTTGCATACTTGCTCTGACTGGCTTGTGGGTGTGGCTTGCGGGCATAGCGAAGGTACAGTCAACTTGCATATTAAGCTTTTATTAGATAGGATTTTATTTTAAAGACAAGGAAACTGAGGCTTAGAGGAAATAAAGCCCTCACCTAAAGTCACCCAGGTAAAGGGACAGACCAGAAATTTCAACTCAAATCAATTTTATTCCAAATCCTATACTTTCAATCTAAACATTACACTGAGTGGCCAGATTATTATGATCTCTGAATGCATAATAATCTGGCCACTCAATGTATATACTATACAATAAAAGGCTCATATGCAAATTGTCCCCTTGACCAGGAGTTTAACCAGCAGGCAGGCTGGCCAACTGTCCATGTCCCCTCCCCCTGGCCAGGCTGGCCGGACCCCACCCATGCACAAATTCATGCACTGGGCCTCTAATGTGTGTGTGTGTGTGTGTGTGTGTGTGTGTGTGTGTACTGAATGGCCAGATTATTATGTGTTCAGAGATCATAATAATCTGGCCACTCAGTAATGTTGCCTCTCACTCACTGCTTCTTAATTCCAAAAAGAAATCTGATCCAAACTAAATGAAAATAGAATAAAACAGCTTTGAATGTGAACATGAAGTATAGGTTTGTTAGTGGGCTTAAGGGAGTGAGGGAAGAGACAGGAGGTCTATGAAAGATAATGCAATAGTGATTTTCCATGATGGTCCGAGAGGAATCACTCTTGCAGTCATTATAACAGTCACTGCCAGAGAACTGAGAGCAACTGTGAAGTGAACTATGAAAATCAGGGATGCCAGGCACCCCAGAGAAGTGGTCCTCTATTTCTCACTGAGAGAACTCTATCCTTTATCTACTTTCGTTTCCACTTTGAACTCAGCAGTTTTGGCTGGCACCCAGCTGCGATGGACATCATCCAAGCTTGCAATGGTTGTGTGCATGGTACAGAAGTGGCCCAGGACTTGCAGATGGAATTAAACAACAGCTGCCTTTGAGTCTCAGCTTTGCCTCTTAACTAGTTGTGTGTCCTGAGGTTGGTATTGGGATTTCTCTGAATTAGTCTTATCACCTATAAATGGTATCTATAATATCTATCATGCATGTTCTAAGGATCAAGTGACATAATGATTGTAAAGTGTGTAGCATAATGACTGGCAGGCATATAATGAGTTCTGAAATAGTAGCCATTTTTAAAAAATTACTGTTTATAATATATACTAGAGGCCCGAGGCATGAAATTCATGCACGGGGGCCTGGAGATGTCCCCAGCCCAGCCTGTACCCTCTCCAATATGGGACCCCTTGAGGGATGTCTGACTGCCCATTTAGGCCCGATCCCAGTAGGATCGGGCCTAAATGGGCAGTCAGACATCCTTCTCACAATCCAGGACTACTGGCTCCAAACTGCTTGCCTGCCTGCCTCCCTGATTGGCCCTAACCACTTCTGCCTGCCAGCCTGATCACCCCCTAGCCACTATCCTGCCAGGCTAATTGATGTCTAACTGTTCCCCTGCCAGTCTATTTGCCCCCAACTTCCCTCCTCTGCTGGCCTGGCCACCCCTAACTGCCCTCCCCTGCAGGCTTGATTGCCCCCAACTCCCCTTCCTTGCAGGTCTGGTCCCTCCCTACTGCCCTCCCCTGCTGACCTGATCGCCCATAACTGCCCTCCCTTGCAGGCCTGGAACCTCCCAACGGCCCTCCCCTATTGGCCATCTTGTGGTGGCCATCTTGTGTCCACATGGGGGCAGGATATTTGACCACATGGGGGCAGCCCTCTTGTGTGTTGGAGTGATGATCAATCTGCATATTACTCTCTTATTAGATAGGATAGAGGCCTGGTGCATAAGTTGGGGCCAGCTGGTTTGCCCTGAAGGGTATCCCGGATCAGAGTGGGGGTTCCCTTGGGGCATGGGTTGGCCTGGGTGAGGGGCCTATGGTGGTTTGCAGACCAGCCATGTCCCTCAGCAACCCAAGTGGAGGCCCTGGGATCTGGGATTAATTTATGTTCTACAATAGAAACTTTGTAGATTGGAGCAGAACCAAGCCTTCTGCTCGCTCACTGGAGACAGCCATTTCTGTTTATTTACATTCTATAATTGAAACTTTGTAGCCTGGAGTGGAGGCCTAGGCGCTAGGGCTGCAGAAACTTGGCTTCCTCCATTACCCAGGCAACTCTAGCCTCTGCTCTCTCCAGCTCCGTGGCTGCCACCATTTCTGTTGGGATTATGTATATTCTAGCATATTTGTAGCATTGAGTGGAGGCCTAGGCCAGCAAGGGCAGACGGAAAGCTTGGCTTCCTCCATTGCTGGGGAAATTCAAGCCTCCCTCCTGCTCTCAGTGGCCACAGCCATCTTGGTTGGGGTTTATTTGCTCCTGATTGGCTTGTGAGCGTGGCATATGGGCATGGCTTGTGGATGTATTCAAGGTACTATTTGCATATCACTCTTTTATTAGATAGGATATTTTTCTCCCCTCCAGATAATTTCCTACTCAAGAATGGATCATGTGCCTTTTGATGAGTTTATGTTATCTATGTGTTAGTTTTCTGGGATTGACATAACAAAATATTATAGACTGGATGACTTAAATTTATTTTCTCACAGTCTTGAAGGCTAGAAGCCCAAGAAAAAGGTGTCAGCAGAGTTGGTTTCTTCTGAGGCCTCTTTTCTTGGCTTAGAGATGGTCCTCTTTGTGTCTTCTAATGGTCTTCCTTCTGAAATGAGTCTGAGTCCAAATTTTCTCTTCTTATAAAGACATCAGTCATATTGGATTAGGGCCCACCCAAATCGCCTCATTTTAATGTAATCACCTCTTTGAAGACCCTGTCTCCAAGTACAGTCACATTCTGAGGAACTGGGTTTTAGAACTAGCAAATAAACTTATGTCAATTGATAAAATAAATTAATTTGGGGAAACAGTTTGGAGAGGCTCCATTTAGTTCATAGCAATCAATAAAGTATTTTTTTTTCCAAAAAGCAAACATAAAGTCAAGGAAATACAGGACCTTGAGAAATGTGTTTAAAATAACATGAGGAAGTTATTAGCAAAATCTAAGAAATGAAAAATTCTGCAGGATGCACCAAAAAAAACCCTAGTTTCTTCAACAAACAATTGTAAAAGCAAGGAGAAAAGAGGGGGCAGTGAAACATAAAGACTAAAAGAAACTTAAAAGACCTACTAGCAAATGCAAGTTGTGGACTGAGTTTGGGTTGTAATAGGAACAAACCAACTTTTTAAAAATCTCAAAATATTATGAGACGATCAAAGAAATTTAAATTCGGTCTAGATAATTAATGATATTAAGGCATTATTGTCATTTTTTTATGTGTGTTAATAATGTTGTGGTTTTGTTTTTTAAAAGATCCTTATATTTTTAGAGACAGTTTGTGAAATGTTTATGAGTGCAGTGGTAATAGCTCTGGGACTTGCTTCAGTGTGTGGGAAGAAAGAAGGGAGGAGCAGAAAAATAGTGTGACTGTAAAAAAAATGTGATTGGAGTTAAAGTAAGATTGAAAATGAGTAGATGCTTTTGAAGTTGGTTGATGGGTTTGGTGTAATAGTTTTGCTATTTTGTATATATTTAAAACATTCTATCATAAAAAGATTGAATTTATATGGAAAATATTTATCCATCTCATTAAATATTTTTCTACAACATGAAGTCTTCAATGTGGCACTGCATTGTCTGGGTGAATCATAATTTATTGACACCATTTTCCTTTATCCAACTGGTAGGTGGTTTCCTCTTTTTTTTTTTTTTCTGTTAAAGATATATAAATCACTATACGCATCTCTGTTTCTTTGCAAAAGGTCCCTAGAAATGAAACTGCTGTGCCCAAAGGTAGGCTTGTATTTAAGGCATTGGGTTCCACATTGCCAAAATATCCTCCATCGGTCACAACCCATTTTCCCTCCCCTTGAGCAACACAGTCCTGGTGCCCACCCACTGCCCCCTTGCACTTTCCAAGTTAGATGTGGAGGACTTATGCACCAGGCTCTAGAATTCAGCCTGCTGAAGGGTAGTCCCAAGGCATCTCCTGAGAGGCTCCACTGAAAATGTTTCACATTTGCTTGATTTTTTTCTTTTCCTAAAATATACTGTAAAATGTTATTGATCATGCTGTGACTTTGATCTAGAACCTTCATCATAAGGATGTCAAACCAACAATCAACCAACTGACAAGACTCTCTTTTAAAAAATGCATTTATTTTTATTAAAGTACTAGAGGCCCGGTGCATGAAATCCATGCATGGGAGCAGCAGGGGGGGGGGGGGGCTTCAGCCCAGCCTGCACCCTTTCCAATCTGGGACCCCTTGGGGGTTGTCCAACTGCTAGTCTAGACTGGCAGTTGGACATCCCTCTCACAATCCTAGACCACTGGCTCTAATCGTTCACCTGCCTGCCTGCCTGGTTCCCCCTAACTCACCCCCTGCCAGCCTGATCACCCCTTACTGCCCCCACTGCTGGCCTGGTCGCTCCTAACTGACCCCCCTTGCTGACCTGGTCACCCCTAACTGCCCACTTTGCCGGCCTGGTTGCCCCATACAGCCTGTTGCTCAGTTGTTTGGTTGTCCCTTGGGCTGGCTCTCAGGGGCTAGGAGGTGAGGGGACTGAGGGACTCCAGAGGCAGATGCATGGAGCAGCCAGACCTGCCTGGGGTAAGTCCTGGGGGTGCTGTGCACTTGCTGCCCCTGCAGAGCCAAGGGTCCTGGGCACCACCATCTTTGAGGGCATGGCAGTCAATTACATATTCCCTCCTTATTGGCTGTAGGTGCCGCCATATTTGTGAGGGTGTGATGGTCAATTAGCATATTTCCTCTTTATTAGATAGGATAGTTGTCATACAATATTACATTAGTTTTGGGTATAAAACAGTGATTTCACATTTATATATCTTACCATGTAATCATCACACTAGTCCAATAACCATTAGTCAAGACTCTCTTGTTTGATGTGATAGAGTATAGAAAAAAATACCAAAACTAAAAGGAACATACTTATATTAAATATTAAGAGCTCAGGTGATTAGACAAGAAACCATTAAACAAGATGAGTGTACATAAAAACTGGTGTCAGCTTAAAGAACAATAGAGATTACAGACCCTAGATGAGAAAAAAAAAGTGAGAAGCAAATATTGAAATAATCTATTCTCCATGTCAGACAGTGACTCAACCACATGACCCCACTGGTTCACTCAGATGTCTGGAGGTATTTGAAGATCTGAAGCCTCATTTATACACTTATTTTCTGATACAGCCAAGGACCAGAAGAAAACATAGTTTGTAACCATATGGTAAACTGGACTACCCACAGACTTTGGTGTCTTGCAGACTTGAGATTGAATCTCTTCTTTACCACTCATTAATGTGTGACCTTGGCCAAGCCACTTACCAATTTCAGGCCTAATATGGATAATGAAATCTATTTCATAGGGTAGTTATAAAAGTTGAACAAATAAACATTTGCAAATTGCTTAGTACAGTACTGGGCACATAACAAGAATTCCAGAAGTGCCTGACTGAATATGATGAACTATCCTGTATAATAAAAGAGAAACATGTAAATTTGACCGTACTTTCGTTCCTGATTGGCTATGCTACCAGCTAATCAGGAGTGGGGGCGGGGCTAAGTGGCAGGAGCCCCAGGCCCAGGGGTGGAGATGAAACCCTGATCGCTGTGAGGGGAAGCGGCAGCAGCAGCAGCGGTGGTGGTGGTGGCAGGGAGCGCCCTGCCCCCGGGTGCTGTAAGCGGAAGTGGTGGCAAGCTCCCAGCCCCCGGGCCAGTGGTCCCAGGCAGCTGGGGCTGAGCTGAGCAGGGTGATGGCTGGGTACCCATCAATTGGACAGGCTGGGGGTGAGCCATCAGTTGGACATCCCCTGTGGGCTTCCAGTATGTGAGAGGGGGCAGGTTGGATTGAGGGACCACCCAACCCCAGTGCATGAATTTCATGCACCAGGCCCCTAGTTTTAAAATAAGATAGTCTTCTATGTCCCCACTTTTTCAAATGCTCATTAAAGCCTATCTGTTTCATAATTATCTGTTTCTATGACATTATCTCATTCATCTAGGCTTCAGGGCATAGACCTAGTAAAACATTATGCTGGCTGAATAAAACTCAAATTCCAACATCTACAACAATAAATATCTAGTTATTGCCAAGTGACCTAGATATTATGAGCTTAGAGAATTTATTCATGTCCATCTGCTCAGCATCTAATTAATCAAGCAATGTTTGTTGGGAGGCAATATCCAAAAGAGATGAAAACTCTGGTCTTTGGGATCAGACAGACTATGGGTTTCAGTCTTGGCTTTGCCTTTTACCAGCTGTGTGTTTTGGGGCAAGTTGCATGACCTTTGGGAGTTTCAGTTTCCTCATCTAACAAATAGGTCTAATAGTAGTACCTGCCTCATTTGTTTGTTGTAAAGTTAAAATGGGATAATTACAGAAAGTTTAGTATATAGTGTACTGGCAATTTAGTGAATGTGATGTGCTATTTTGACAATGTATTTACTGAAATATTATTATGGAAGGAGCAGAGCTAGGTGTTCGAGGAGTTGTTTTTTTAAGTATGTAATATAATTTTTGTTCTCAAGAAGACTGTAGGTTTCTTCAGAAGATGAACCAAACATTAATAAATAGGTAATAATACAGTCAGTCTATGCTTAATGATACAAGTACTTATTGGACAACAGAATGGACAGAGATTCATTGGTCAGAGAAGCAATTTTTTTCAATATATATATATATTCTTTAAAGTATTACAAATAGTCCTTTATTTTTTCCCCCATTAACCTCCCCCTGGCCTCCCCTACCCTCCAGCATGTGCCCTCACCTTCCTCCACTCCCCCCAGTGTCTTGTATCCATTGGTTATGACATGTACACATAAGGAACTATTTGACATTAAAACTGGGACTCAGAATTGTTGTACACTGAAACTGAGACTCAAACATTTTTTGTTCTTAATATGTTTATTTTTAGTATGCAGATGCAAGATTTTTTTTTTAAAGAAAAGAAACAGGCGGGGGGCGGGGGGGAAGATAGATACAGAAGCAAAGAAGCATTGAATAAACTGTCAAACTACAGTGGGAAGGTAGGGGAGGGTGAGGGGCAGGGGCTGTGGGAGATCAACCAGAGAAGCAAAATTTTACCATCTCCTGACCACTCTTTTCCTGGTTCCTTTTCTTTATGACAGCCATTGCAGTTTGGCTAATCTTTCTTCCTCTTCTTTTCAACTTTAGGATACAAAACCATAAGTTTAAATGAGTAGCCACAAACTCAAATGCCTTGAAGGACCAGGCAAGGCAGTTGATGCAAAGTTGTGAAGCAACAAGAAGCTATAATGGAGCACTATCTCAATAAAGAAGTGCCAGGCCAAATGTATGAATCAAATTCACACATTTAAAAACACTATGTTTAGATAAACACAATTTGACCAGGTCACTGTTTGCAATCCTTGGTACAGTGAGTTTTCAGTTTATAATAAGCAGCTGCATGAAATACTACTAATAATAAATGATTAACCTGTATTGAATGGTTAGTACTATCTTTCAGATTTTGTGCTGATTACTTTTCATTCTCAAAGTAAGCAAGGGACTCATTATTAATTATTATAGAAAAGGAAACTAAAGTTCAGAGAGGTCCTATAACTTGTTCAAGGCCATAAAACTAGAGATAGGACATGACTTAGTATTTTAATTTTATTTTTTTAATTCTCACCTGAAAATATGTTTTTGTTAATTTTTAGAGAGAGGGGAAAGAAGAGAGAGTGAGAAACATCGCTGTGAGAGAGAAGTATTGATTGAATGCCTCCCATACCTGCCCCAACCAGGGATCAAACCCAAAACCTAGGTATGTGCCCTGACTGAGAAATAAGCCCGTAACCTTTGTCTGTACACGACCATGTTCCAACCAGCTGAGCCTCTGGCCAGGGCCCGACAGGTATTTTTTATGGCAAATTCCACATTCTTGACTATTCCACAAAGATTTGTATTTTGGTCAGAGAAGCTTTCAAGAAGGTAGGAGGATTTGAGCTGCATGTTAAAGCAAAGATAGGATTAGTAAAGAATGCCTTAGTCTATGTCACATTGTTCTTTATTTGTAGTTTTTTTTTTCTTCTTGGTAAAAAGTAATCATTCTAACATCCTTTAAAATTACAATCAGTTGAAAAAAATTACAATCAGTTGACTATCTAATATTCTGGTTTCTTTTTTTTGGCTAGCTTCACCTCAGTTGATTAAAATATGTAATCTATAATAATAATCAAAGTCTAATATGCTAATTAGACCAGATGTCCTCCCGGATGACCTTCCAGATGAAGCCTGGATACCATAGGGAAGCCAGTGCCAGCAGCCTGGGAAAGGAATGCCTATTATTGCATGAATTTCATGCATTGGGCCTCTAGTATAATAATAATGTCCTGTAAAAAAACAAAAGTAAAACAAATATGGCCTTGGTTGAATCTTGCTTTATGCATCCCACGAGAATCCCTGGATAGCTAACAAGCATCAGGCATTTTCTGATCCTGTACTTCATTAATATGCACAACACTTTTACCAGAAGTCATGTAGGAAATTGCTCCTCTCTTGGTTGGAATTAGAAGTGCAAATATCTAGCTACCTATTCTCCTAGCAGTTCCTATAAAACTTACCACTGCAATGTCATGATGCTTTTATAATGTTTCATTGTTTCCAAGAATATTTTGCTAAGTTTTATTACACTGAGTGCATTCTAAGCAGATGTTTTGCTTGTTTTCGCTTTTCCAAGAGCAGACTTTAATGGAGAAATTTAACTTGGCTCATTCAGCTGGCACTGCTGCTCTCAGACAATATCATCACTGAGAGGCACCTCTGGTAGAGTGAAATAACTGGCACCAATCAATCAACCAGCCTAACCAACCAGCAGGCATTTATTGGGCACACACTAAGCACACATCAGACACATTGACATGGTGAGACTTACTAAAATCTCTAAAACTATGGTTCTTGCTCCCAAGGAGGTTTAGGCTATCTAACCATTCAAATATCCACCTCTCTGTGTATGCTTCTATGCATGTATAATAAACAGTCCTATATAATAAAAGGCTAATATGCAAATAGACCAAACTGTGAACTGACCAGTCGCTATGATGCACACTCTCCACCAGGGGGCAGACGCTCAATGCAGGAGCTGCTCCCTGGTGGTCAGTGTGTTCCTACAGGGGGAGCACTAGTCACCCAGAAGCCCCAAGCTAGGCTCATGGCTGGCGAACGCAGCGGCAGTGGCGGGAGCCTCTCACACCTCTGAGGCAGTGCTAAGGACGTCCAACTGATGGCCGTCAGTCGAACATCTCCCGAGGGCTCCTGAACTGTGAGAGGACACAGACTGGGCTGAGGGAACCCCTCTTCCAAATGCACAAGATTTGGGCAACGAGTCTCTAGTACAGATATGAGAGTATCTGAAAAAGATAATATGTGATTTAGATTCTAAATCTTAATCATCACTAAAACTAATACTTTTTAATAAAACGTATTTCCAAGATCATTTAAAAAAAAAACTTCGAAAATACTTTCTTCAGGAATTTACACAACAGATATGTTACCAGGAATATATTTAAGCAAGAATAAAAAGTCTTAAAAATGAAGTCAGCTTACTTTATCATGGAGCTATACATGTGATAAAATTTCATGAAGCTATTTATAAACACACTCAAATGAGCATATGTAAGCTGGTAAAATATGAATAAGCATGGTGGATTGTACTGATGTCAATATACTTGTTTTGTACTATTGTTGTGTAAGATGTGACCAGACCGGTAGGGGAGGCTGGGTGAATGGTGCACTGGATCTCCCTAAACAATTTTTTTGTTATAATTTCTTGTGGAGCAGCAATTCTTCAAAAGAGTTTTAAAAATACATACAAGAAAAATATGAAGTTAATTTTTACACACTGGTAATGAAAATTTTTCAAGACATTTGAGAAATAAAAGAGAAAAATGAAAAAGAACCAAATTATTAAAAATATATACAGTATAATAACATTTATGCAAATGTGTAAAACTATATGTTTATATATGTGCAAATGTATACTTTACAAACATATCAGGAAAAGGTCTTTAATGAAAGACTGCTAATAATGGAAGAGACCTAAAGTTGAAGGTAGGAGTTAGTTAAATCAGATAATTTTTAGTATATATGCTGCTGAAGCTAGCACAGATAACTTCTGATTTCCTTGATTATTGGGATTTTTTTTAAAAGAATGTATTACTTGTATAATTAACAAGTAAAAAAACACTCCAAAAACGCTTGATAATATGAGATTACAAAAGAAACAAACAAATTGGTTAAGAAAGAACTTTGGTGCCTGGCCAGCATGGTCCCGTGGTTGAATGTCAACCTATGAGCCAGGAGGTCACAGTTTGATTCTTGGTCAGGGCACATGCCCAGGCTGTGGACTAGATCTCCAGTGTGGGTCATACAGGAGGCAGCTGATTGATGATTCTCTCTCATTATTGATGTTTCTCCCTCTCCCTTCCTCTCTGAAATAAATAAAAATATTTTTTTATAAAAGGAAGAACTTCGATGATTGATTTCTCATGTTTATGGATAAATGAAACATCATGTTTCACATTGAATGGCAGGATTGAATTATGTAATTCAAGCAAAAAGCACCAAATATCAAGCTGATATTTGTGGTCAGTTTATGAGTTTCAGTTTAGAAAAGAAACCTTCAGATGCCATTTACTTCCCCCAAATACTTGCAACTCAGATAGCTGCCACCATTATTCACTTATTGTCAATCTTGCATAAAGAAAGCAACATAAAGCAAGACATAAAGAAAGACAAATACTTCATTGCAATGTGCCACCATTAACATTAAACATTAATAGTTAATTATTGTAGTAGTCAGTTTGGCTCAGTGGATGGAACATCAGCCTGGAGACTGATGGGTCTTGGGTTTGATTCTGGTCAAGGGCACATACCTTGGTTGCAGGCTTGATCCTCATATAGGAGGTAACCAATTGATGTGTCTCTTTCACATCGATACTTCTCTATCTCTTCCTCTCCACTCAATGGGAAAAAATCAATGGAAAAATAGTTAAATATCATTGCTTAATCTAACGTAGGCTTTCTATGAGACCTATTTGGTTAGCTTACCTAAATATCATATTTGAGTCAAAAGTCTTTGGACATAAACATTGATCATGTTCCAGAGAAATTAAAGGTTTTGATTCCTCCATGTCAGATTAAAAACTTTGGCTTATGATTTGTAACTTGTTGGAGAAAATAAGTTTATTGATCTTCTGAAAGTTCCTAATTACATTTTGGGTATTCTCCTCCTTTAACTTAAGGAAAATCCTGTCTACTGCTCCATCCCACTTGGCTCAGCTTGAAAGAGACCGTCGGTCATCTGCTTCTCTATGCCTGACAGTTGTCACTTCTAAATGGGTGTCTTGAATGATAACTCTTAACTATTTTCTTCTCAGCTTCCTTCTCCAAGGTATATTCATTTGATTAGGACACTAATTTAGGGTTATCAGTAAATCATGCAAGCTTCCAGATATTTTAGGAAAGATCTCAAATGGGATAGCATCTGACATTATAAAGTACAGTTAATTGAACAGTCTCTAAACAGAACTCTACATGTGGTTTTCTTGTTACCTTCCAAACGTATAGTGTATGTATATGTATTGTGTGTAAAACTAACCACAGATATGTGTACTAGGTAAGTCCTAGTCTAATATAGCCGGACAGAATATAAACAAAATGACAAGCCTGGGGAAGCTTTCTTGATTAGGAAACTCTTGGCCTTTCAGACTCATTTCCCACGGTTTTTCCATTGGCAGCGGTTAGAAGTGAGATGGCATTAATAGTGCTTGCCCTGAATTTCTCACTTGTTATTTTCTCTTTCTGTGCTCTACCTCCACAGTATTTATCGTAGCACAGTCTGCTTTATATTGGGGAGGAAATTCAATTTCTATATTCTGATGACAAAACCACTTCACTCGCAGTCTTGAGACCACTGACATAGGATGTGAACTTCACCTCGTCACATCAAAATCTCTTTTAGTATATTATGCATGAAGAACAAAACCTACAAGTAAAGTAGGAGTTTCTTAAATCTTTGTGCAGCTCCCAAGTCAAGATGGAGTATTGGCTTCTCCTGTAATTCCTGCCAATCAGTCCACTCTTACTCCACAAGCCAAAGATTCCAAAATAAGTTGAAGAGCGGCATCAGTGACTCAGACAGAATGACTTCCCCATGTGGCCCCACTGCAGTGGTTTTTCGGTTTCCACTAGTATTTCCCTTTGCACAGTGACGTTTACCTGGGGAGACTGATGGGGAGTAGAAGAGATCACTTTCCCAAAGCCTCTGCGGTCAGAGCCCTAGGCCTTAGATGTGAAGGAAGCAAACCAGGCCTCAAGGGACTGGCGCCATGAGCTCATGCTCTTCCCTGTCACAGCCTTTCACTGGCTCCCACCCCTGCGGACCAGACCCCATGATAAAGTGTGACAGTGGAGGCTTCTCTGATGAAATGCCCTGGTCTGCCTTTTTAGCTTTCCTATTACTGTTACCACAAGTCAAACAGGATGAATTCGTCCAGGTCCCCACAAATTCACATTCTTTTTCTCTTTCTTTTTTGCTTCCCTCTCTGGCTCCTGTTGTCAGCACTGCTGGGATTGTCGTCCGCCTTTCCCTGCTCCATAAAGTGAAATCTTATTTATCTTATAAGGTTTAGGAACTTTTTTCAGATACCTCTGCTTTTTTCTGAAATGTATGCACCTTCATTAAAGCCTTGTCCCTCTGCCTTATAATCAGATTACTTGTTTGCATATGTTATAAACTCCTTGACAGAGAGATCTGATGCTCTTGGTGTGTGTTTCTGTGTAGTGTCACTTCTGCAAGAACTCTTTGACTACTTATTTTTTTAAAAATAAAACTTTATTATTCAGATTATTACAGGTGTTCCTCTTCCTGCCCCCATAGCTCCCTTCCAACTGATCCCCCACCCTATCCCATACTCTTACCCTGTCTTCATCGATAGGTGTAAGATTTTTGTCCAATCTCTTCCCGCACCCCTCACACCTTCTTCCCCCTGAGAATTGTCAGTCTACTCCCTTTCTATGTCCCTGATTCTATTATGTTCATCAGTCCATTCTGTTTTCAATCTCTTGATTTTTAGATCACTGGTTGGTAGGTATGTATTTGTTGTTCAAAGTTTTTATCTTTACCTTTTTCTTCTTCTTCCTCTTCTTAAAGAATACCCTTCAGCATTTCATATAATCCTGGTTTGGTTGTGATTAAATCTTTTAGCTTTTTCTTATCTGATAAAGATCTGACCTTCAATTTTGAATGATAGCCTTGCTGGGTAGAGTAATCTTGGTTGTAGGTACTTGCTGTTCATCACTTTGAATATTTCTTGCCATTCCCATCTAGCCTTCATAGTTTCTTTTGAGAAATCAGCTGACAGTCATATGGGTACTCCCTTGTAGGTAATCAACTGTTTTTCTCTTGCTGCTTTCAAGATTCTCTCTTTGTCTTTTGCCCTTGGCATTTTAATTATGATGTGTCTTGGTGTGGTCCTCCTTGGATTCCTCTTGTTTGGGGTTCTGTGTGCTTCCTGGGCTTGTAAGTCTATTTTTGTTACCGGGTAAGGAAAGTTTTCTGTCATTATTCAATAGGTGTTCAATATTTTGCTCTTTCACTTCTTCTGGCACCCCAATAATTCAGATATTGGTACGCTTAAAGTTTTCCCAGAGGCTCCTTACACTATTTTCATACTTTTTGATTCTTTTTTTCTTTTTGTTTTTCTGGTTGGGTGTTTTTTTGTCTCCTCATATTTCAGATCTTTGGTTTGATTCTTGGAGTCCTTTGATCTACCATTGAATTTCTGTATATTCTTTATTTCAGACAGTGTATGCTTAATTTTTGACTGGTCATTTTTAATTTTCTTGGCATTCACATTAAGGTCCTTGAAGGTCTCATCAAGTTTCTTGGCAGTTTTTAGAAGATTCTTGAGTAACCTTATAAATGTGGTCCTGAACTCTATGTCCTTCATTTCTTTCATTCGTGACATGTTTCTTTGTCTTCACACTTTGCTGCTTCCCTGTGCTGATGGAGTGGAAGAACTGCTGTACTGGAGACACGCCTATGGAGCAGGACTTGCTTCAGTGGGGCTTTGGTGCTCACCAAGTCTGCCTCTTGAGTGTGTCACTTATGGATGTGAGTAGTTGAATTCTGGTGTCGTCTCACACTGACCTCTAGATACACTAGCTTCTGGATCTCCAATGGGGTGCAGGTCAGCTACTGTCTGAGGTGATCCAGCAGGAACTACAGCAAGGTCTGCAGATTTCTCCTGGTCTGACCAGAGCTGCAATTTAAATTAAGCTGCAATAGGACAGGTCATTTGTATCCAAATGCGGCTGCACACAGCTCAGGCAGGTTTGCAGATTGTGCAGGGCGGAGTGTCGGGGAGTCACTAGGCTAGGGCATGTGAAACAGCGATGGCTGCCACTCAGCCATTTTTGTGTCTCCGTGTTTCAAAGTCCCCTGCTTCCCGCAAACAATGATTGCTGCGGGCACCTCTGCAAGGGAGCCACCCTCACTTTCTGACCAGGTGACAGATCATCCAGCTTCTCCCCATAGGAGTTTGGGTCGCCAGTGTCTCCCAAGAAACGAGTTCAGAGTAATCAGGAACTTGTTTCCCTTTGGGTTGAAAACAGCAGCACCCGTTGCCCACCACCAGCCTGGTTTGCGCACCTCCGTACCTTAGCCTTTCAGCGCTTGTACACGTCTCAATGCACTTTTCTCTTTCCTTCTAGTTGTAGAACTTCCACTTGGCCAGCTTTCCCATGGTTCTGGGTGATAGACGTTTTGTCTTTTAGTTGCAGTTTTGAAATTGTTGTGTGAGGCAGCAATTTAGGTATTTACCTATGCTGCCATCTTGGTTTCTCTGTGACTACTTATTGACTTGAATCTCAAACTCAACATGTCTGAGCTCAGCATCTCTTTCCTCTACACCCACCCCAACCTCCTCCTCCTGATTTCCCACTTTGGTGATGGAAACCCCATTCACTTCACTGCTCACACCAAAGAATTTAGCGTCACTCTTTCTCCTCTGTTTCTCAATCCTACAACCTCCATCTAATCAATAACCAAGACCTGTCAATTTTGCCTTCTTAATAACTGTTAAATTTATACCCCATTCTTTCCTGCCACAGTGTTTAGACTTTAGTTCTGGCCACTATCTTCCCTACCCTGGATTACTATAGCACCTCTAACTGATTAGTCTGTCTCCCTGTTGTCCTCCCTCTCCTCACCTCCACCCAAATCCATGTTCCACACTATAGCCAGGGTGATCTCTCTAAAATGCAGACCTGAATATGTCATTCTCTTGCCCATGATTCTCAAAATCTAGTTCAAACTCTTTAATACCATCTATACCATCCTTTAGAATCAGACCCTTTCTTCCCTTTACTAGTTATATATCTCTCTTTCTCAGCTTTCCCCATCCAAAATTCAAACTCTACTCACACTAGACACACAGAATTATTAGGAGGCTCTTTAGAATTTCTGCAAATGTTTGATTCAAATTTGTGTTTTAAAACTATAATAAAATAGTTATATGTTATATATAATAAAATGTATATATGTTTATATATTTTAAAACTATAATAAAAATTTAAATGTATTGTATATAGTACAGTTCTATGTATTGAGGTTCATCAACGCATTAATTTGGACTATCAAGTTAATTCTTCAATATGAAACTTGATTTTTGGTGCATTTATCTGACGTTCCTGTAAATGTGTCATTGATTTGAAAAGTTGTTAGTTTTGCACAGACTTAAAAAAACACACACAAGTAGGCTAGTCCAGGCCAGTGTGACCAGTGGTTAGAGAAATGGCCTGTGCACTGAAGAGCTGAGGTTTAATTCTGGGTCAAGTGCATGTACTTGGATTGCAGGTTTGATCCTCAGCCTGGTCAGGGCATGTGTGGGGCAGCCAAATAGATATGTCTTTCTCACACTGATGTTTCTCTCTCTCTCTGCTCCTCCATTTCCTCCTCCTTCCTCCCACTGTCCCTCCCTTTCACTCTCTCTAAAAATCAATGGAAAAAAGATCCTCAGGAGAGGATTATCAAAAAGAAAATAAATAAAATAAAATTAGTGTTAAAAATATACTTTTCAGGGAGAGCTGTTAAAAAATCATACTTTCTATTTGCATCTACTTTTTTGTGTGAGTTAGGATTGTCTAGTTACTTTGAAATATATTACAAAAAATTTAAAGGCCCAAACATATCCAAAGACAATTGAAGTAAATAAGTTAGGTACAGAGATTGATGTGAACCAAAATATAATACTTAATTTCAGATACTTGTGTTTATCAACTTTATCTTGCTGTTCTGATTGATTGATAAGTAAATATTAAAATATAAATGTTCATAAGAAATTTTTATTAG
This sequence comes from Antrozous pallidus, assembly GCA_027563665.1. Classification (NCBI taxonomy): domain Eukaryota; kingdom Metazoa; phylum Chordata; class Mammalia; order Chiroptera; family Vespertilionidae; genus Antrozous; species Antrozous pallidus. The sequence continues at coordinate 11,812,486 of CM050519.1, forward strand.
TAAAATGTTATATTGATCTGTTTTATAGAATTGAGCCCCAAGGGGGTGGGGGGGGGATCATTTAAAAAGACAGGTACCAGTGTTTAAAAAAAGAAAAAGAAAAAAAAGAGAATCATTGAGATCTCAGCATAGACTTTATCTTGCTCTCCACCCTATTAAGGCAGTTACAATATGTTCTTCTAGTGCAAAAGAGAAAAGAATGCCCACAGCCACATTTTCTGTTCCAGTCAGAAACAGCTCTGATCCACATGGAAAAGTGTCTCAGGGGGATAGCTAAGGTTAACTTCCTGGCAGGATGGCTCTGTCTCCCCACCATACTCTACCCCCTGCTTCTCACCAGTTTACCTTTGAGAAGTATGGGTGCTGACTGCATGGCCACACATATTCCTTCCTCTTGCTGTACTTTCTCTACCCCATATCGCATAACACACACACCTTATTGTACTGTTTCCAAATACTCCTAACAGCGCTTGCTCTGCAGAATGCATGAATTGCAGCAATGTCAGAAAATATTTTGCTTTTGTGTTTTTCCAGTAAAGAAGGAACTATACCTCAATGTGGGATTATCGAATTTCTAGAATTTTAGACCTTGGCTTGACCAGTAAGAAAATATATTAGTATTTGTTTTTGCTGAATCTTGCCTCCCGACAGAATGCTAAATTAGTGGCATGTTTAGGGCTTGTGACCTGCGAGGTCTATGCTGGCTGAAGTGCTTATGAGCTGATACGGTCTAGCTGAAGCCATAAAGACATAGATGCTGGTAAGGCTAATTCCACTGGGTTAAATTCCAACAGGAGGACAGGTGCTCACAGCTGCCCAGAATGGCATTGAGAAATATGAGTTTGTCCTTGTCCTTTTGGATTCCTGAGAGTTTTAATTATCGCCCTGTGAACAGAGCTAGTGGCTGGTTTGGTGTTTATCAGCTCCAGAGCTGAGGAAATTGGGCTTTATCTCTTTCAGATTAGATCACTACAAGCTTCATCGGGTAAGGCTAGTGGAAAGCGGGTGGGTAGGGGGGAGTAAAGCTCTTGCTCCCTTTACTCAAAATGCTTCTGCAAAGTCATACCCTTTATACAACAAAGCCCCAGGACAACCCCTCCCCTGCCCCCCAGCCCAGCCAGGATGACTAACTGGAGGTTTACTTACTTCTTTCAAGGGCCTTTTAATTGGTAAACCTTTCCCCTAACTAAAATGCTGGATCTCTTTCAAGATAAGGCACTTTTGGCCTCAGGTTTCTACTTCTCTCATTTCCATTTCCTTCAGGTTTTAATAACTCTGTAGCCAGCTTGTGGGTGCGACGTCTGGCCCAGTAAGGAACTGGGTACCTCCCCCTGCCTGCCAGAGATGACACTTCATCCACCACTCCACCGGCTTCTTAAGGAAGTAAAAAAAGAAAGAAAGAAAGAATCCCCCAACACCACAAATAAACCAAACCCTGTAGTTCTATATGATGATATTTTTAAAGGGAAACCTCTCCTCTGGCTTGTGGTCTGTTTTAGTGTTGACAATGTTCCGTGATTATGCGGCAGCTTGGGGTGAAAAGGCGGGAGCCCCAGGGAGGCTCACCCAGGGCTGGGACCCTCACCCTACCAAGGTGACAAGCCGTGGCTGTCTGGCCCTCTATTTGGTGTCTATTTGTGGCTTAGCCTTTCTGAAAAGTTCTGACCCCCATTTACTGTTCCTATGCTCAGGGGCTCTGTTTCTTTCTTTCTTTTTACCTCCAGGAACTAAAGATTTCCTGATAACCAAAATGCGCCCCACCCCTACTCCTACTCCCGCCGCCTGGCCCTTGAGCCAACCCAGAACTCTCTGAGGCTTTATTGAAATCCCCTGGATTGACTGTGAAGTTCCCTCCCTGGGCGTATTATTCTGAGGGTGAGCTGGCTACATTGGAGCGCCTGGTTATTAACTCTTTTCTTTTGGCTTTTTTTTTTTTAAGCCATGCAAAGGTTGAGGAAGGAAAATTCGATTCTTGCCATTTTTATTGTCTCCAGTCAGCAGTATAGGCAACACGTCTGGCAGTAAAAATGGAGAAAGCCAGGGGCCCCCCAAAGGAAGTGGCCAGCTGCCAGACAGAGGGGGGTGAGGGGCAGGGTCACAGGATGTCTGAAACTCCTCGGCTGCATTCATGGGCAAATCAGCTGCCTCCTGGTTCTTGACCTCTGTTAGGCGTTGTGAGGGCTGATGAGCTCATGCTTGTAAAGAGTGCAAGCCTTTCATTGAGGTATAATTCATAATCATCTGATAAGTGAATAACAATAATAATGATGATGTAATCCCCCTCTCCCACAGCCCCACTCCTGTTTCCTTGGGTAGTAACATTACGAGATGACGTCCCAGTGTACTCAATTAAAATGAGTGACTGACTGACTGCAGGTGCGTGCAGATGGATCATCACAGCTTATACGCTTGCTGGCACGGGCCAGGCTGGGCCTGACACAAGGAAACCCGAGGACACAGAACAATGCAGCAATGTTCTGTGAGCGCAGGGCTGCTCAGGTAATGGGAAAGTTTGAGTTGTTTCATGACTCAGGTACTAGGCAACCCACTTGCTTCTTGCCAAGCTGGTGGCCTCCCAAGCAGGAGAGCCAAGGCTGGAAGCCTTATGGAAACGGATGGTTATTTCTGCTGCTCCTCTCCTCCCTGTCTTCCCACAAACCCCTCTACCTAGTAGGATGAGCCTTCCAAGGGGGATGGTATGAATGGATCAAGCTGCTGCCTCTCTCTGTTGGTTCTGAGAGGAGCCAGGGGACCAGTCAACATGGGCAAGAGCTGATAGGACTGCTTACTGAGATGAACGGAGAAGCAATAGTTCTTAGGAAAAATATACCATCTTTTTAGTTTTTAGATTTCACATAGTTTCATCTTGAAAACAGAGTCCTCAAAGTAGACACCAAACTGAAAAGAAGTGCTTAGAATGAGAACAGAAAAAAAAAAACAAACAAAAAAAAAACAGATTAAAGAAGGAGTCGGTTCCTTGTCCACTTTTGCCTTAAAGGCTTCTCAGGCCAAAAGGCTGAGACAGGCAGAATGGAATTCCTAGCTAGAAAGGACAATAACGCCTTTCATGGGCAAACCGTTTGTGGTTTGCTGATGAGCTCTTTCATATAGCTTGACCTCATTTGAGCCTTACAATATCTGTAGGGTTGGCTGAATCTGTCATCCCCGATTTATAGATGAAGAAACTGAGGCCCAGAGGTTAAGTGACTCACTGGAATAGAAAGAAGCAGCAGAGCCAGGGCCAAACCCATGTTTCTAGTAACACACTGATCTTGCTTCATGATGGCCAGCTTGCACACTCTTCTCTCTCCTGGGGAGAGTACTATTCTATTTATTCAACTAGTAGATAATGAACGACCACACTATGCTGGGCACTGTGCTAGCAGTTGTTGAGACAGCGGTGTACGCGACATACAAGGTTTGTTTCATAGCATTCTCAGCACTTTATTTGTCTTGTGCTGCTTACATCTCTAGGCCATGGGATCCTTGTAGAGAGATCTGTTGAGAAGGCTAAGAATCTCCCCAAGGTTCCCCAGGTGTGGAAATGACTGCTCCTAGACTCTCAGCAGCAGAATCAAGGAGACCTTGTTTTCAGTCTAAAGTTTTGCCTGATCATGTTTTTCTGCTTCTGTGGACGAAAGGACCCAAATGCTGGCCTGACAAGCTCAGGGGAGGCCTGGGTGGCGGTGTTGCAAACTCAGAGACCTAAATAACCACAAAAGATGGTTTGAAAATTAAATATAACTACAAACATGTTATGGTGGGTAGTCATGTCCAGGGCCTGTATTTTCACTGACAAGGATCAACTTAGATCTTTACTGAGCCATTTGCCTTTTTGCCTCTAGGATAACATATCTGTGAGATGTCTGGAAAACTTACAACTTCCCTTTTTTCTTTTTTAAAAAATATATTTTATTGATTTTTTACAGAGCAGAAGGGAGAGGGATAGAAAGTCAGAAACATAGATGAGAGAGAGACATCGATCAGCTGCCTCTTGCACGCCCCCTACTGGGGATGTGCCCGCAGCCAAGGTACATGCCCTTGGCCAGAATCAAACCCTGGACCCTTCAGTCCGCAGTCCGAAGCTCTATCCACTGAGCCAAACCAGTCCTGGCTGCAACTTCCCTTTTTTTCTGGAGCCCCTGGGGCACAACCGAAGGTGGTGGGTGCCAGGACAGAGACCACAAATTCCTTCATTATCATGTTAATTGTTCCTGCATTCACCTAAGTATGTGTCCATCATTTTACTTTTTATTCAATCCCAGATGGGATTGCTTATCCCTCCTCCTAAATCCATCACCAATGAATTTCATGTAACCTACCTATGTCCCTCCTTTGATTGCGATGTATAAATAGAATCGCAACCCGCCATTCTATGGAGCATTATCTCAATTCATTGAAGTTCTGCTCCCCATCGTATGTTAGCTGGGTGGCTCAAATAAACTCACTAAAATTCTTTACAGGTTTCAATGGTTCTTTTTCATTAACACTTCCAAGTTCAAATCCCTAGCAGAGAGAATCTAATTAACCCAGTTTGGTCCAAAGTCTCTATCCTTGTAAAACCTCAGTTCTGCTGGGCAGACATAATCATTAGGGGTCCTTCTGTGGGTGCTGCTCCATCCTCTGGGTGCTGAGGAAAATGTTTATTTAGCACAATAAGCTTTTGGATCCATCAAGGACTTTGGAGGACACTCCAGACTAAAGCAGGTAGGCAGGAATGAACGCCCCAAATTCTCAGTGCTCATCTCCGTAAGGCCTTTCACTCCTTGTTTTTCTCTTTCAATTCTCAATAATTCCAATAGAAATTTTTGTAAAATACACAAATAAAATCATATTTTACATTCTGAATATTTATGGGTGAAACATTATAGTGTCTGAGATTTTTATTTAAAATACTCCAGGAAGAAAGACAAGTGGGACCAGATAAAAAAAGAAGAAGAACATATAAAGATATTTATTAAAACTAAGTGATGGGTACAGGGGGTTTCATTATATTATCCTCTCTACTTTTTTGTATTTTTTATATTATCTACAAAATAAGTTCGAATACACAGATTATTTTGTGCCATTTTGCTCCTTCCTTGGATCCTATGTCTTGTTGTCTCTATTATTTGATGTTTGTTGAAGGGCTGAGTTATTTAATCAATTTTTATAAGCATGTATGGAGGGCTTCCTATGGGTTAGTCAGTCTGTTGCTTTCATTTTTTAAAAAGATTCTTATTTTATTATTTATTTATTTATTTATTTATTTATTTTTATTGATTTCAGAGAGGAAGGGAGAGGGAGAGAGAGAGATAGAAACATTAATGATGAAAGAGAATTATTGATTGGCTGCATCCTGTACATCCCCTACTGGGAATGGAACCCACAACCCAGGCATGTGCCCTTGACGAGAACTGAACCCAGGATCCTTCAGTCTGCAGGCTGACACTCTATCCACTGAGCAATACCGGCAAGGACAGTGTCTCTTGCTTTCAGATGAACTAATAGCCCCAGTTATTCTGGATCTTTTTCTGTGTATTTCCTGAACCATAAGCTCTTTGCATAGGTTCCACAAAACGTTCTGGGGACTCTACAGTTCTCTGCTGACCCTTCTCTGATGGGAGTGAGAGCTCGGCAAGCCCCAGGAGCATTGGCAGCTGGCCCCCAGCATACCTTGAAACTTTGGTTGATTGCTCTGGGGCCAGCCCAGGGTCTAAAAAACATTTAAGAACAACTTTTATTTCGACCTATGGGAAAGAAGAGAGAGAGGCAGTTAGCTTGGCCCTAGCTCAGGTGGGGTGGGCCAGGTCAGGTGACTCGCAGCAGGTGCCCAGTTTTCTCTATTTCCAGCAGTTCCATTAACACTTGGCAAGTTTCACTCACCTTCAGCATCTGTAACACGCGGTTGTTGATGCAGCTAGCATTACCTCACGTGCTTGGGCTCCTCGGGGTTTCCTCGCCACAACAGCCAGCACTCGGGATTGACAGGGTTCATTTTCTGTGTGTGGATGTTTGTATATGGCAGAGAGACATTTTAGGCCTTGTCCCCAGCCTCCCCAGCAAAAACACAGTGCCCTCATTTTTCTTTTCTGGATTGATGTTAAGCACTTAACGTAATTGCCTTGAAGAATAAATAGCCAAAGGTGTACAGTCAGTCACATCAGGGCTTCAAATTTCAAAACCAGCCAGGCCTCTTTTTAAACACTCCTTTAAAGGGTGTGAAATCAAGCATGTCACAGCTAGGTCGCCTATGGCAAAGGGGAGATAGACATCTCATTTTACTCCAGAAACAAAGACAGTACTGACTTGGTTCCTTGTCCTTCCCTGCCCCACACATCTACCCCGGGTGTTTACCCCACAACTTCCCAGTTGGCTTCTCTCCAGGGAGCTTCCTCTTTGCACAGATCACCTTGCTCTATGATTCTCATTTGCTTTGTGTAAAGAAACTATGACCAGGCCCAGCTGGCATGGCTCAGTGGTGGAGTGTCGGCCTGCATGACTCGGTCAGGCTAAACGCCTGGGTTGTGGGCTTGTGTGCAGGCACCCAATCAATGATCTCTCTCATCGTTGATGTTTCTATGTCTCCCTCTCCCTTCCTCTCTGAAATCAATAAAAATATACTTATATATGTATGAAAGAAACCATGACCAAACTATTAAAAGTCCACTCTCTGTCCCTGGCCTGGGCCTCTGCTTCAGACAGAGCCAGGGACTTTCACCCCAGTTAATTTCTCAGTATGAGTCAGTTCCTGATCTCTGGCCATTTTCTCTTCCTTCCTTTTCACGTTTCACCTTTGAAATGCCTTCTCTTCCCTTAGAATGGTCCAGGATTAATATGGACCCATGCTCGCCTTTCCCCAAGCAACACTCCTTCTCCTCTAGAGTAGAAGTGGAGAAAGTAGAACACTTTTGACAAAATGTTCTTGCTAATCTATCATATTAGAGGGTGGGGCCAGGAGTAAAGCCAAAATAGCTTGGAAGGTGAAACCGGTATTTAAATAAATAAAAGAGTATACCAACAGCTAAGCTAATGACATTCCAGTTTTTACTTACAGTGGTAGTTGGCAACTAAATATTATAGATCACTTCTAATTGCTGCTTACCCACTGACGAAGAATATGTAGGCAGAGGGAAGAAGAAAGCCAAGAGGGTCAATAACATATAAATCAGACAGGGATCATGGAGCGAGGGCTACTTAAAGACTCCCTTACTAGTAATTATAGGAAACCTTGTCCCAATCCAGGAACTTGAAATTCAGATAAGATAGAGAAGTCCTGAGTCATAAAACACTTTCAGATCCTATAATATAATCTGTAGCCAGCTTTCCTGGAATCTATAATAATAAACAGCGGAACTACCATCTAGATGAACTTCTGGATGAAGCTGAGGCTGTGAGGGTGGCTGGAGCTATGAAGGCCTACTCTTGCACAAATTTCATGCATCGGGCCTCTAGTGTTTCTTTTCTTTTTTTTTTTTTAATCTTTTTTTTATCTTTATTGTTCAGTTTATTAATCACATTGTTTCCTCTTTTTATCCCCCTATAGCTCCCCTCCATCCTGTACTTATCCCACCCTTCACCCTCCCCTCACCTCCCCACTGTCCTCTCCCATTGTTGCAAGATTTTTGTCCAGTCTCTTGCTGCACTTCCCATAACCCTTTTCTCCCCAAGAATTGTCAGTCCATTCCCTCTCTATGTCCATGTCTCTGTTATATTCACCAGTTTATCCTGTTCATCAGCCTATCAATTCACTTGATTTTTATGTTCATTTGTTGATAGATGTGTATTTGTTGTTCATAATTTTTATTTTTACCTTTTTCTTCTTCCTCTTCTTAAAGAATATCTTTCAGCATTTCATATAATGTTGGTTTGGCGGTGATGAACTCCTTTAGCTTTCTCTTATCTGCGAAGCACTTCATCTGACCTTCAATTCTGAATGATAGCTTTGCTGGGTAGAGTAATCTTGGTTGTAGATTCTTGCTGTTCATCACTTCGAATATTTCTTGCCACTCCTGTCTGGCCTGCATCGTTTCTGTTGAGAAATCCGCTGACAATCATATGGGAGCTCCTTTATAGGTAACCAACTGTTTCTCTCTTGCTGCTTTTATTATTCTCTCTTTGTCTTTTGCTCTTGGCATTTTAATTATGATGTGCCTTGGTGTGGTCCTCTTAGGGTTCCTATATATTGGGATTCAGTGTGCTTCTTGGACTCCTAAGTCAATTTCTTTCACCAGGTGTGGGAAGTTTTCAGTCACTATTTCTTCAAATAGGTTTTCATTGTCTTGGTCTCTCTCTATTTCTGGCACCCCTATAATTCGGATGTTGGTATGCTTGAGGTTGTCCCAGAGGCCCCTTACATTATCTTCAATTTTTTGAATTCTTTTGGTTTCTTGCTTTTTCAGCTGAGTGGATTTTACCTCTTTGTATTTCAAATCTTGAACTTGGTTCTTGGGGTGCTCCAGAGCACTTTTAGGTCTTTGTATAATATTTTTCATTTCAGTCAGTGTATGCTTAATTTCTGGTTGGTCCTTTTTCATATCCTTGAGAGTCTCCTTTATATCCTTGAGGGTCTCCTTCATTTCCTTGTAGGACTCATTCATTTCCACGTTGGTCTTGATCATTTCCTTTGTGGTCTTGCTTATTTCCTTATAGGCCTCGACCTTTTGTTGGAGCCTCTTGAAAAGCCCTATAACCGTGGTTTTGAATTCTATGTCCAGTCGTTTTTTTTCCTCCATTTCTTTCACATCTGATTTTTTCCATGTCTCTGCATAGTGGCTGCTTCCCTGAGTTGGTCAATTAGCTTTGTGTGGTAGACTTCCTACTAGGAACAGTGGCTCAGCCTCCCCAGTTACCTGAGGTGGATATGGGCTGCACAGTCTTGCTGAAGTTAAGCTCAGGTTAATCGTTGTTAGCATTTGGAGGGTTGACCTTCAGGCCAATTGTCTGTGAAGCTCAGCTGTGCTCAGGTTGGATGGGCGGAGTCTTCGGGCCAAGCAGACAGCGTTAGCTCCGCCCTATGCGGCCCCAGGGACCCTGCACAGGGGACAATGGCTGCCAGCACCTCTGAGAGAGAGCCGCTGCCAAGATCCACCGGCTGCCAGGGAATTCAGACTCTCCCCAAATGACTCTGCATGAGCAATGTCTCACCCTGGGTCGTAAAACAAAGCAGTCCAACGGTTTTCCGAATGAGAGAGCGAGTCACAGAGCACTCTCTGCGTGGTCATGCAGCTGAGCTGTTCGTGCAAGCTGCCTTCTCCACAAGCCGGCAGACCCGGCAGCACCCGAGCTTCGGCGTGCCCTCCCACTGTCCAGTTTTCACCCCGTATGATAGTGGGTTTGTTCCCTGGACTTCGCCCAGAGCTGGAGAATCAGTCCAGTGGGACCTCTTTGTCTCCCCGTTCGAGAAAACTGGCCAGTTTTCAGCCGCCCGCCCTCTCCGCGGCGCGCGCTCCAAACCTCTCTCCACGGGAATCTTTCAACACTGTCCTCAGCCGCTCCTCTGAGTCACAGTGTCTTATCTTCACTTTTATTTGTGGAATTTTCACTCGGCGAGCTTTCTGGTGATTCTGGAAGGTGTTTGTTCTTTCGTTAAGTTGTAGTATTAAAATTGTTGAGTATGACGGCAAGATAGGTGTTTTATCTATGCCGCCATCTTGGTTCTCCTCTAGTGTTTCTTATAAATGACGTCCTAGTGCCTCATTCTGGTTACTAGGGATGTGAAATATGGAAACAAGATTTATTCTTTTGACTTGTTCACTTGACTTAAAAACTTAAAATTGTTGTTGTTGCCCTAGCCAGTTTGGCTCAGTGAATAGAGCATTGGCCTGTGGACCGAAGGGTCCTGTTTTGTTATGCCCAGATTTCATGATCCCCAAAGATCACCAGGGAGCTGAGTCTGATGCAATAGCAAAGAGCATTTATTACAAGCCCGGGCTTGGTCCTCTGCCCCCACCGCCACAGTGGCAGGAAGCAAAAGAGGGAGAAAAATCCAAAACATGCAATTTTATAGGGAGGTGGGGCCAGAAGCAAACCACTGAGTTGGCCGATTCCAATTGGTTGGGTGAGGGTTGGGGCTAGTGATGCAAATAATCCCTAATGCACGTGACCTGTCCTGTCCTTTGCTCTTGATTGGAGCTCAAGCACACAGTCTTTCGCGATTGGCTAATTCAAAGGGAGGGGTTGGTCTTTGTGATTTCAAGATGGCAGCCCCCAGGTAAGTTTACTTATCATGCAGCCTACATGGTGGCTGCCAAGTCACACAGTCCAAAATGGCAGCTTTCTTTGCAGTCCCACTCTGCCCTTTCAGTGTGAGTGTCCCTCCCCCATGTCCCACGTGGTTCAGGGTTCAGACTCAGGATTTGGGTTCTGGAGGAGGCCAAATGCAAATAAAAGAGACTAGACAAGAAAATATAAATTTGGGAATTGGGGGTCAGGCAGGAGCCCAGCTCAAGAGGAAGGACTCTGCTTTTTCTCTGGCCTTGCTATCACTTTTATTCAGGTTTTGGGATACACCCATAGCCCTTAGGCAGGAAATTCCAATAATAACCAATCAGCAAGGATTTACATAAAATTAAAAGGTGGAAGTTGCTCCAGCTACCATTGTCTCCACTAGACAGTGGGTGCAGAGCTCTGACCTTTCAGAGCTCAGGTCTCCAGCCTACCAGGTTTCTTGTCAACATCTCTCTGCTAGTAAAGCAATGGGTAGCTTCCAACAGTCCTGGGTTCAATTCCAGTCAGGGTTGTGAGCTCGATCCCCAGTTAGGGGCGTGCCAGAGGCAGCCAATCAAAGGTTCTTTCTCATCCACGATGTTTCTATCTCTCCCTCTCCCTTTATCCCTGAAATCAATAAAAATATATTTTAAAAAAAGTTGTTTCTGTGTTTATAAAACTCCAAGCTTGGAGTTACAAAAAAAAATGCCCTCTCTTTCACAGTATCCCTTTATCACTTAGGGGAGAAAGGAATTCCAGCCTCTGCAATAGAAGACTTGCTCCTGAGACCATTTTGATGGATTTTTCCTCCTGACTGACCATTTTTGAGGAATGTAGTTGTCAATAGCTTGCTTTTTCCTTGATAAGAATGGTTCATGTATGTGCACAGAGCTGTAAAAAGAAAAGAACTTGCTTTTGATCTCAGACATTTCAGTTTTTCCTTTCTACCCACACATCCCTGAATCACTCAGTAATCATAACCTCTTTTTCTCTAAGAAATCTGCTTAGGTGGTTTGGCATTTATTTTATCATTTCTTTGATCATGTACCATGTCAGAATTGGTGAGCAATTCTGGTCCTTTTCACATCTCTGCCTTTATGCTATCTTTGAGTCTACCTCTTCATACCCGTCCCATTCCTTTCTGTCTCAAATGTACCATACACTCTCTCACACACACACAAATTTAAATTTATAAAAAGTTATTTACAAAGAATATATACAATTGCCCAAACTCATAGAACTGAACACTGGATATATGTATATTTTACTATATGTAAATTGTACCCTCAATAAAAAAAGTTTTTTTGTCTATAAATTTCCAGTATATTTAAGGAGAGTTTAAGTACCTCTTGATTTTCATATTCATCACTGCTCCCAACAACAACTGGTTGGTACTCTTGTTATACAAAGACAGTGCTTGTTGCTATGAGAAATGTCATAAGCAACCATTTTTTTCAGAAGTCACAGTGCTCAAATTTTAGCTTATAATTTCTACATATGTAATTAGAGTCATTGAAAGTCCATTCCCACCAGAAACTTGAAAACCTCAGAGTAGTTTCGTTGCAGTGAGGAGTCATGAAATAGACTGTGTAAAGACAAGTCATCCTCCCATCCTCAGATTCCTTATCTGCAAAAGAGGATACATTTACCCTGCTTACTTCCCAAGGCTGTTATGAGGACAATTAAGTTGAAGTCAAATAAGCAAATATATAGTGTTTACTAAGTCACGTCAAATTCTGTGAGCACAAAAAAAGGCAAAGGTATGCTTCCTGCCTTCATGGACCTTAGGGACCAGAATAGGAGGGAATGCTACTAGGTATATAGTCACCACAGAAAGTATCACACAATCTAGGTGACAGGGGCACAGCGTGACCCAGACACAAGTGAAAGGAGCACTAATTCTGACCGTGCACTGGAGGGGCTTCTTGGAAGCTTTGAACAAGGACGATTTGGAAGAAAGGCTTACCAAGTAGAATGACAATGAGAGCAAAGCATAGAGATACAGTCTCTAATGGAATCAAATGAATCTGTAAACTATAAAGCACTGTCTTATGTAATAAAACCTATTACGCAAATTGTCCCCTTGGGCGGTGGTTTGACCAGGCATTCCACTGGAAGACCGGAAGTTCAACTGCTTGCTATGACGTGCACTGACCACCAGGGAGTAGTGCAAAACATGGAGGATGTTGGCAACGCGGAGCGCGTGATATTAGAGGCACTGCGGGTCCCCATAGACCCCAATGAAAGAGGGACCATGGCAGGATGATGGAGCAGGTGAACGGGTGGTGCCAGGCCAAGGTGGGTACAAGCAGGGGGCCCGATTGCCTCACCAATCACTCCGGGAGCCCAATTGCCTCACCAATCACTCTGTGGATGGCAACCAGCAGCAGGGGCAGGACATGTGGCCGCTGCCTGGCTCCTAGGTGCTGAGGGAGAAAGGGCAAAAAAGCAATATTAAAATATTTCTTCTAATTGTTTTCCTTTCAATGTGCACAAATCTGTGCACTGGGCCACTAGTTCGGTTATAAAATATTGCTTGTTACCTCTACTGGGACCACTACTCTAGTAGCCATGACCTCGCTGTGATTCAGAGAAAAGGCCAGTTTACCAGCTTACATAATTTTGGGGAAGGCATGATTGACCTTTCAGTATCCGGCTGTCTCAAAGGAGATAATGATACAGCTCAAGTCCAGCTCAGAAGACTTGACCCAAAGATTTACAGTTAAATTCTTTTTCCATCTTCCAGCATCTTTCCCAATTCTCTCTCAGGTTATCTCTCCCAGCCCATCATTACATCAACACTTATCCCCTAATAAGAATCGAAGCAGGCTATGGGTTAGCTAACCCAGATTCAAATCCTGGCAATGCTGATCTCTAGGTATATGACAGGAGGCACCATCCTTTAATTTATATAAGACTTCAATTTTATATCTGCAATATGGGAAAGAAAAGAATAGTACCCACATCATAGAGTTGCTGGGAAGGCTAAGTAAAATAATGTACCTAGTGTATAACATTCAAAATGTTATTTAGAGTAAGAGTTGTCAAACTATGGCTTGTGGGCCAGACCCATCCCTATCCATTTGTTTATGTATTGTCCAAGTAGCTTTCTGCTGCAACCGCAGTCTGGAGTATGACAGACTGAATGACTCACAAAGCTAAAATACTATCTGGCCCTTTACAGAAAAAGTTTGCTGACCTCCAAACTAGAGAGATGAGAAGACAAAACCTGCTTACGTTACAAGTAAAACCAGTTAGAGGATTTTGTTTTCAGTAGGCTTGCCAATGACTTTATCTGCTTATTGTTAATTCTCAGCATCTGTTGATACATGGTATGCCCCTCGGTATTTGAGAAGTCCTTATATTGATCCCCACACTCAGTACCACAGAGACTCCTGGCATCTATTTATATCCTCCCACAGCCTGGTATTAATAGGTAAGGACCACATAGCAAATGGGGGGAAGGTATGTAACAAATTCTGGTTCTGATTAATTATGCCATAATTCCAAATGGAAACTTCAGAATACTCTAAGATGAAAGGAAATTTAATATATCCCTGGTGATGGAAAAACCATGTCACTGAACAGAGGGTAGCAACAACATGGAAAAGAAAGAAAACCATGGTGGATAGTTTGAAATTCTCACTGACTTCCTACTATGCCCTTAAATTAAAAGCCTCTGCCTGGCTGGCATGGCTCAGTGGTGGAGTGTCAAACTATGAACAGGAGGTTATGGTTCTATTCCAGTTCAGGACACATGCCTGGGTTGTGAGCTTGATCCCCAGGGTGGGGCATGCAGGAGGCAACCGATCAATGATTCTCTCTCATCATTGATGTTTCTATCTCTCTCTCCCTCTCCTATCCTCTCTAAAGTCAATTAAAAAAAAAAAAAAGCCCTGTAATGTCCACTCCCATTCTATTTAAATATCCCCCTTTTCAAACATCTCCAACACTACTGCTGTTAGGAGATGTACAGAAACCTAGGGAGTATAGTATTATGTATCTGAGCAACATTCCTAGTTATATTATTTCCATATGGGAAGGAACACTGGACTTGTGTTAAGGAAACATGGCCATGATCTAGATCAGGAGTAGGGAACCATTTTTCTGCCAAGAGCTATTTGGATATTTATAACATCATTCTCAGGCTATAAAAAATTATTAACTTAAAAACTAGCTGGCTATATTTGGTCAAACATTTAATTAACTCACCCCTATTGCCATAGCAGGACCAGCCCAAATAATTTCATGTGCCTTAAACAGTCCGAGGGCCAGATGTTCCCCACCCCTGAGAGATGGAACCATATAGGCATTTCACCTCACCTCTCTGGGCGTTAATGCTAGCAGAGATAATCTAATTGTTAACTATAAAATGTTATTAAAGGGGAACACCAAAGATTGTGGTGGGGTGTAAGGGAAGCGACCGTAAAGCTCTTTTATTTTATTTATTTATTTATTTATTTATTTATTTATTTATTATTTTTTAAAATATAATTTTATTGATGTTTCACAGAGAAGAAGGGAGAGGGATAGAAAGTCAAAAACTGTGATGAGAGAGAAACATTGATCAGCTGCCTCTTGCACACCCCCTACTGGGGATATGCCTGCAACCAAGGTACACGCCCTTGATCGGAATCCAACCTGGGACCTTTCAGTGTGCAGGCCGATGCTCTATCCACTGAGCCAAACCACTTTTGGCCCTAAAGCCCTTTTAAATGTTAGATTCAATGAGAAAATAATCTGAGATGAGCCACAGTTGCTACTATTTCACCCACTACCCCTTCTTAGGCCATCTGTATCAGTTCCTCCTGCTCAACCAAGGTAAGGTTGCTTTGGACTCCAGGCTCTCATCAAGGCAGAACATGAAACTAGTGTTCATTTGTTCACATGTTGATTCAAAGGAGTACATCTGTAAGATCATTGGCCAGGGGATTTGTTTCTTGTCAGTGAAAAGAGGCTATTCTTAATGTATTAAAGACAGATATTTATTAATTAAAAAATTAATTGAAAATACTAGCATTCACTGAGCTGTCATTGTATCCCAAGCACTGTAGTGAGTGCTGGGACCAGTAAGAATGAACAGTCATTGTCTCTCACTAATCTCAAATTCAGTCTTAAAACCCTCTTTAACACTTCTGTTCTGATAACACTTTTATTTTGGTGTAGTTAACCATAACTGTGAAGATCTCTGCTGCCCCACCACCATCTCCATCATTCTTCCTTCTAGTGCCTGCATCTTCTGTTAATTCTCTCTTCTCCCAGTTTCTTTTAGCGTCTCACCCCCACTAAAGTGCAAGTGACTTTCAACAGTTCAGAAGGTTTTTCTTTCTAGGGTACTCTTATAGCAGGCTTTAGTGTCCTTCTAACAGTACTTTGCCCTCTAAAACTTGATTTGATCTTAGAACACATCTATCATTACCAATTAAGGTTGGAGGTTAATGAGAAAACTATCCATCAAGATTTATGGATAGTTTTCACATTAGGACTGAAATCTCAGGAATCAGATAGCAAACAATAGGTTTTTTTTTTTTGGTGGGGAGAAGGGAATGAAGATTTCACAGGAGTTTTTTTTTTTTCTTTTTCTTCTTTTCTCAAAGCCCTGAAAGGTTAGATGATATGGATAAGAGCCTACACCTATCCTATATAATAAAAGGCTAATATGCAAATCAAACCGTGGAATGACCAGTTGCTATGATGCGCACTGACCACCAGGGGCAGGCGCCCAGGACAGGAGCTGCCCCCTGGTTGTCAGTGCACTCCCATAGTGGGAGTGCTGCTTAGCCAGAAGCTGGGCTCATGGTTGGCAAGCAGAGCGGCAGTAGTGGGGAGTCAGCCTAAGCCATCAGTCAGATATCTCTTGAGAGCTCCCAGACTGTGAGAGAACACAGGCTAGCCTGAGAAACCTCTCCCTCTCCTCCACCCCCAACTGCATGAATTCGTGCACCGGGCCTCTAGTTATATATAACATCTGAACTTAGCAAAAACGTAGTCCATGTATGGCAATTGCCATGCAGAAATGTTCTCTACCAACAAGGAAATCAGATATGATCTTCACTGTGCTAAAAAACTTCATTGTAGAAAGTAAGGATTGTGGCATTTCTATCATTGTAAATGCACAGCCACTCAAGATATCCATAGTGAGTGCAGAATTCAGAGCTGAAGCATTGTGGGCAGAGAAGGCCCCAAGGATGTGTTAAGGTGCTTAACTGAACAGTTTACCTCAAGAAGAATCTAATTTGAATGTTGTAGAACAAACTTAAAAGGATCTCTATTCTAGAAAGTTCTAATATCTTAAGCCCCTTGTTGGACTGCGGCTAAAATTCAAAGAAGAAAAATCAACATATTCACTAATGAGGATCCAACTTGAAGCTGCATTGTCAAAAAAGACTCACTAGCCTGGCCAAGCGTCTCAGTTGGTTGGAACATCATCCCATACACCAAAAGGTTTTAGGTTCTCCCCTGGTCAGGGCACACACCTAGGTTGCAGGTTCAAACCTGGTTGAAGGTATTGGGGCAACCACAGGAAGCAACATATCAATGTTTCTCTCACATCAATGTTTCTCTCTCTCCCTCCCTCTCTCTCTAAAAAAAAAAAATCAATTAAAAAAATTTAAAAGAAGAAAATAGTAATTTAAATAATGTTCTCTAACTTTGACAGTATTTAAATGTAAAAGTACTCATTAAAGTTGGGTACATGCTATTTTACTAAATTGTAAAAAATTCACTGTAGTCGTAGAATTTCAAATGCAACATTATGCACTTACACTATAATATAAGAGCTTAGATTAAGTAAGTGCATTATTGGAGTTGACAATAAAAGTACAAACACGGCCCTGACCAGTTTTGCTCAGTGGATAGAGCATCAGCCTGCGGACTGAAGGGTCCCGGGTTCCATTCTAGTCAAGTGCACATGCCTGGGTTGCAGGCTCCATTCCCACTAGAGGATGTGCAGGAGACAGCCAATCCATGATTCTCATTAATGATGTTCATATCTTCTCCCTTTCCCTTCCTCTCTGAAATCAATAAAAATGTATTTTTAAAAATAAAAGTATAAACACCTTTCTGACTAAGAGGTGTGCTCACTGCCTCTCCCTGTAGGGAATTAGGAATGTCAGGAGACAGAGGTGTCTATCTTGGCAGATACTAAGTTGGTACACTCTGGACTCTCTCAGCAAGTTTTTTCTCAATGTAAAACTGTGACTCTTTGAAACTCTTCTCTAGTTGTGCAAAGTATTTGAACTACTTGTCTGCAGGTACATAAAGATGGTGATATAGCCACTTCATTAATCCACAAAAACCAGTGTGTTTTCAATATGCACAAAGTTATATTTTTGCCTGACATTCATTGCCAATATAAAAATATCATCCATTGTTTGGAGCATTTGCATTAATATTTAACTAGATTAGTTTAAAATTCCTATTCCCTACATTTTTATGTGGTCAATATTTTTTCTCTCTCAATAATTTTATGGAGTTTCAGTGGCCTTAACCAAATAAGTATTCTTCTACGTAACTTATAAATATACACAGACATAAAAGGTACTTACAGTTAAGAGCTTATAAAATACTCCCATTATTTTTAAATCAATTTTAAACATAGGCTTAACATTGTAGTGATACATATCCCTGTGGTTATCCTGACAGCAGGTTATCCTTGAACTCTATCTTCAGAGCATTGTCTCATTAGATGATCCTCCCTATTGCTTAACAGAAAAAGAGCTAAAACTTCCTGAAACATTTGGAAGCATATTTTTCCCAGAAGTAATTGTGGTGGAGTGAAAATAAACAATGGATGTGGAGGCTGAGTTTATGCCTCAACTCTGTCAACAATCCAGATTATCTGTTACCAAGCTTTCAAAGCCTCAATTTTGCCATCCCTATAATGAAGATAATATTTATTTATTAAGTAGCTCATTTAATTAAATAATATTTAATAACATAATATTTAAGTAAAGCACTTGGTAAAAACTCTGTAAACAAATATAAGACATCTAAAACCTGCTGTTATATTTTACCACTCCAGAACTTTTTTAGTCCCTGTCTGTTCTAACAATGCACATACATTAACGGTCACTGGCCACCTGCAGGCTCAGCCCTGCGCCAACCAGGCCAGGGATAGACTATTAATTATCACTCCCTGTAAGGAACACCTTTGTTTTACCTCTCTACCATTCACATCTCCTTCTTCTGATCATAGTACAACGATTTTCCATGGAGAACCACCCTTTCCTACTTCACCTTTTTTTCGTTTTTTTGTTAATCTTACTCCGTGTGATTGGATAAGGCGTGTTTGTCAATGTGATGTAAACGTGGCCAGAGTACCAAAATCCTCTGGACACAGTGGCCGGTTCAGGAATGAGTCCAAGATCAAACCAGGCAAATAAAAACTTGATTCTGAAACGGGAGGAGACTGTTTTTCCACTACAAGGGAAGTAAGGCAGTTAGGAAGCAAGCCTGGAGGGGCTAATGGCCTCCTTATTACCGTGCGCACCGCATAATCGAAACTAACTCTAACTTCTGTACTGAAACACAGAAAACGGAGGGCATGTGCTGTATGACATCACCGGAATCCCCGGATCCATCCGCTCCTGAAATTCTACTTGCGTGCTTTTCACTTAGCCCATGGCCTTCTTTTTCACTTGAGGCTTTGGAATTGAGTTTCAGCCACTTGCAATGAAAAGAGCCCTGATTAAAACAGCCCTGTACTTACTACTGCGAAGGAGATATTCTGTAAAGAGCCCGTGGCTGGGCTATGACTCATGCTTGTCTGGATAAATGGGTCTTAAACACCAGGGATGCTGTTGTGGGCTGGCCTTCCTCCCGTCTTCCTGCCTAACAGCCCTGAGCCTGGATCTGCAGAGTCGGGGTTTGCAGTCAGCACTGCAGGCTCCTAAACCCGACCGACACGTGAGTCTGCCCATTGTCAGGTTGATTCCAGCTATTTCTTTCCTCAATGTCTCTAAGATCTACAACAAAAATTACAGACATCAGGGCTGGAGTAAGCTTCTAATAAATCCTCATAGAATCTCTTCTGATATCTCCCTGATCAATTCAAGATTTCTTACTGCCTGCAGAAGCTTAAAAGTTGCCCAGAGTTGTACACCCATCCCACCCTCTGTCCCAGCTCCCATTGGCTGGGTTGGTAACTGCCATGACTTTGGTAACTGCCAGGACTAGATTTGAGCTTGTTCTGAATTAAATTCTTATTTACCCTTCTACCATTCTTTGGGAGTGGTAAAAGCAATTTTATTTATAGATCTCTACACGTAGACACTGGTATCCTGTTTTTTTATATCTAGACCTTGAATATAATTGTGAAACTGAATGAGCTTCTCAATTCTCCACGTACCCAGTACCTATCCCCCTCCTACAACTCTGAAAACAGAACTCAGTCTTGAGTTCTCTGGCCAAAGTCTATTTTAGAAACCAGCCAAAGGGAATCTCTGCAACAGATTGTATATGTGACTCCAATAAGAAAAGGCCTGCCCTGTCATTCACACATCCTCGTGCTGGCCAAACAGCATCAGGAAAAGTAAGAATGTCCACTAAAGGTAGGAGTGCTCCATCCTGATACTCCATCTCTGAACTTGTCCTAGAAGTGATTGTTGGATGCTGACCCACAGGACTTTGATCATTGTTGGTAATGCTGGTCATATGGGTCCCTTGGTTGGAGCACTCCTCTCATTCTAAAGTTGGCTCATGAGCATCCTTGTTACCTGGAAGGATAAGTACTGGGTTTCCTGTTTGAAGGTGAGAAGCTAAAAACAGAGGTCCCAGAGGCCTTATCTCAAGGAGCCCTCAGAAAACTGCCAAGCTCAGATCACTGAGCCAGCCCAGATTTTCTTCTCTCCTGATGGCCTGGGATCACCTCCTGTCCTGATTATGACCAGCCTGCAGATCTCTTGCACCTTTAAGGGCCAATGGAGAGAACATGGGTCCAAGAGTCCAAGACAGGAGTCCAAAATGCCTCCAATACAATCTAAACAGGAAGTCATCTGAGGGCCCAAACTCAAAGGGCATGGTATTGGCGTAAAAACATGCATATAGATCAGTGGAACAGAATAGAGAGACCAGAAATAAATCCACACCTTTATGGTCAATTAGTATTTGACACACATACAATGGTATTAAGACAATGTATTTAAAAAGTGGTGCTGGGGAAATTGGACAGATATGTGTAAAAAAATAAAAATAAAAATAGACCACCTTCTTACACCTTATAAAAAATAAACTCAAAATGGATTAAAGACTTAAATGCAAGACTCAAAACCATAAAAATCCTAGAAGCAAACCTAAGCAGAAAAATCTCTGACATTTCTTTTAGCAATATTTTTTTCTGATATATATCTCCTCACATGAGGAAAACAAAAGAAAAAATTAACAAATGGGATTACATCAAACTAAAACGTTTTTGCACAGATAAGGAAACCACACACACACACACACACACACACACACACACACAGAGAGAGAGAGAGAGAGAGAGAGCTTACTAAAAGAGAGGACATATTGACCAATGATACATCTGATAAAGGCTTAAAATACAAAATTTATGAAGAACTCATATTACCCTGCACCAAAAAAACAACAACAAATAATCCAATTAGAAAATGGACAGAGGATCTGAATAGACACTTTTCCGATGAAGACATACAGATGGCTAATGAAAAGATACCCAACATTACTAATTATCAGAGAAATACAAATTAAAATCACAATGAGATATCACCTCAGGCCTTACAAAATAGCTATTATCAATAAATCCAAAAATGATAAGTGTTGGTGAGGATGGATAGAAAAGGGAACTCTTGTGCATTGTTTATGGGAATGCAAATTGGTGCCACCACTATGGAAAACAGAATAGTTTCCTCAAAAGATTAAAAATGGAACCGCATTAAGACCCAGTGATTCGATTCCTGGGGATTTATCTGGAGAAAACCAAAACACCAATTTGAAAGAATATATACACCCCTTTGTTCATTACAGATATATTTATAATAGTGGAAGCAACTCAATGCCCATCAATAGATGAGTAAAAAGTCTGTAATACATATTCCCAATGAAATATTACTCACCCATAAAAAAGAATAAAATCTTACCATTTGCAACAGCATGGATATACTTAGAGGGTATAATGCTCAGTGAAATAAGAGTTCAACAAAGACAAGTACCATATGATTTCACGTATATGTTGAATCAAAAGAACAAAATAAATGAACACACAAAATTGAAATGGAATCATGCATAGAACTGGTGGTTGCCAAAAGAAAACTGGATGAAAAAATTGAAGGGACTGAGAAGCACAAATTGGTAACTACAAAATAGTCATGGGGAATTAAGTAAAGCATAGGAAATATAGTGAATTACATTGTGATAACTATGCCTGATGCCAGCTGGGGTACTAGAACTATGGAGGGGAATACTATGTAAAGTATATGCTTGTCTAACCACTAAGCTGTACACCTAAAACCAACACATACAAAACAGCAACATGCCCAGCCAGTGTAGCTCAGCAGTGAGTATTAACCCAGGAACTAAAAGGTCACGGATTTGATTCCTGGTCAGGGCACATGCCCAGGTTACAGGCTTGACCCCTTTTAGGAGCCATACAAGAGGCAGTTGATCAATGATATTTATCTCTCTATCCTTCTCCCTTCCTGTCTCTCTAAAAACTAATTAAAATGACAACAAACAGACCACGGGGCTGAGGACCAGAGGAGGTAATGAAAGGTAACCCAGAAGTCATGGTGGTATCCCCTGTTGCAGTCTTTGGTTCTCTCTGTGGCTAGGAGAAGGGATGGGTTGGTGAGTTCCTGTGACTGAACTATAAACTGAAATGTGGAGAATACCGCCCATATAAACCAATATGCTGGCTACACCCTAGGCTAGCCCACAAGTCTATTAAACATGAAATATAGGGAACAAAGATTTATGCCTACAAGAAATTTGTTCTGAGTTTTAAGAAAGAAACTTACCAATGAACTTGGGTACACACCTTCTGTGTAAAGCTGGAGACAACCTGTACTGTGCTTGAGTAAACGCAGAGTGGTTTTGAACATATGGTAAGTGCTTGATGACCACTTTATGCTTGCTAGATTGTTTATTCTATAACAGTTTACATATGTTTTTTTCACATGTTTTCTTTTTTCTGTAACTCAACTTCAGCACACAACACAGAATCATAATATCTACACTATCTGTATTTTGTATATGACGTAAAACAAGGCAAAAAATTTATTTCTTTAGAGAGTTAACTAAAGACTTGACTTTTATACTTAATATAATAAACTGAAGACTTTCCTTAAAGGTAAAGTCTCAATTTCAAAGGGTGGTTACAAGAGCAGCATGTAACAAAAAATTCACAGATCAAATTTAAGATCCTGGGAAAAGTACAAATGTAGTGTATTTTCTGACTTTAGGAAGATAGTATTTTTATTTGATTGTTTTTTACAGAGTCAGAAAAAGCCGGAATGCAGTCAGGGGAGCTGAGAGGCAACAATCCTTCTTGCATTTTTCCCTGTGAAGGAGGTCAGGACACTGTCCTCAGGCTGCAGGGCCCCATGTGATTAGCTGGGCTCACATTGTGGAGGTGGCTCAGCTTTGACCAGTCACACAGATAGTCATTCAAGCTGAGTTCTTGAGTTTCAGCATATTTTGTTTCTGAAAAAACAAAAACCAATTATTGATAGCTATACTGACCTCAGATATACAGTCTATCGTAGTGAAATGACCTTTTCTATCCATAATATCGCCAGTTAAAGGTGACCCTGAACTTGTCTGGCCGGGTGCCTCAGTTGGTTGGAGTGTTGTCCTATGCACCAAAAGGCTGCAGGTTTCATTCCTGGTCAGGGCACATACCTAGGTTGCGGGTTTGATGCCCAGTCAGGGTGCAAATGGGAGGCAACCAATTGATGTTTCTGTCTCATATTGATGTTTCACTCTCTCCCTTCCTCTCTCTCTAAAATCAATAAACATATTCTCGGGTGAAGATTTAAAAAAACAGGACGCTCTGAACTTGTTGACCTAAATTCTGTGGGTGAAAAAACAACCACCAGATATTTTTCTTGAATTTCGTGTTTTTAATCACCAGGGTGGTTTTGATGACCCTTTTTTTTTTTCCTTTGTCATCCATGCTCCGTCTTACCAAGACATTCTTTGAAACGTCACCCCAGGTTCCTCTGGGTTTCATTATTAGAGAACAGTATGTATGATAAGATTATATTAGTTGTGACTCACCTTTCAAGCTGTGCTTACCAAGAGGACTGACCCATATCTGCTTCAACTCTATCCTGCATTGAGCCAACAAGGGCTTTAACATAGTAAATGCTCACTAGTTGTAATCTAGAATTTTGAAGTTGAGCTAAACTAGGTCTGGTCATCATCAATTTATAACTAAAACAAGATTCAGATTAGGACTTTTTCCTTCCCAAACTCAGTCTCCACAACCCAACTCCCTGTTTACCGTGTGGAAGTTCTGGGGCCTCATCCCAACTCACCTCCCAGCTCCACTCCCCACACAGGTCTTTTCCTAGGCAAGCAGCAACAGCCACCCATGGCTCCCCCGCCTCCCCCTCCCCCCCCCCCCCCCCACACACATACACCTGTCTTCCCTGCTCAGCCTCTGCTGTCCTGGGCTCTGGGTACTGCTTTTAAGAAGGGTCAGGAGCATAAAAGTCAGCGTTTTTGGTATTTCATGACATCTATAAATCATAGTCATTATAGAGCTACATTTTACTAAGGATCTCCTATGTATCCAGATAATATGCTTAACACATACCTCAAACATGTTGTTCACATAGTCTCATGACAGAGAACCATCGCTTTTGCTAATTAATTTTCTTAAAAGCTGTCTAAGGAGCAGCACAGTGAAGAGCCTTGCTCTGACGGAGCTTTTGTTCCTATGGAAAGAGAGAGACTAAACAAGTAAACAAGGTAATTTCAGATAGTGACTACACCAGGAAAAAACCGACACTGGGTAATGATGTAGTGGTGCTGCTTTAAATAGCAAGTTCAGGGACAGGCTCTCCAAGGGGGTGACATTAGGGCTGACACCCGAATGAGGTAAAGGAGGCTAGTGGTGTGAAGATCATTCATGCACAGGGACCAGCATGGGCAAAGGCCCCGAGGAGGGTATGGGCTTATCACATTACTAAGGTTTCTGTGGGTCTGTCTGCTTTCTCTGCTAGGATTTGAATAATACTATAAATCCCTTACATTCTTGCTGGAAACTGGACTTTCTATACCCAGTATTCTCCGGGTTCAGCTGGGCACTCTAGTATACCCATTAGCATTTTCTTTTGCCTACAAGATACAGTCAAAACTCCACCTCTGCTTGGCCTATATCTTGGTATCCAATGGACTCATTTTGTATTTGTTTTCTCCTGGCTTATTTTTCATCATCACATCTGCCCAGGCACCTCCTGGCACTTGCGGTACTCAGAAGAGGTCATTCATTCAACAGATATTCCAAACATCAACCTTATGCAGGCACTGCGATAGGGCTTAGGACCTACCAATTAATGATTAGAACTTTGTGTAGAATTTCCATTTTGAAAATGAGAAAAACTGGAGTCACGGGAAATTAAGCGAATTGCTCAAGGCTAAATGGCATAATTTTAACCCAAGCATTTTGATTTTAAATCCAATGTGTTTTCCAGTGCCTGACTGCAAGACTAAGGTGGGATATATGTTAACAATTTGGTCTTTTATCCTGTAGGTGAATGATTTTCAAGATTATTACACTTACAAGCTTTAAAAATACAGATTCCTTAGCCCCCCATCAGAGATTCTGACTCAGTAGTTTTTTGGGGAGGTGGGTGCTGGAACTCTGTAGCATCCTTCGGTCATGTAAGGAAAGGGGCTTGTAGACCACACTTTGAAAACTGGTACTGCAATGGCTCTTTGTTTGTTTTCCCAGTTCTCACGCATAGGCAACGCCGAACCTGGACAATTGTTTTGTGAGTACATTTTACAATGATTTAAAAATGGACATAGATTTTTAAAAATTGGTGTTTGTGTCATCTTTTCTAATCTGGACAGCATTAACAAACTTTGCTTTGAAACAACTTTTGTTGTTTAGTAAACTGACTTGTTCCTCTTTTCTCCTGTCCTGTGTGAAGCCTCTCTTGTGGTCACTGTTTCATGCCCTTGGCCTTCTGTCTGAGGCTTCCCAGCAGCAGGCCTCCCGGCCACCAGGATGGCAGTGGCCTCCAGGCCTCCCTGGCTCAGCCCAGCGGCTCCAGCCGTGCTCACCTCTTCACAGCAGGCTCAGAGCAGGAGTTTTTGCAGCCGCAGGGAAAAGGGGCTGAGAGAGGCTGGTTTTGGTATTTTCCCATCCTGAAGCATTCTAGCCAAACTGCAGGTTCTGACTTCAGTGTACATGTCATTCTTCCTTTAAGAAAATAGCTACGATGTCCATAATCACTGAACTTGTCCATAGTCATCTTTTTTTTTTTTTTTTTTGGTTGGAATAATAGATTTTCTTTCTATTTTGTTTAGCTTTCTGGCACATCTAAAACCAGATATAATTCTTTATGTAATTGCTTTGTGTTACTTATTTGAAGGTCACCTAAGGCATGTGATTCACTATTTATGAATTTTAAGAATTTTCAATCACTACATGAAAATAAATGCCCGTGCACTTGCAGCTCAAGTTACAAAAGAGAGGCCCTGGCTGATGCGGTTTAGGTGCTTTGAAGAACAAAACTGCAGTGACCCATCCATGTCTTTTTCCCACAGTTTGCCTTGGCCCACTTTCCCCTCACTGTCCACAGGAATGTTTCCCTGAAAATCAGGGGGAGAAGCAGGGAACCAAGAGAAACTCTTCTCCCCACGTGGTCATGGCTTCTCAGTCTCCCCCGGGGTGAGGCCTCAGCAGGACGGAGTGAGGTGTTCCTCTCTCCACCTCAGCTGTACGGTCTCTGGTGGGTGGGAGCTGTGAGTGTTTATTGAGTACCTACTATGCACCTGGCGCCTCAGACTTGTTTTGATCGGTTACAAACCTCTCTTTCTTCAAGCAGCTAGGCTGCTCGGGCTGACTGTCATCGGTAGCTGCCTTGGTGACTGGGACTCTCTGGGACCCCTCAGCCTCAGGGAGCACCTACCCTACAACCTGGGTTTGCAGGGTTCCCTGATGGGCCCCCAATAATGACAATCCCTTCTGGCTGTGCCCAGTGGTGGGGCCCCTGGTAACGCTCCCTCAGCAGAACACAGTTGACTGTTACAGCCCCAACAGATCCATCCCCCTGCTCCCAACCTCTGTCTGATTTACCTAAGAACTGACCACAGAGTGTTAGCAGCAAGCCTCTCAGCATCCAGAAATGTTTCAGTTCTTTCTCAGGCACTTAAAAAGTAGGGCTGGAGGGGACCTTCTCCCTGAATTTCCCTCCAAGAGGGTGGTCATGGAGCTTAGTCTCTCTACAGCAGCATGTCCAGGGAAGGTGAGCAAACCTTGTTTACTCCAATGCAATGAGGGAACTCGGGAGCCTTGGAATCCTTCTAATTTTGCTTGTGGGGTTAAGGATCAGCCCCCCTCCAGTTACTATCCCACAAACACCCTCTGAAGTAGGGAGTGGGCTACTTTCTAGGAAAGATGAGACTTCATTCTGGTTTCATAACCTTTCCTTTCAGTGGATAGGTGGGGAGAGGGGAGAATCTGGGACTGGTGTGAGCTGGCTTCTAAGGAAGACACCCTGGAATCTACATCATGACTTCCCTGGGGTTTGGTGAACGTGGCTCTACTCCTCCAGGGTGTTTCATTAGAGAGGTGGATTGTCAGGGTTTCTAGACAGAGGAACATTGACAACAGGCAAGTAGCTTCATGACACCGGGGCTTGTCTGGGCCATCAGGGCCAAGCAGGACCCCTTGCAGCAGCCAAGGCAAGGGTACCAGGAGAAGTTCCAGTTTCCCAGGGAGAGAGAGAGAGAGAGAGAGAGAGAGAGAGAATTCTGGCTAGGAGTGGGCAGAGTGTCAGGCGCCAAGCCAGGCATCTGTGGTTTGGGGCAGGGTTCCAGGGCCAGGAGGGAACTGGAGTGCCAAATGGAAGCTGAGCAGGCGCCCAGTCATATGCTAGACTTGGCCCACAGGGTGAGTTTACACAGAAACGCTCTGGCTGCAGGGCACCTGGGTGCCAAAGAGCTTTCCTCGGGCACTTGGATGCTGGGCTTAGGGCAGCAAGACTGACTGATCCCTCTCCCACTGGCAGCCGAGGTCCCCGGTTATGAGACAATAGGCTTGTATAGGATCCTCTCAGCTCCCTAGCAGGGCAGAATAAATGTGCAGATGTTCCAGGGATGTGAGATTACCTTTACTGTCATCCTGCCCACCAGATGCTTTTCCAGGAGGACCAGCCACTCCTGCAAACTCAAACAGATTTTGCAACTGTTCCTGATAGATTTAAAAAAAATTTTTTTTTATTGATTTCAGAGAGGAAGGAAGAGGGAAAGAGGGATTGAAACATCAAAGATGAGAATTGATTGGCTGCTTCCTGCATGCCCCCTCTAGGGACTACTGAGCCTGCAACCCAGGCATGTGCCCTTGATTGGAATCAAACCCGGACCTTTCAGTCCCCAGGCTGGCACTCTATCCACTGAGCCAAACTAGCCAGGGCTAAATTTTTATTTTTATCTCTAGAGTACACAGAGACACAAAGAGACTGTAGGTGACAGGCAGATAGATATGTACATCTATATGCATACAGACACACATACATATAGATAGGCCTTAAATACAGAGTAGATGAATTCCTAAAATTCTCTACTTAAATTCAATTTTTGAAAATAATTTCCACTTGAAACTTATCAAGGCAACATCTCCTGTCTGCTCTTTTTAATTGAATAACAGGATATACCTTTCCCCACCCCTCTTTTCTATTTTATTATCAAGAAGCTCAGAGCTAAACTTCATACTTAATTTCATTACTTTCTTAGTTTAAATCTTCTAATTTAATTGTTCTCTTTTTTCAACTAATTTTAGTACTTGTCATATATATATATATATATATATATATATACACATATATATAGTTCTTTGACATAATTTTATGAATATTTACCATAAATATTCAAAGTGCAATTTTGAATGATTTTAACAGTGAATAATGAATAAGTAATAAATAAATGAGTTGAATTTTCTAGAATCTAAAAAATATGCATCAGGGAAGTTGATCAATTAATGAATTATTAAGTTCTGGAAAGGCAGGATTCTATTGTAGTAAGCAGTATCCTATCATAGAACCACCTGGATAGAGTTTGATTATAGGACTCACCCTCTGAGGCTGAGTGTGAAAGTGTGTCCTCTGGTGAGGAATGGATTCCTCAGAAGTACCCGCAGCAGGAGGCACTCCAACGTGGTCTGCTCGCCAGCGTTGCGCACTTTGTACCTACTGTCTCAGCTGTATTTACAAACACACCTCAGAATGTTGGCAATTGGGACAATTGCCTTGCTGGGCAATTGGGACAATGCTTTTGCAGTCATTTATCTGATCCACTAGGTCAACACGGCGCCTTGACTCAAAGATATCAAGGCAGAGAAAGGCCTGCAGTGTCACTGAGTCCATTCCTCAGGGTGGGGTAGGAGTGAGAAGCAACCTGATCTGCCCCTTCTACCTCAAGGGAGAAGCATGTGGTGAACTCTCTTTATGCCCAGAGAGAGCCATTGGCACGGGCCATCTCAGGAGTACCCAAGTCAGTTTCTCCTTTTGGCATCTCTCCTTTACTGCATTTTTGGAGATCACTTGCTGAGGCAGGAATGTGTGTTCAGAAAATCTTCCACAAATATTTCATGGGGACAGTAGCTGATGGGCTTCCTAGCTTCATTAACACTTGTCTGAGGGTGCAAGGTGAAGCTCTGCTCTTCTTAGGAGGGGCAGGCATTTGGGGGGTTCTGTTGACCCTCTGTGCTATAAGGTGAGTATGGAGGATAAGACTGCCTCCCCCCAGAAGATTGCCAAGATGAGCCATTCTCTTGCCAAGTTCTCTAGGCAGGGGGCTACTGGGGTGGAGTGAAGGCTTTCAGATCCCAGTCACCTCAGATCTATCTCCCCTCTGCTCAGCTCGTCAAGCACTGGGTGCTTGTTCTCAGGCCTCATTTCATCAGCCAGAGAAAAGTTTCTAGAGACTGTTATGCCCAGATTTCAAGATCCCCAGAGACCACCAGGGAGCTGAGTCCAATGCAATAACAAAGAGCCTTTATTACAAGCTCGAGCTTGGCTCTCTGCCCTCACCAATGCAGCAGCAGAATGCAAAGGAGAAAGAATACCCGGAGCATGACGATTTTATAGGGAGGTGGGGCCAGACTTGAACCTGCGGAGTCGGCCAATTCCGATTGGTTGGGTGAGGTCTGGGGCTAGTGACGCAAATAATCCCTAACGCAAGTGACCTGTCCTGTCCTTTGCTCTTGATTGGAGCTCAAGTGCACAGTCTTTTGCGATTGGCTAATTCAAAGGGAGGGGTTGGTCTTTGTGATTTCAAGATGGCAGCCCCCAGGTACGTTTACACATCATGCAGCCTACATGGTGGCTGCCAAGTCACACAGTCCAAAATGGCAGCTGTCTAAATTGTTCTTTGCAGTCCCGCTCTGCCCTTTCAGAGACAGCCTAAGATTGTCTTAAAATAAGTAGAGAACTGAAGGGTGGGGGGGGGAGGGACCCAACTTATTTTATGTAACTTTGGAGGGGCAGAGCTACGATCCATAAACATAACTTACTAGTAGAAGGAAACAGAATTGGGTTCAAAATAAGGAAGGCTTTCTATCCCTTAGAGTTGTTCAAAAGCAGATTGAGTCCATACACAGACCAATGGATAAAGAAAACGTGCTCTTTACATACAATCAAGTATTTTTCAGCCTTAAAAGAAGGAAACTGGCATATACTACAATGTGGATAAAACTAGAAGACATTATGCTGAGTGACCTATGCCAGTCACAAATCCTGTACGATTCCATTTATACAAAGTATCTGGAGTAATCAAATTCACAGAGAGAAAAAGTAGAATGGTGATTGTCAGGGACCAGGGGGTGGGGTGGGGGATGGGGTGAGCAGTTATTGTTTATTGTGTACAGAGTCATCATTTAATGGGATGATATAGAGGTCTGTGGATGAATGGTGGTAATGACTGCACAATAATACGAAGGTACTTAATGCTACAGAATTGTGCACTTAGAAATGGTTAAAAGGAAAAAATTTGTTATACATATTATCACAATAAAAAATCAAATAGATAGCATTGGAGATTAAATAGCCCTGCCTGTGTGTGACAGTGAAAGAAAAGTGTCTGTTAAACAGCTTATCACATTAGTATGGGCATGCCTCTATGGTAGTTGCTGCTGGTTGGGTTTTGGTGAAACAGTGCCAGACACCACAGTCTTATTGAAGGCAGAAGCTCATTACTCAGTTGTTGTTTTAATATTTTTATTGATTTCAGAGAGGAAGGGAAAAGGAAAGAGAGAGATGGAAACATCAATGATGAGAGAGAATCATTGATTGCCTGCCTCCTGCACACCCTCCACTGGAAATGGAGCCCATAACCCTGGCATTTACCCTGCCTGAGAATTAAACCCTCCTGGTTCATAGGTAAACGCTCAACTACTGAGCCATACCTGAGCGGACTCACACTACTTTCAAAGGCAACTAGAAAATAGGGCAGAGGGTTAAGATCCCATAGGAAAGGAGTCTCGTTTGCTGCCTTCTGGTATTTATGTGTGAGTGGCAGGGGTGGGATACTCATTAGCGGCTGGGATGTTGCATGGTGTTGCAAGAGGCACTGTGGTGCTGAAGAAAGATTCTTTCTAGACAGTTTAGGTTCTAGTTTTGTAGTTTTTCAACATTCTGGAGCCTAACTTTCTGTATCTGTAAAATGGGAATAAAATCTTTCTTGAAGAAATAGAGAAGTAGTCTATATCTATGAAAATACCTAACACATAGTGATTACCCACAAAAATGTTCATTAATATTGGTCTCCTACAATATTCATTTTTTTACTCTTAAAACATGTTTTGCCATAATTTGTCTGTCAGTGATGTGGTTCCTGCCAAATACATCTTAGCAACCAAGAAATGAAGTTAACACTACAAAATACATTGTTCTTATTCTGCGTTGACATGTCAGTGTAACCCCACACTATTTTGGATATCCTGGAGTGTTTTACAAAAGGCAGGGTGATTACTTCTTGGTTTGGTTTTATTGAGACCTCTCCCCCACCCCCAACTCCATCTGTAGCAGAGCTGAGACTTGACCTCTTGACCCATGAGACCCCTGGCACAATTGAATGGCTCACTAAAGTTTCTTGCAGCTCTCAGGTAACTATCTTAACCAGAAACTCTTATGGAAGGCATCTAAGTCACACCCCCGAGCATTCTACACACCTGCCGAAGGACAATTTGGAAAAGAAGGCCAAAGCCCACCAGGGGAAGTGAAGGAAGCAATCGCCAACACTAATTCTGTGGGTACTCCCCTCTCCTACACATACCTGCCTATAGTTACCCAGGGCTTGAACTGATAAACTGATAGAACATGGAATTTTCCCTAAAAACTTTAGGAACAGAAACACTGAAATGTGAAACCACTGTTCCTCCTTGTGCACAGATCTCTGGCGCCATGAGGTGCATGCCACCACACAAAAAGGAAAATTTTGGTGTGCATTCGAGCCAGCATGAAGTACTTCTGCCCGTTTCCCCACGCTCACTGAGGTACAGTTGGCAGCACCTGAAAGTGACACGAGCCCATAGGTTAGGGCTGTTTAGCCTTGGCCCCCCAGTGCTCCAGGCTTGGATTTACCTGCTCCCCCGTCTGCCTGCTGCCTCTTAGATGGGGAGAGTGATGCTACACTGTAAGTCCCTAATTGTTTTGACATGTAACTCACCATTTTTCTTATATTTCACCCACGGCTTGATATCTGATAGAAAAGGTTGCTTAAACCCATTGGTGACAAAAAACCCAAATTGAACCAATTTAAGCAAAAGTGAGAAAATATAGGCCCTTAAGATATCTAAGGGTGAATCTAGGTAGCTAACCTGAGTTCAGGATGCAAAAGAGAGCAAAATATCCAAAGCATAATGCTTTTTTAGGGAGGTGGGGCCAAACTCGAACCGCTGAGTTGGCCGATTGAGATTGGTATGGTGAGGGCTTAGGCTAGTGATGCAAAGGCAGGGTGCAGCCAGGGTCTGGCTACACAAAGACAGGATGTGACCAGCATACCCCTGCATTCCTATTGGCTGTAATCAATCCTGCTCTGCTCTTTCAAGACTTTTAAAAAACTTCTTCCATTGTCAGGTGAAGTTCTACAGGCTGATGAAATAACAAAAATAAGATTTAGTTTATGTTTTCAAGCTTCTTATAGTGAATGGGTTAAGCCCTGAGGTAACTGGAGTTTTACTGTTCCTTAGAAGAAAGAAAAGATCGTTTTGAAACAGGATGTGTCTGTATGTGAGGCCTTTAGAAGGAATTTGGAGAGTCAGGGGACTAATTGGATGCCATTGAATGTGTAAAATAAAGAAATATGGGCTCCAAAACAAGGGAGAAAAAGAGAAGAAGGGCACTTGAGAATTGCTGCAACTTTGATTAGGGCTCTGAGGATAACCACCACTTCTATGTCATTTCCAGCAACTGTAGTCAGTACCTGGGGTCCAGATAACCATGATGCATGGCAATTTAAACATAAAAACTCTGTCACCTCATAAAGTGAATTGGCAAGACTCAAACCTGGGAAACCAAGTGTTTGACGCTCTTCTTTTAGGAATCTGGCAGATTTCAGAAAGGGGAATAGAAAAAGGAGCCTACTGATAATGTGACCAAAATGAAGTTTACAGAATAATTAATTATAATTAAAACACTTCCAAACTTGGTAAGGAACTGTAGAATTACAAGGGAAAGTTGTAGAAAAAGCATTTTTCTAACAACACACATTCACTGTAGGAGATAAAAGACTTCTGCTTTGGCCAAGATGGAGTAGAGGAAATAGATTTACCCTTCCACCTTAATACTTGGAAAACTGGACAAAATATATGAAATATAGTTTTCAGCTATTTCCACATAAAACTATGACCCTCTGAAGAAGGTGGGGGAAAAGAGGTGAATCTTAGAATTGCTCCAGCTTGCTGACTAGAGGCATTTTCCAGATTGCAGTGCAAGGAGGGAGGGAACAGAACTCAACACTTTCATTGCAATGAAGGAGCTAGAACACTCTCTGGTGAAAGGAGGTTGAAACTATTAAAACTTACTGGGAGAGCTTCAGGAGAAACAAGCTCCAGAGATTTGCAAAGAAGATGCTTCAAAACTTTGGCTGAGTACCGATCTATGTGCACATAAGAGTAATGTATCTGAGGAGAAAGAATCGCCCAAAATCAGCAGGCTGAACATTTTCCAAGGCTCACAGTCGGCTGAGAATAGTTTATGTTCCCACAGCCCCAGTAGAGAGACCTCTTAGTAGAGTCTTCAGAAGGACTCTTCTTACTTAGTCCTGCCTGAGTAGTGAGACTAAATAAGCCCTGGACTAAACACTGCTCTGGACCCACCATAAACAGCTTAAAATCAAGCATCAAAAAGATGATCCAATCGATCATAGGTAACTGAACCTATTACCATAATAAAGTTCAACACTATTTAAAGGAATACATCAAAATCCAGGAAAAGCAATGTAGAATTACAGTGTCAAGCATCTAGTAAAAAATTATCAGCATCCAAAAAAACAGAAAAATATTACTCATAATGAGGATAAAAATTGATCAATAGGAACAGACCCAGAAATTATGGAAGCAATAAATTAGCAGATAAGAACATTAAAACAGCTATTTTAAATGTGCAAAAAAGTGAAAGTAAAGGAAAATATAAGTGTGATGAGAAGATAAATTGATAATTTAAGAAAGACCTTGATGGGGCATTTGAAGATGAAAAATACAATATCTAAAATGAAAAATATGATGGAATAATAATTAGACACTGCAGTAGAAAAGATAAGTGAGGCGGAAGGCAGAGCCATGTAAACTATCCACAATGAAGCACAGAGAGAAGAAAAAACCCTGAAAAAATTAATGGAGCATTACTAAATTTCAGACTATATGACTACATATATACGTAATTAAAGTGCCAAGAAAATAGTGTGGGGGTGGGGAAGGAAATATGTGAAGAAATTTTTAAAAAGTTATAACTTTGATAAAAAATATAAACTGAGAGATTCAAGGAGCTCAATAAACATCCAGCAGAATAAACATTAAGAAAATCATGTTAAGACACATGATGATCAAATTATTGAAAATGAGTGGTAAAAAGAAAATCTTAAAAACAGACAGATGAAAAGGGACACATACCTGAGAGCCAAAATATGACAATGATAGCAGATTTCTTGTCAGAAACTCTGTAACCCAGAAGGCAATGGAGCAACATCTTTAAAGTGTTTTATAAAATATTTAGAACCTCAGAAAGGCTTAGGAATTTGTAGCATCCATCACCTCTGGAAGTAGAGGTGGGGAGCTAAGGTTAAAAACAAAACAACTAACCTGTTGGTTTGGCTCAGTGGATAGAGTGTTGGCCTAAGGACTGAAGGGTTTTGGGTTCATTTGCAATTAAGGGCACGTACCTCCATTGTGGGCTCTATCCCTAGCTCTGGTCAGGACATGTGGAGGAGGCAACCAATAGATGTGCCTCTCTCATATTGATGTTTATCTCTCTGTGTCTCTCCCCCTCCATCCACTCTCTCTAAAAATCAACAGGAAGATATCCTCTGGTAAGGATTAACAAAAAACAACAAACAAACAAACAAACAAAAAAACTTAAAATAAAACAAACAAAACAACAACTGTGTTTAAAAGTCTGTTTAGGAAGGAGTAGGATACCCTCAGTGTCCTCATAGCCAGAAATCTGCCCCTCCTCACCCAGCTAGGCAGAAGACTCCAGAAAATAATTCTGGAGAAGGTAAACCTGTTGGAATACCAAGGACATGCATGCTGAGAGAGATCTTTGCAAATGGGGAACATTTGGAAATATATTACAGACAAGTGTATTAAAAAGTTTATCAAACCATAGTACTATGATTAACTCTGCAAAGAGTTTTCCAAAGAAAACAAATAGCTGTGCAGAAAAGGAGATGCATCACATTAATAGTGGTTTCATCATTAAAGTAATGTCAAGTGAATATTGAGTTTACCCAAATGTCTATATTGGAAGATTGGGAAGATGGGAAATGGAAGTGATAGTTGAATAAGGAATATTGAAAGTAAGCTAAATCTGAATCTTTCAGAGTAGAAAGTCAATAAATAATGCTAAAATTAAAAAAAAAACAAGCAGAAATATTAAGATTTTTTTAAAATGAAGAATTGGAGGCAAATATGAACATAATTTAGAAGCACTGAAAGTGGTAACTTCACAGAGTGGAGAATATTGACTTTAGAGAGGAAGGAAGAGGGAGAGATAGAAACATCAATGATGAGACAGAATCATTGATCGGCTGCTTTCTGCACACCTCCTACTGGGGATCAAGCCCGCAATCCAGGCCTGTGCCTTAACCAGGAATTGAATCGTGACCTCCTGATTCATAGGTCAATACTCAGCCACTGAGCCAGCTGGCTGGGATAGGAAACTTTCAAGCTGTGGCTTTTAAAGACAGTCTCTAAATTGATCTAAAGAAACAATGAATTAGCACTCTCTGTTGACATTTGTTTGTTGTCATAATACCTAGACAGCTTAAGTCACATACATTATTATTTAAATTATAGTGAATTATTTAGGAACTGGTGGTCTAAAAGATTATAACATGGAGACATTACAGGGTTTCATAAACCACAGCTGAAAGATACCTGAGACATTTGAAAACTCTAAGTACTCATTTATAAAGTTGTAGTCATAAGTTTTTCCTCCCTTCCCTTTAAAATGAATGGTGATTTCTGAAATGGCTGCGTGTACCCCAGTTGCAGGATTTACTAGTTCCATTGCATGATCCTTGTTAAATTGAAAATATCAGAGGAATTGTTAGGCATCTATTAAGTGAGAAAAATACCAGGTACGGAATGAATCTTTGCTATGTTCTTTCTCACCTTCCCCCATAGGAAAAGAGATTAACTGGCAATCTCACAAATCATGACTGGTCATTTCATGGGTTCCTGGAATCTGAGGGACCAGAGTGATGGCTGGGAAGTAAAGCAGAATCTGATGGCTAGAATAATCTAGAATTATATCAGGAGAAAGGAAAAATTAATGGAAAAATGACTAGATTTTAATCCAATGGTTTGGAACATTCCAGAACCAAGAGAAGGCCTTTATAATAATTAGGGCCAGCTGTGCCTGGGAAATTCAGGTCAAACCAGATGCCAAACCCCAACTCAAATGCTTACAGGAACATACTCATCATCAAGAGTTTCCAAACATCCTGTACAAAAATCAAAAGAAGGTAAATTATGTTATCTTTTCCCATTCCGCCCAAATGTTTTTCTCTTGTGTATTGATAACCTGTATGGTTTTCACTGGTGCTTCATATTTGGAATCGGTGCTACTGATGCTGTTATATTGTGCATAATGGAAGAACTCTTTAAAAAGAAAAAAAAGAGGCTTCATTAACAACTTTCCATTCTGCTGGAATTTGTTCTTGGGTAACTGCCCTTACCCATAAACCACACCAACACACCCATAAGTCACATATTTTTGGCCAATAAAGAACTATCACAGCATCTCTCAGAATTGAAGAGGAACTGAGTAACAGGGGGTGAGGGGCAGAAGAGGAAGAAAAATGGAGACTTTTACTGTATTCTCAGTTGTAACTTTTGAATTTAAATGAAAAAAATATTTGGGACACCCATGAAAAAATACACATGGTGTCAAAATAAGCCAAAGGAAAATCATTTAGGCAAAAATAAAAAGAATCCCAAGTCTATTTTGCAGAGAGGATCCCTTTGTTAACCTTTGGTCGAGAATGTGTTTGTGTGTTTGCAGAGAACAACTCCAAGACCATGTGGGTTCCTGCGACAGTGAGGAACTGACGGGTCTGTTCCAGCCACAAAGACGGTCCATAGATGGCAGACGCTGACGACACCTTGCCATGCTAGCAGTCGGCAGCTGTGCGTTGCTGCAGGCGGCCCAGGACCATACCAGAGAGGATGGATCTTGCATTGCCACGATGTGTCCACCATCTGGATACCATTGCTGACATGTACACATGAAGAACTATTTGACATTGAAACTGGGACTCAGAACAGTTGGACATTGAAACTGACACTCAAACTTTTTTTGCTCTTATACGTTTGTTTTCAGTATGCAGAGGCAAGATATTTTTGAAGAAAAGAAACAGGGGGAGTGACTGATATAGAGGCAGGGTGGCCTTGAACAGGCTGTCAAACTACAGGGTGAAGGCTGGAGTGGAGGGGAGGCAGATGCTGGGGGAGATCAACCGAAGGATTTGTATGCATGCATATGAGCATAACCAATGAATGAAGGACACTGGGGAGGGGAGGGAGGCAGGTGGGGACATGTGCTGGAGGGTAAGGGAGGCTGGGGGGAGGATATTGGGGGGGGGAGGAAACATATGTACTACTTTAAATATAAGTTATATTGCAAATAAAATTAAAAAATATTTGAGAATTTCCTGCTCAAATATTAAGTACTTTTTTTTTTTTTCAGTAGAAGAATATATTTGTTTGCTGATTGGCTCACCTTAGCTGTGAAATTCTAATGGACATAAACTATACTTTAGAGTCTGGAAATTTCTTTTCCTCCAGGCCATTTCTTATATTCTTTCTGTTGAATTATAAATTTCTCAAATTATATTAAATTGTGGGTCCTTTCATCTCAAATTTCTTTTCACTTTTACTTCAGAACTATTTTCTTAAAGCTACAGCTGAGAGAGGAGATTCCCAATAAAACCATATTGCGGTTTGCTTCAGAAGTAGAAAGCAGGGTAGGGGTTTGCCTGGTTCCAGAACTCCCCTCTTAACTCAAGCTGGCCTGCTCTTTCTCCAGACCCATTTCCACTGGTCACAGTTGCAGCTCAGAAGGAGGTGGAGCAAGACTATGGCCTTGCTTATTTGCCATGATGACTAACTTGGGGATAAATGTAGAATTCACTGCATTCCTAAATTTGACTCACCTCCATCCAAAACCCTTGGGTTGAGGTTGGAACTCAGCTCAAGTTCCCAGGGGCTGCTCCTGTTAGCTGGCCTTGAATGATCTTATCTGGACCAGCCCAGGATTGTTCTCCATTGTGGACACCTGAACCCAGCTTGTTCTGAAACAAGTTGATTTAAAAAAGAAAGAGGGGAAAAAAAAAGGCCTAGATATTCTGAGAGAGGAAAAAAAATTCAGAGAAGAATATTCTGAATGAATCTTAGATTCATCTGGGATCCTTGACCAGAAGAAACTCCAACAAAAGAAACTCCTCCATCTGTCCTAGGACTGACTCAATGTTCAAGATAGGGCAGGAAACAGGCCATGTTCAGAAGTGCAGGGAGCTCACACTTGATTTGATTCCTTTCAGCTACATTCCTAGATTTTCTTAATTCCTGTAGCAAGATTAGTTTAGAGATAGAATAATATTTTTCTTAAGGGCATTTTAGCCTTTTTAAACTTTTTATTTTTTCTTTATTTATTAAGGTATTACATGCATTTTAGCCTTTTTATTGAGTTATTCAACAAGGAATAATGAGACTCATACTATTGACCCCTAAGTTTCCCTTAGTGGGGGAAACATTTACTTATTTTATTGATTAGTGGGCTCTAAAATGAAGTATTTGTACCTAGCGAATATGCAAGACAATCTTTTGGAGTACAGGGGGAAAATACTTGAACTTAGATTTATTTTTATAGAAAAAAACACACAGAAGTTAAGATTAACTAGTATTTAATAAATAGATTGGCACTGGTCTCCTCTCTCTGCCCAGATGTCAGAAGGTCATTTGCTTTGAATGACAGAGAAGAAAACCTGAGGAAATCCCATAATTTAGAAAGGTTAACGCCATCATTCATTTGTTTTTAGAGAACTAGGACACACCAGAGTTAATGTGTAATAGGTTGCACGGATTTATAACTTACTTTTGATAAAACAAACCCTAATAAAAATGGGCTAATGGCAGGAAAACATTTCTTGAATGGAATCAGAGAGTAAAGTTAATAACAAAATATAAGCATACGTGCATAACGAGATCTGGGAGAGCAGACAACTGTCTCACTCATCAGTCACATGAGGCAAAAATAAGGACAATCTCACTTATCACACTGTCTAAACTAAAAATATTAGAGAGAGCAGAGTTATGGCTATTTTACCTTTGTCTCAACCTTTTGCAGTGTCTATGTTTATAGTTTTTTAACCTACATAGTATGTTAATGAAGTTTTATATGTATATAATTTACAAATAAAAATTTCATGAGTGAGCATGCTCAAATATTTTTTTAAATTTTTTTATTTTAAAAAATATATATTTTATTGATTATTTATAGAAAGAAAGGGAGAGGGATAGAGAGTTAGAAGCATTGATGAGAAACATCAATTCCGCTGCCTCCTGCACACTCCCTACTGGGGATGTGCCTGCAACCAAGGTACATGCCCTTGACCAGAATCAAACCTTTAGTCTGTGGGCCAACACTCTATCCACTGAGCCACGCCAGTTTGGGC
This sequence comes from Antrozous pallidus, assembly GCA_027563665.1. NCBI lineage: Eukaryota > Metazoa > Chordata > Mammalia > Chiroptera > Vespertilionidae > Antrozous > Antrozous pallidus. Next base: position 11,852,260 of record CM050519.1, read on the forward strand.
TTCTTTTATTTCTTCTTCTTTTTTAAATCTTTATTGTTCAGTTTATTAATTACATTGTTCCCTTTTGTTTCCCACCCTATAGTTCCCCTCCACCTGGTACCCATCCCACCCTCCGCCCTCACCCCCCTCCTCTGTCCTCTCCCATAGTTGCATGATTTTTGTCCAGTCTCTTGCTGCACTTCCCACACTCCCTTTCTCCCCAAGAGTTGTCAGTCCATTCCCTCTCTATGTCCAGGATTCTGTTACATGCACTAGTATATCCTGTTCATCAGCTTATTAATTCACTTGATTTTTAGATTCATTTGTTGATAGATGTGTATTTGTTGTTCCTAATTTACACTTTCATGTTTTTCTTCCTCCTCTGCTTAAAGAATATCTTTCAGCATTTCATATAATATTGGTTTGGTGGTGATGAATTCCTTTAGTTTTTTCTTGTCTGCAAAGCACTTTATCTGACCTTCAATTCTGCATGATAGTCTTGCTGGATAGAGTAATCTTGGTTGTAGATTCTTGCTGTTCATCACTTTGAATATTTCTTGCCACTCCCGTCTGGCCTGCATCGTTTCTGTTGAGAAATTCGCTGACAATCATATGGGTGCTCCCTTATAGGTAACCAACTGTTTTTCTCTTGCTGCTTTTAATATTCTCTCTTTGTCTTTTGCTCTTGGCATTTTAATTATGATGTGCCTCGGTGTGGTCCTCTTAGGGTTCCTATATATTGGGGTTCAGTGTGCTTCTTGGACTCCTAAGTCAATTTCTTTCACCAGGTGTGGGAAGTTTTTGGTTACTATTTCTTCAAATAGGTTTTCATTGTCTTGCTCTCTCTCTTTTTCTGGCACCCCTATAATTCAGATGTTGACATGCTTGAGGTTGTCCCAGAGGTCCCTTACACTATCTTCAATTTTGTGGATTCTTTTGGTTTCTTGCTTTTTCAGCTGAGTGGATTTTACCTCTTTGTATTTCAAATCTTGAACTTGGTTCTTGGGGTGTTCCAGAGCACTTTTAGGTCTTTGTATAATATTTTTCATTTCAGTCAGTGTATGCTTAATTTCTGGTTGGTCCTTTTTCATATCCTTGAGAGTCTCCTTTATATCCTTGAGGGTCTCCTTCATTTCCTTGTAGGACTCATTCATTTCCTTTGTGGTCTTGCTTAATTCCTTATAGGCCTTGACCTTTTATTGGAGCCTCTTGAAAAACCCTATAACCGTGGTTTTGAATTCCATGTCCAGTCGTTTTTTTTCCTCCATTTCTTTCACATCTGATTTCTTTCCATGTCTCTGCATGGTGGCTGCTTCCCTGAGTTGGTCAATTAGCATTGTGTGGTAGACTTCCTAGTAGGGACAGTGGCTCAGCCTCCCCAGTTACCTGAGGTGGATATGGGCTGCACAGTCTTGCTGAAGTTAAGCTCAGGTTAATCGTTGTTAGCACTTGGAGGGTTGACCTCCAGGCCAACTGTCTGTGAAGCTCAGCTTTGCTCAAGTTGTATGGGCGGAGTCTCTGGGCCAAGCAGACAGCTTTAGCTCCGCCCTATGCAGCCCCAGGGACTCTGTGCCAGGGGCAATGCTGCCAGCACCTCTGAGAGAGAAACGCTGCCGAGCTCCACTGGCTGCTGGGGAATTCAGACTCTCTCCAAATGAGTCTGCACACCCAATGTCTCACCCAGGGTCGTAAAACAAAGCACTCTGACGGTTTCCCGAATGAGATAGCAAGTCACAGCAGCGCTCTCTGCGCGGTCACGCAGCTGAGCTGTTTGTGCAAGCTGCCTTCTCCACAAGCCGGGAGACCTGGCAGCACCCGAGCTTCGGTGTGCCCTCCCACTGTCCAGTTTTCATCCCGTATGATAGTGGGTTCCCTGGACTTTGCCCGAAGCTGGAGAATCAGCCCAGTGGTATGTCTTTGTCTCCCTGTTCAAGAAAACTGGCCGGTTTTTAGCCGCCCACCCTCTCCACTGCACACGCTCCAAACCTCTCTCCTCGCGAATCTTTCAATGCTGTCCACCGCCGCTCCTCCTCGTCACAGTGTCTTATTTTCACTTTTATTTGTGGAATTTTCACTCGGCCAGCTTTCTGGTGATTCTGGAAGGTGTTTGTTCTTTCGTTAAGTTGTAGTATTAAAATTGCTGAGTATGACGGCAAGATAGGTGTTTTACCTATGCCGCCATCTTGGTTCTCTCTCAAACATTTTTTACTGATGGGTTTTGCAATCAAAATAGTCTGTTAAAGAGAGGCAAACTAAAACAAAAGAATATTTCATTATTTCTCCAAATTTACAAAACAAATGAGTGAGAGCCAAAAATAAGTTCTGTCCTCAGGTCCCAATCACAGCAGGCTCCCACCTCTCAGGGTCTCTATAGTTCTCAAAACTGCTGTCTTTTAAAAATATTATCTATATGTAAAAAATCCTAATATGCAAATAGACCAAATAACAGAACAACCAGTTGCTATGATGTGTGATGAAAAACCAGGGAGTGTGCATGGAACACGGCGGGCATTGGCCATGGCAGGATGGTGGAGCAAGTGAGCATGGGCATCAGACCAGGACAGTGGACAAGGTGAGTGGGGGCATCAGGATCAAATTCTTTGATCCCGTGCACCACAGTCCTGCCAGCGCTCCCACCCACTGCTGGTGACAAAGGAGCCACACTCACCTGCTGCTGGCACCTGGAACCAGGCCTGGTTGCTTGGCACTGTCAGCAGGTGCAAGCAGTGGCTGCTGGTGCTAATTGCCCCTGAGGGCTTCTCTACTTCCCCCTGCTCCTGAGGGGCAATTGGGGCAGCAGCTGCTGCTAGCACGCACTGCAGGAGATGGCCCCAGTGGCTCTGCACAGTCAGCAGGTAAGAGCAGGGCCAGTGCCATCAACACATGGGAGTGGCGGTGGTGGGATTGAGGCTGCCAGCAGACAGGGGACTGGAGACCACAGCAGGAGGGGCCAGGCAGGGGGGCAGAAGATGGTCTGAGACCCACCCATGTGCCCACCACAGCCTTGGGGTCCATAGTTCTTTTCAAGGTTCACGAATTCATGCACTGAGCCCCTAGTTTCTAATATGCATGAATTAAATTGTGAGGCAGTCGTATGCGTGCATGAATAGGGCGGGCGGCTGCAAACCTGACTGGTTTTCTCAAACAGGGAGGGAGACAAAGGAGTCCCATGGCACTGATTCCCCAGTTCTGGGAGAGGTCTGGGAAACCCACACTCATATGGGGTGAAACTGGACAGTAAGGAAGCATACTGAAACTTGGGCACTGCAGAGAGGTCTTGTGACTTGCGAGCTTGTGGAGAGGGTGCACAAACTTGGGAACAGCAGAAGTGCATGACCGTGCAGAGAGGACTTGTGACTTGCTCTCTCTTATGGGAAACCATTGGATTGCATTGTTTTGCAACCCTGGATGAGACTTTGGAAGTGCAGACTCATTTGGGGAGAGGCTGAATTGTTCGGCAGCAGGTAGAACGTGGAGTAAGCTTTCTCTCAGGGGTGCATGTAGCCTTTACCACCAGGTACAGAGACCCAGATGCCACATATGGCAGAGCTGAAGGGAAATCAAGGCTGCCTGCTCAGCCTAGAGACTCTGCCCATCCAACCTGAGCACAGCTGACCCTCACAGCCAATTGGTCTGGAGGTCAAACCCTCCTAGTGCTAACAACAATAATCTAGGCTTAACTTCAACAAGACTGTGCAACCCATAAAGGGCTGCAGCAAGGGTATCCACCTCAGGTAACTGGAAAGGCTGAGCCACTGTCCCCTAGAGGACATCTACCACACAAAGATAATTGACTTACTCAGGGAAGCAGCTACAATGCAGAGACATGGAAAGAAATCAGATGTGAAAGAAATGGAGAAAAAAAAACCAAACGACTGGACATAGAGTTCAAAACCACGGTTATAAGGTTTTTCAAGAGGCTCTTAGAAAAGGCCGATGCACTTAATAAGACCCTTGAGGATATGAATGAGACCTTCAAGGATATGAAAAAGGACTAGCTAGAAATTAAGCATACACTGACTGAAATAAAAAATATTATACAAAGACCTAAAAGCAATCTAGAGGACCATGAGAACCAAGTCAAAGATTTGAAATACAAAGAGGCAAAATCCACTCAGCCGGAAAAGCAAGAAGCCAAAAGAATCCAAAAAATTGAAGATAGTGTAAGGGACCTCTGGGACAACCTCAAGCATACCAACATCCGAATTATAGGGGTGCCAGAAAAAGAGAGAGAGTAAGATACTGAAAACCTATTTGAAGAAATAGTGAGAGAAAACTTCCCCTACCTAGTGAAAGAAATTGACTTAAAAGCCCAAGAAGTGAACAGAACCACAAAATACAGGAACCTAAAGAGGACCACACCAAGACACATCATCATGAAAATGCCAAGAGCAAAAGATAAAGAGAGAATATTAAAAGCAGCAAGAGAAAAACAGTTAGTTACCTATAAGGGAGCAGCCATACGATTGTCAGCTGATATCTCAACAGAAACTATGCAGGCCAGACGGGAGTGGCAAGAAATATTCAAAGTGATGAACAGCAAGAATCTACAACCAAGATTACTCTACCCAGCAAAACTATCATTCAGAATTGAAGGTCAGATAAAGTGCTTCGCAGATAAGGAAAAGCTAAAGGAGTTCATCACCGCCAAACCAATATTATATGAAATGCTGAAAGATATTCTTTAAGAAGAGGAAGAAGAAAAAGGTAAAAATAAAAAGTATGAACAACAAATACACATCTATCAACAAATGAATCTAAAAATTAAGTGAATTAAAAATCTGATGAACAGGATAAATTGATGAATATAACAGAATCATGGGCATAGAGAGGGAATGGACTGACAGTTCTTGGGGAGAAAAGGGGTGTGGGAGGTGCAGCAAGAGACTGGACAAGAATCATGCACCTATGGGAGAGGACAGTTAGGGGGAGGTGAGGGAAGAGTGTGAGATGGGTACCAGGTGGAGGGAGGCTAGAGGGGGGAAAAAAGGGGGAACAATGTAGTTAATAAACTGAACAATAAAGATTTTTTTTAAAAGATGTTAAATGTAAAAAAAAAAAGTGAGACAGTAAAATAATGCTGTGTGAAAAAATGCAAGTTCTGGAGTCAGACAGCCACGGCACTGACTAGCTCTGTAACTCTCCCACTCTCAGTTTTCCCACCTGTCAAATGGAGGGAAATGACCTCTCAGAGTTGTGAGGGATGTGTGAATTAATAAATGCAAAGTTCTGGCACATTGTGAGCTTTCCTCTATCTCCCTTCCTTTCACATGCTATGCTTCTAAAGATATTAGTCTTCCTTGTTAACTCATATTTTGCTGTAATTTCTCTGATTTCCAATTATTTTCTTTTTGTGCTGATCCTTTGCTCTTGCTAGACTTTCTAGTTTAACTGTTCATACTATCTCATTGCCAAATGGCACTAAGCCTTGGTGTCCCCAATATTTCTAAAATGTTGAGATTTTCCCCTAAATGCGTGTGCTCCCAGCAAATCAACACACGTGGACAAGGATCCACGTGTGATTTGTTTTCTTTTTAATGTCTCCTTTTTTCCTCACCAAAGTAGCAGCAGCCTGGCTACTCTGAGTCCTAGTCAGAGTAAGAAAGAAGTAAGCTACAAGATAGCATAGCTAGGATGGGAAGAAAGCTTGACAATGGTCAGTGGACCAGGCCTGTGATTTAGGGAACATCGGTTCACCTTTCTGGGCCTCCATTTCTCATTGGCAAAAGGAGGCTTTCAAAGCCAACTGGTCTCTGTGTTTCTAGTTCTGTCTTTCCACGGTGTTGTGAGAGGCAGCATTTGGGATAGTTGGTATGATTTATAAGCCATTTTAGGTCAACCAGGAAAGGATAATGTAAATCTTGAAAAATACAACTACAACCAGAGTGCCATGAGACTTGTGTATCTGTTTTCTTGGAGAGCTCAGGAAATTGTGGTTTTTAAACAAAGAGCCCTAAATTGTATCCTGCACTGACTGACTGACAAAAAAAAAAAAAAAAAAAAAAAAAAAAAAAAAAAAAAAAAAAAAAAAAACAACAACAAAAAAACTATGCCAGTATTTTTCTCTGAAAAAAACAAAACAAAACAAAACAAAACTATAAACAGCAAGTTTTGAGGTGAAGGAAAACTAAACAAAAATGTAAAATGTTTATTAAAATTATAATTTTTCAGTCACATGGTTATCTCAGGACATAAAAGCCTTCCCTGTTTTTGTTACTAAGTGGCCTGTGATTTAAAGCTGCTGACAATACCAGCCACTCACAATGACACTGTCCCCCTTCCTTCCCTACACAGCCCTAGCAACACTCATTTGTATGTACGGTTTCAGCCTGTCTGCAGTGTCTGGCCAAAGGACAGATACTAATGGCATATGTTAATTACTATCCAACAACTTCCTTTCATTAGAGTGTTTATTAACATTCTCACTTCTGCCCATTGAACCAACTGGTGCGAAGGTGCGCTGGCAGCCCACCTTTGTGCTGCTTTGCCCCTGGGCTCACAGGATAAAGTAGACTTTTCCTTTTAGACAAGGAAACTCTTCATGTTTCCATCTCAGTTGAGAGCTTTCTGAGATGCCCAGAGAAGACACCAAAATAGTAACTTGGACAGCAATGTCTTGCTGTTGTGGTCCATCTTTGGAGTTGTTCTAGATATGTTTTAGTACCGTAACATGATCGGTATCCATCTATTTGTTTAGTTATCTCTTGTCATTAGCAAGCAGCACACACTCCTTCTAACCATGTACATTCAGAAGCTATGAAATAGTTTGTGTAGTAGAGAGACTATAAACTATTTTGGGGGGAACACCAACCTTCTCTAAATACAACTCTAAACTAGATTTCTCAAAAGCACAAGACACAGTTCACTAAAGTTTAGAAGGACAAGGACTGGGGAGAGGGAAGAGAGTAAGATAGCCAGAGAAAAGGTCTGAAAAGCCAAAACGTTATCCAGCACAACAAACTATGAACTGACATGTTTTCATATTTAACACTAACAACACAATTAACTATAAAGAGGTCTTCAGGTTTTTCTATTCCATTGGTTGCACAGGTCCCTTTAAGGTACCCTAAGGAGGGAAACGGATGAGTCACCGCCAGAATGACAAAGCAGGAATGACATGGCAAACAAGTGTATGTTGCAGTGTTTTCACCCAGGGACATCCTCCAGCAATCACTTGTCCCAGAATTTCAAATGCAGGAGGGAGGTAGAGCAGCCTGCTAAAGAGGCAGTTCTTAGACAGCTGCTTTGCTGGGAAATCACAGTAGATCCCATTTTCAAGGGGATCAGAAGTTTTGTTCTCATCTTCTGATCAGGCTGCCTTGACACATATATTAGAGTAATGGATTTTTACTTTCATATTAGAACACAGCTTTCAAATACTATGCAAAGTATAGTGATCTTGCCTAGGGAGTTTCAGAGTTGTAAAAGACATAAGGCTTTTGTAACATCTTTTAAAACTAAATCAGGACTGAGCTTTGTATTCTTAATCCTGTGAGGAGCCCGCATTCCTTTCTCTTCTCACCCCTCATGTCCCAGCTGCCAGACACAACCAGCTCCCAAGGATTTGTAATGTAAAGCTAACTCCATGCTTAGTTACACTCTCTGCATGGGTCTGGTGCCAAGGAGGTCTGGGAAAGAAAGTCTTTGACAATTGCTGTGATGGACAGATATCACTCGTCAAAGGAAGGGTGTTCTAGTGAGGGCTGTTCATTTAATCAACAAATATGTGTTACTTACAGCAAAGCTGACATTCAGTTGTTAAGCACAATAATGTCACCACAACTAGTATTTAAGATATCAAAATACTTCTATACTGATTGGTAGCACATCACTACCTTGAGCCTTCCCCTTTGCCCCAGATATACCAATCCCGTCCCCAGCCTCTCCTGAATTCTCTAAGGCCAAGTACCTACAAGATTCGCACCTGGCCCCCAGGGACATTCAGGACTCTATTTCAGTACCAGGACGTGCATTGTGCAGAAGGGCAGTGCTGCTGACAAAGGTGTTAAATATTCAGACGGTGCCCCTTGCCTATAATGTCCCAGCACTAAGCTGGGTATCAGTGAGAAACAAAAGCATAAAATATTTATGTCGTCCTCCAGGATGGCGCAGCCTGGGAGAGAACTGCTGTGAAAAGGGCTCTGTGCTAAGCTGCAGGAATTTTGAGATGGTACCACTTTGGTGAAATTGATTTGTAGACTTGGAAACTGAACATTATCATCATGCTAGAGTGGATTAGCTTCTCAGAGACAGATTCGTAACATTCAAGCTCTCAAGAGACCACTATATAAGCCAAAATGACAATTTATTAATTTACAATGAGAGACAAGAACTTCTGAGCAGCGGTGACATTCGTGTCACCTTGACTAACACATTCTTTCCCAGTAGGAAACCAAATAGAAAGACAAATGAGTAGAAGGCTAAGTACAAAGCCTTAATGGGATATTAAAAGGATGGTTTTAATGTCATAGGGTGTCAGATTTTCTTATACTCATGCCCTCACCTCATTTTGGGGGGATGGACTTGCTAAACAGATAGGACTGAATGTTCCTGTGAGCTCACCCATGTACATCCCTCCACCCACCCTCAGGTTGGAAAATCCTTCCTCTCTGACTTCCACTTTCTCTTTCTGAGCAGATACCATCCTTTGCTAGATGTGTTCTGTCTTTAGGTTTGTTAGTACCACCAACTGGATTCCAACCAAACTTTGTTTGTTTCCTGTCCCTGGCTTGGAAGCCCTAACTCCAATCCTGCTGATCGGATTGGATTGTTATCACTTAACTCATTGGTTCTCAGATTTGGTTAAACTTTGACAGCATCTGAAAAATCTTTAAAAATACTGATGTTTGGTTCCTTCTCCCAGAAATTCGGATTTAATTGATACAAGGTGCAGTTTGGGCATTAGACTTTTTAAAAGCCCCCCCCCCCCCGCCCCAAAATGTGCAACCAGAATCTAGGGCTCCTCCTGAAGAATTGAAGTTAAAAGAAAAGAACTTTGATTTTGAGCAGAGCTTGCGAGCCACTGAGTTAATTCTCTGACTTGTAAGATACCCTATCCTGCACAAGATTTTAATACTTGCCAGTCTTCTGGTCCCACTTAAGATGTTGATTTATTTGGTCTGGGTGGGAGCCAGGCATGGGCATTTTTACAAACCTCCCCAGATGATTCAGATTGCAGCCAGGATTGAGAGTCAATGGTCTAAACATCAATTTACTGAGCTTATTGTATCAATTTTCCCTTGGACATGGCATTGCACAGAGGGGAACATAAGGAGCTACATTGAGAGAAAGGTCTGTAGAGATTTTTCCAGAGGAACAGCAGGCATCTGTGCGTGTAAGACTTGTGGCATCATCAGGAAAGAGACCTGGACAGGGTGTAGTAGAGGCGCTCAGAGCAGGCATCTTTATGTCCATAACAAATTTATTATATCTCCTTGCTATGGACAAGGATTGGGATATACATTGAGTGGCCAGATTATTATGACCACCTGATGTTTGAAAGCAAATTAGCCGAACTCTGCATCGTATGGGATATGGAAGCTGAAGGCCTGTTTGAACACCTTTGCTGTCTGCAGTTACCAAGATAAAATGTCTCCAATTCACACAGGAACACAAGGATTGAACAGTTGAACATTGGGAAAAAGTCATGTGATCCGATGAATCATGTTTCCTGTTGCATCATGCAGATGGCAGAGTGAGAATTTCGTGGAAATAGCATGAAAGCATGCACCCCACATGCATGAGTACAGACCTTCAAGCTGGTGGTGGGCAGTGTTATGGTTTAGGGCATGTTTTCCTGGCATGATTTGGGCCCTTTAATTCGTGTGGAATAACATCTGAATAGCACAACATATCTAAGTATTGTTGCTGATCAAGTTCATCCTATCTAATGTTGATGGAGTATCCCAATGGATTTTTCTTCCAACAAGACAATGTGCTATGCCATGGTGCTCATATTGTGCAGGAGTGGTTTCAAGAACGTGAGGGAGTCTTTACCTTGCTTAGGTGGCTCCCACAATCACCAGATTTCAACCCAATTGAGCATTTGTGGGACGAAGTTAAAACCATTTGATGGTTCCACAACCATCAAATCCCACAGAACTGGACTGTGCTATTCATCAGGCATGGTGTCAGCTTCCTCACATCACCTTTCAACATCACTTGGAATCAATGCCAAGAGGAATCGCCACAGTATTAAAGGCAAAGGGTGGCCCAACGGAGTTCTGATGAGGTGGTCATAATAATCTGGCCACTCAGTGTATAATCTTAGGGCCATTTTCTACTATAGCTTAGAGTTACTTCAATAGAAGTCAATGAAGTCACTGAATGTGCTTGAGGAACCTGGCCTGCTGCATACTTTTCTGTAAGGAACCTGACTTCCCTGGCTTCTTTGAGTACTCTTTTGGCCCATCCTCTGCACCCCTCCACTTGAGTCCCCTACTTTCTGAAGGTTGGTATCTTGAAAGAGCTGGGCTACATTTTGGAACATATTCTCTTTAGCAGTATTCATGGTTAGCAGAGATGTGAGAGACTGGAGAGTTCCAGCCTGTCATCTTTGTAAATAAGAAAAAGGTTTTCAATTTTTTCATAATTCTCTAATTTCCTGTTGTCATGTCTGATGTTTCCCATATGCATTAAAAGCCATTTGAGCTTTCCAGGTATTTGCAGCCTTGTCTGATTGCAGGGCATCTGGGAAAGCCATCAGCTCCACTTTGTAAGCAACCTAAAATAAAATGCATTCCTAGGAAAGGAAAAGGCAGTGGGTGGGGTTGTGGGCTACTCCAGTGCCTCCGCCCTTCTTTTTCCTGGGACTGCCAGTCACAGGACTTGGAACTAAATGATTTTGACAAGGGGAATAGAGCAGGGCTACTGTGTATGGTTGAGCAGATGACACACAATTCCAGGGGAGTCACTGACACAGCATTCTGTGGTCATGGCACCTCAGCCACCGCCCCACACCACCTTATTCAGCAGTCCTTGCAAAGCTCTGTTCTGAAAGGAGTTCAGCTGCTTGGTGGCCCCAGATTTCAGCTGCGTGTGTGCCCCTGCGACATCAGCACCGGAAGAGACCCTTGTTTTCTTTGGGCTTATTTTCATCTAGGAATTAATAGGTGCTTTCCAGGTCTCAGCAGATTCCAAAGTCACTTCATCTAGGCCTCTGGGAGCCCAGCTGTTTGGATGATTGAAACAATTTCTATATCCTCTCTCTGATAGAATAAAGGGAACATTAATTTAAAGATTTCAATAGCCAAATCTGAGGCTGACTTCTTCTCTCTGGCCCTCTGATTTGCAAATTACAGATTTGGTGATCCCTTGGAGCTATTTCCCAGTTTATTCAAATAAAGATCCAGTCTCTCTCAGAAAACAACTATGAAAGAAACCCCCACTATGAAGCATCTCTCTATATATCATGCAAAGAGCTGCCCTGTTCAGCTGATTATGATCATATAAATATCCATATTTCAAAATGGTCATATAAAATGTCCCTGTTTATCACTATAACTAATAAACTTCAAATGAGGATTGTCTTTGTCTTCAAATCCATTAGTCTGAACAGGGACAGATCCAGAGACAGAGAAGCATCGACCAGAATGCTGGTCCTCAGGGGGAAGGTAGGGGAAGGAGCGGGGAAGGAAGAGAGATCAACCAAAGGACTTGTATGCTTACATATAAGCTTAAGCAATGGACATGGACACCTGAGGGGGTGAGGGCATGAGTGGGGAGAGGTTTGGAGGGGTTAATAGAGGGATAAGGACACATATGTAATACCTTAATCAATAAAGAAATTTTGGGGAAAAACCACTAGTCTGTGTGAACACTGTATTCGCAGGATCATATATGTATCATTGCCTCATAGATCTCATCTGTAATTGGTCACAGCAAGATGCTGCCTCGCCATTTCCAGTTGCTACACTGAAAGATAAGCCCCAAAGAAAGAGAATCGTATTCTTATTCTATTGTAGATATCCAGGACAGTGGACCTGTGAGAGATACTTCAGATCCTTGTTTGATGATATTTATTTGCTCTTTATTGAAACTAACAAAATTTTTCAGGAGGCAACTGTGTTAGCACTTTGTTCTTGCCTTTCTTTAAAATGCATCCCTGCCCCCTTCAAAAAAAGACAATTTCTTCTAATTTCTTGATGTTACCCTAGAAGTAGATTAGAAGATTTTCATTTAGAACCATAGACTTTTAGAGCTATCAGACACCCTAGAGACCATCCACCTGACACCAGAGCCTAAGGTAACACAGCAAGTCTGTGGCAGGGAACATTCAAGTGCCCTTGACTATGTTACCCCTGAGGACCCCATAACTGTCCACCCTGCCATTACAAACAACCCTAGTTTCCCCATGTCTCCCCTACCTGAAGCTGGACCACATTTAAAGTAATACACTGAGTTTCACTAGTCCATGCCCAAACCAGCTAAGCCAGGACCTCCTCGCCCTCTACAATCTGTCTCCCTGATATTTCTGAAATCTCCATATCCTCATGGACAAATTTCCTCCTGAAGGTGCTGCTGTCTGTGCCACAGCCTGGGAAGCAGTGGAGTGCTCAGGGTACTACAGATGCCCTGGCTCTGTCCTCTCTCAGAGAGGGTCTCATTCACCTTACAGTTGTACTGGAAGCTGCTTTCTCAGAGGCTTTCTGATCTTCTCTGTAAAGGACTCACACAAGAGTCATGTGTGAGTAGTGAGTGATTAAGTGTTAACATGTTGTCCATAAGAAATAAGTGAGAGGCAAACACTCTGTTATACTCAGAACTTTGCTGACAAGGTGCATGCAAGTTCCTGCTTCCCTTAGAATGAGTTCTTTCCAGAAGGCTTTTCAGTTCTTCACTGAATAAATATCTTCTAGGCCCACCCCAGCAGCTGACAGTTGAACTCCAGCTAGATGCACGGTGGATCCCTTTATACTATTAACTAGGGGCCCAGAGCACTCAAGTCGTGAACTGTGGGTGGGTGATCCCTCAGCCCAACCTGCCCCCTCTCACATACTGGGAGCCCTCAGGGGCTGTACTACTGACAGCTCACCCCCGGCCTGCCCAAGGCCTGAAGCCTCTGGGTAAGGCTTTTTCCGGCCTTGGGCACCCAATGATTGCCCTGCCATGGGTCCCATCGCTGGTGATCACTGGCTGGCTCTGTCCCAGACCTGGCCTGCCCAAGCCTTGGGCAGCAGCTATCTTGGTTGGGTGTTAATTTGCATATTGCTCCTGATTGGATGGTGGGTGTGGCTTATTTGTGTAGCAAAGGTATGGTCAATTTGCATACTACTCTTCACTAGTTAAGATTTCCTTCTTCTACATCATGATAATTGGTGCAGAAGAGTCCAGTTGGCTTGTGAGGTGGGATTGTGATCTGACCTTTGTTATGAGTGTGAGCTAAAATAAGACTCTTGCTCTCTATTCCTGGATTTTCCATCCTGGTAGCTTTCCCCAATCTATTCCACTGGTAGACAGATGCAAACCCCGGCTTCATGGGGCCTAACGCTTCTATAATTTTTGGTACCATCTTTAGTAAAAAAAAAAGTCAAATATAAATTAAGTACAAAAATTAATATTAGTTGAGAATGAGAAAAGGCATCACAACAAATTTTAACATTTAAAAATCTGAGCAATAATGAAAGCACTTTAAAATTGTCTTATCTAATAAAAGAGTAATACACAAATTGACCATGCCTTCAATCAAGGCACACCCACAAGCCACGCGCATAAGCCAATCAGGAGCAAATAAACCCCAACCAAGATGGCTGTGGCCACTGAGAGCAGAAGGAAGGCGTGGGTTTCCCCGGTAATGGAGGAAGCCAAGCTTTCCACCTGCCCTTGCTGGCGTAGGCCTCTACTCTATACTACAAAGTTTCAATTATAAAAGATATATTCCAACAGAAATGGCGGCAGCCACAGAGCTGGAGAGAGCAGAGGCTAGGGTTGCCAGGGCGATGGAGGAAGCCAAGCTTCTGCAGCCCTAGCATCTAGGCCTCCACTCTAGGCTACAAAGTTTCAATTATAGAATTTAAACAAACCCAAATAGAAATGGCTATCACAATGGAACAAGCAGAAGGTTTGGCTCCACTCCAGGCTACAAAGTTTCAATTGTAGAACATAAAATAAATCCCAGATACCAGGACCTCCACTTGGGTCACTGGGGAGTGTGGCTGGCCTGCAAACCACCACAGGCCCCTTGCCCAGGCTGCCCCATGCCTCAAGGGAACCCCCATCCTGATCCGGGACACTTTTCAGGGCAAATCAACTAGCCCCCACCCATGCACCAGGCCTCTATCCTATCTAATAAAAGAGTAATATGCAGATTGACCATCACTCCAACACACAAGAGGGCTGCCCCCAGGTGGTCAAAGATCCTGCCCCCATGTGTACATAAGATGGCCACCACAAGATGGCCAGCAGGAGAGGGCTGTTGGGAAGGTCCAAGCCTGCAAGGGAGGGCAATTGTGGAGCAATCAGTCTAGCAGGGGAGGGCAGTTGGGAGGGACCAGGCCTGCAAGGGAGGGCAGTTGGGGGCAATCAAGCCTGCAGGGGAGGGCAGTTAGGGGTGACCAGGCCGGCAGAGGAGGGAAGTTGGGGGCAAACAGGCCGACAGGGCAACAGTTAGATGTCAATTAGGCTGGCAGGGTAGTGGTTAGAGAATGATCAGGCTGGCAGACAGAAGCAGTTAGGGGTAATCAGGGAGGCAGGCAGGTGAGCAGTTTGGAGCCAGGAGTCCTGGATTGTGAGAAGGATGTCTGACTGCCTCGAATATAGATAGATAGATAGATAGATAGATAGATAGATAGATAGATAGATTCAAAAATATATATTACTAGAAGCCCGGTGCACAAAATTTGTGCACGGAGGTGGAAGTGTCCCTCAGCCCAGCCTGCACCCTCTCCAATCTGGGACCCCTCGAGGGATGTCTGACTGCCCATTTAGGCCCATGCCCAAATGGGCAGTCAGACATCCTTCTCACAATCCAGGACTGCTGGCTCCAAACTGCTCACCTACCTGCCTTCCTGATTGCCTCTAACTGCTTCTGCCTGCCAGCCTGATCACCCCCTAACCACTACCCTGCCAGCCTAATTGATGTCTAACTGCTCCCCTGTCAGCCTGTTTGCCCCCAACTTCCCTCCTCTGCCAGCCTGGTCACCCCTAACTGCCCTCCCCTGCAGGCTTGATTGCCCCCAACTGCCCTCCCTTGCAGGCCTGGTCCCTCCCAACTGCCCTCCCTTGCTGGCCTGATTGCCCACAACTGCCTTCCCTTGCAGGCCTGGACCTTCTCAATGGCCTTCCCCTGCTGGCCATCTTGTGTCCACATGGGGGCAGCCATATTTGACCACATGGGGGCAGCCCTCTTGTGTGTTGGAGTGATGGTCAATCTGCATATTACTCTTTTATTAGATAGGATAGAGGCCTGGTGCATGGGTGGGGGCTAGTTGATTTGCCCTGAAGAGTGTCCCGGATCAGGATGGGGTTCCCTTGAGGCATGGGGCAGCCTGGGCAAGGGGCCTGTGGTGGTTTGCAGGCCAGCCACACTCCCCAGTGACCCAAGTGGAGGTCCTGGTATCTGGGATTTATTTTATGTTCTACAATTGAAACTCTGTAACCTGGAGAGGGCCAAGCCTTCTGCTCGCTCTGTGGCAGCAGCCATTTCTGTTGGGACATTTACCTTCTATAATTGAAACATTATAGCCTGGAGTGGATACCTAGGCCAGCCAGAGCTGCAGAAGCTTGGCTTCCTCCATCGCCCTGGCAACCCTAGCCTCTGCTCTCTCCAGCTCCATGGCTGCCACTATTTCTGTTGGGATTGTGTATCTTCTATTATTGAAACTTTGTAGCATTGAGTGGAGGCCTAGGTCAGCAAGGACAGGTGGAAAGCTTGGCTTCCTCCATTGCCCGGGAAACCCAAGCCTCCCTCCTGCTCTCAGTGGCCACAGCCATCTTGGTTGGGGTTTATTTGCTCCTGATTGGCTTGTGGGCATGGCTTATGGGTGTGGCTTGATAGGAGGTATGGTCAATTTGCATATTTCTCTTTTATTGGATAGGATGATTTTGTACTGTCATTTTTTACAGTGATGATAGATAATTCTATCTTTCCTTTAGCATGGTTGATGCAAAAGAAATTTATTGGTAGTTAGAAAAGTTTCTTTTGGTCTCACACTAATTGGTCATATCATGTAAACTTTTAGGACTGTGAGAACCTCTAACACATTTCTTTCATACATAAGCTATAATATTTCAGGACAGTTCAAGTTTGCACAGTAGCTAATCTTCAATACTCTTGGGATTGGTGATACTCATTAATTGGGGTTATAGGAAGGTTCCATGCAAGTGGGGATGGGGTCCTAAAGCTCAAGCCTCCTTTACCTCCTACCCTGGCTGCTCTAGAAAATCAATAGGAAAATATCCACCAAATTCCTTCTCCTCCCTGACCGTTCCCCACCATTAAGCGGTGGCCAGGGCTGCAGCCATTGCTCAGATAGAACTAAAGTAACTCAGAATATGTGAGTATGTGGCAGCTGTGGCAGCAATAAAAAAAGCTGGAATCATGATGAGTTTTTTCACTGACGCTTAAAGCACTTCCAGTTAATAAGTAGATACATTTACAATGAATCAAGTCACTAAGGAAATGTTAGGAATGAATTAAAGTTCTTATGGCCTCATGTCACTATGTCTTTTCTTCCTGAATTGAGCAGTTTCCAAACCATGCTACACTGACCTCTGTTTCCAAGAAGTTCCTTGTGTGCTACCTAGAGTGAAGTGTGGGGGGAGGGGTGTTAGAGTGGCAAGGTAGGGTGGAGGCTCAGGGGCAGGGCTCTGGACCCTCAACCCCCACCACACACCAGATTCAATCAGATTCAACTGCTTTATATATTGAGGCTTATGCAAGATTTTTAGTAAATAAAAATTTTTGGCTTAAAAGATAAGTTTGACAATTTTTTCCAATCAGTTTATTTTTACAGGAAACAAGGATTTTGTACCCTAGTATTTTATTCTTTGCCTTTTAAAAAATTTTTCATTTTTTCATTTGTAATATTTATTAATTAAAGCCCTTGCATAAATGCAATTAAATGATTTTCCTGTTTTGTTTTTAGTACTTTATGTTCATATACTAGGATGTCAGTTTGTTTCAGGACTGCATTATTTCTGTTATTTTTACTTTTCCTTTCAAAGTGCAATTGTTTGAATAAAAACTGTTTTGTTTCTTTACTTAACACAGATACTCTGGTAACATCAAATTTCTTAGTACAGGAGGGATATACCCACTGGCTGGCATATAATGTTTTTTGTTTTTTTTAACTTTCCTTTTCTAGCTCAAAGAGCTATTGCTGTATTCAGTTGAGGTTTGTCTTTGTATTTTCTCTGGATTTCTTTATCAAGCTCTACATTTTGCCAACTCTTCCATTTAAGTGTTTACTTTTGTAAAGTAATTTGCGAATGAGAAATGATTAGCAGTTTTCAGATTTTGTTGGTTTCTCTTTTTTTAAAGGTCATAGGACATGTATTACCTTTCACTTTTTCTTCTTTATTATCTTCAAGAACCAGTCAGGAATTACATATCGTAGGCAATTAGTAAGTCAATTTATACTTCAACAAGAAGATACTTGGACAACGTGGTACTTCTGATTCCAAGTTTTCCTTCCTGTTTTTTTGTGTGTTTTTTCCCCCTCTTCTATGGGTTCCTTAGAGGCTGATTTTGGTTCCTTCTCTGATTCTACATGTTCTACCTGGGAAATCCCACCCAATACCATTGGTCCAGTGTTATATGTGCAAGAACATCTGTTTATTTCTGAAGCTGTGTCTATTTTCTTGAGTTCAAGATCCATATATTTTTTTATTGCCTAAAATTTCATGTATGTCTTCTTTTTTCCCCCAATTCATGCCTGCTTCCCACACTCAGCCATTCCCATCCTGGGCAAGCCCCTACTGCCCCAGTGTCTGAGACCCATATTTTTAATGACTAATAAGTTCACCAAGAAGTCCCCAGTGACTCGAACACAACATTTCCATATTAAACCACTCTTTGCAATAAAGAATAAATTGCCACATAATGTGATAAGCCATTGTGTTTACTCTAACATTATTTTTTTGGGGGGGGGGGGTGAAATATAATATCAACTTATTGTGTGTGTGTGTGTGTATGTGTGTGTGTGTGTGTGTGTGTGTGTGTGTGTGTGTGTGTGTTATGCAAATCGACCAGACAGCAGAATGACTGGTCGGCTATGATGCACACTGACCACCAGGGAGCAGACATTCAATGAAGGAGCTGCACCCAGCCCACAGGCCCTGATTGCCAAGACCAGGGGTGGGTCGTGGCAGATGCAGGTGGCGCCACCAGGGCCCCGATCATTCCACTGGTCACCCCACACACAGAGGGCAACCAGAGAAAGCAGGGGGTTGGGCCAGCTGCCGGCAGCCCGGGAAGATCGGCCCTGATCTCAGAAGAGGCCTAGGGAGCCTACACGTGCATGAATTTTGTGCCCCTGGCCTCTAGTGTTCTAATAACTATTTTTCAAAGTCTGACAAATTCGTAATAGTAAGAGCAGGTCTAAAAGAAAACAGCTATTAATAGAAATAATTTGTTATACTTTAATTGAGGTGGACAAACCAAGCAATTGGTCATTGTGATAAAGGTTTGTCAGCCCTCTGAGGGTCCAATAGCCAAACTTCTGGTAGGGATCCAGGTACACGTGTCATGAATCTGTGTCATGAATCATATTTATAATACTATAAAATGGAACATATTTCCCGTTAGAGATCCCAGTTTAAAAAAATTTGAAAATCTAGAGAAACATCTCTTTTGATTAAAATTTGGAACAAAACATCTCTTCACAGAAGACATACTTCATGTGTCTAAAAGTCTAGATTGCGTTCATCCCTGTATAGGCATTCACTTATCCCACAGATATTTGCCATGTGCTTTCTTGTACCAGGCCCAGTTCTAGGTACTGGGATATCTTGGAGAATAAAGCAGACAAGGGAGCCTACCTTCAGGAAGCCAGTAAACTACATAAACACATAAGCAGCATGCCTTCAAAGAATAGTCAGTAAGGCGGGGACATGAAACAGAACAAAGGAAGGAATGTGATCGGTCGGTGGGCTGCTGTTCTACTGAGAAAAGTGAGGGAGGGGACTCTCTGAGACAGCAACCTTTGGAGAGAAGTTTGAGTGAAATGACAGTGAGCTACACAGTGATCTGGAGGAAGAACATTCTAATTTATGATAGTTTGATAGTTATGAGAGCTGTTGATGAAGAAGCACATATTTCACTGTATCACAAATTGGATTTTTAATATTCTTTTAAAAAATATATATTTTATTGATTTTTTACAGAGAGGAAGGGAGAGGGACAGAAAGTTAGAAACATCAATGAGAGAGAAACATAAATCAGCTGCCTCCTGCATCCCTCCCCCCCGCCCCCCACTGGGGATGTGCATGCAGCCAAGACATGCACTTGATCAGAATTGAACCTGGGACCCTTCAGCCCGCAGGCCGACACTCTATCCACTGAGCCAAACCGGTTTTGGCTAATTTTTAATATTCTAATAACTATATTTTAATGTCATTTATCCTTTGTAATTTTATGCATTTTATACTATGCATTTAAAATTTTTCTTCTGTGGAAACTTTATTAGATTTTCAAGTACCTGGGAAAGACAGACTGATAAAAATGTCTGTCTGCCCTTGCTGGGAATTCAAAAAAAGTAAATAAATGTGTTGTGTATTCTTGAGCTGAAAACAACAAAAAGTCCCATTTTTCTTCTGAAAGATGATCTATAGGCTATACCAAACTGCTGAAGGGATCCATAGCACAGAAAAGATTAGAGAAAGCAAGTGTTAGAAAGCAAGAAGGCAGAATGACTGGAGTGAATTAGTACCAATTTAGTCAATGACCTTGGCAGGGTAGGTGGGGCCAGATATTCAGGGTTAGATAGGCCATGCAAGAGAGTTGAGGTTTTACATTAAGGGCAATGGGAAGTTATTGAACAGGGAGGCAATATGATCTGATTTAAGTATTAGGTCACACTGGCCCCTGTATGTGGAAAAGATTGTTAAAGAGTGATATCCTGCAAAGTATAAGAAGGCCAGCCCAGTTGAAAGATGGTGGTAGAGGTGGAGCTGGTGATAGAGGTCACAGTTCTGAGTGTATTTTGAAGGTAGAACTGACACAACTTGCTGACAGACTGCATGTGGATGTGTGAAGACAAAGACTTTTAGGTTTAAAGCAAGTGGGTGAATAGGGGTGCCACTTACTAAGGTACAGAAGACTGGGGAAGAATGGGTTTGGGAGGGGAAAAAGTGGTTATAGAACCCGGAGTTCTTTTTTAAACATGTGAAATTTGCAATGCCTACTAATCATCCACATGGAGCTAATGAGTAGAGTACTGGGTCTGAGTATGGAACTTGGAAAGGGGAAAAGGGCCGGAGAACTAAAGTTTAGGGGCCTAGCTCTACAGGAGATATATGGGACAGAGGGAGATAACCTGGGGAGAGAATATATCCGGTGCGCTGGAGAGCAACATTTAGAGGCCAGGAAGAGAAGAAAGGAGAGGGCAAAGCTGATAGAAAAGCAACAGCTCGTGAGATGGGAAGATAGCATGGATGTTTAAAGACATATTGAGAAAAAAAGAAGTCATTTGATTATAAAACATGCCTTAGCACAATGCTATAAAGTATTTTCAGAACACAAACAATAATTGGGGAACGGAGTAGTATGCCTCAACTTCTGGAACTCCACTTGAAGCTATGACTTAGCCGTGGATTGGGTCCTAGATTTAACGAATTAATATTTGTGACAGGTAGACTGAGGTTGGCCTTTAAGCCTTTTATGTTCTTGGGTAAGTTGTTTGGCCACTTTGCTCTTTCTTCTTTTTTTCTGTCTATAAATTGAAATATGCACTGTTGACCTATTTTACAGGAAGATTGTGAAAAATCTCACACATCTAAAGAGGGAAAATGGACCAGAATTTGCTTTATAATATCAAGGTGTTAAACATCAGGGTGGAACTTTACCCAGTTCTGTATTCAGGATGGCTCTTATCGGGACCCTAAGATAACAGGTCTGAGTCTGTTAATGACTCTAACAGGCTCTGTTCTAGATAAAAATGTGGGAGAACAATTATTTGTTAGCTGCTCCAGGGTCTTTTTTAGGCACTTTTATTTATTTTATTTTTTAAATTAATCTTTGTTGCAAGTATTACAGATGTCCCCTTTGTTTGTTTATGCTTGTTGTTCTTTTGCCCATTGACCCCTCCATCCCACACACACCCCTCCCAGGCCTTCACCACTCTATTTTCTGTGTCCATGGAACTTATATGCATATAAGTTCCCCGGTTAATCACTCTCCACTTACTCCAACTAACCCCGCCCTACCTCTGAAATTCCTTAGTCTGTTCCATGTTTGTATGTCTCTGGACCTATTTTGTTCATCAGTTTATTATGTTCATTAGATTCTACATATGAGTGAGGTCACGTGTACTTATCTTTCTCTGTTTTTTAGGCACTTTTAGCTTTACTTTGTCAGGCCCCATAAGGATCTCCCAAGTCTGACTTCTCCAAGGGTCCCACATGCTGACCACCTTTTCCAAAACTCATCCTCCAATATATAGTTAGGCTTCTATTTCCCATTCCCTGAGGGCTGTGCCTTAGAAATGTACCTACTCCTTGTCCCTATATCCCTTACCAATAGGCACAGGGCCTTGGAAGTTGTGAGAACAATCCAGTGCTTAACAGGTAGAAATGAGAGTTCTGACCTTGTTTCTCATGCCTCCCGTTGAATGTAACTCAGTGTGTTCCCCCTGTTCTCCCTCCCTGTTGTATGGCAGGTGCCAGATCCCAGTCTCCTCCACTAAATTTTTCCAAGTCATAAGACACAGATATGGAAAGATCTTTGGACTAGGAAGCAATGACTTGGGCTTTGGCTCTGCCACTACAAACCTAGAGCAAATCACTTAAATGCACTCTAACCTTCCACTTTGGAAAAACTCACAGAGTAGGTGAGCTCTAAAGCTCTTCTCACTCAACAATAGCACAGTCTAATATGAGGTACCAAACCTTGGTAAAATGTCAGTGGGTGTTAACTGGGCTAATCTATGTTTCCTCTTTCGAGTCACATATTTGAATTTTAACCTGAGGAATTTTGTCTTCCTTTATTACAAAGGTTTTTTTGTGGAGTTTTTTTTTTTTCCAATGTTGATAGTATATGAATTTTGGGGCAGGCCGATGGCAGTATGTTACCTCAGGTAGTTGAGAGCTTTAGTAGCCTTAAACCTTCTCTACTTATATCCATGGACAGTTCTGACCTTGAGGACGGTTGTTTCAATGGAAAGAATTTGGTGATTGTTCAGTAAAGAACAATATAATAAAAAAGCATGAGGTTTCAGACCCACAGAGTACATTTCATTCCAGAGGGATCAACTGATGAAAAGGGTGAAAGACTGCAGATAACCAATTGTGAACCTTTCTTCCCACCCCCCACCTGCCTAGGGATGAGCAGTGTGGAGAATCAAGATAATAGGAAAGTCATCACTAAATATAGCAGTAATCTTGCTCTCAGAGGGCAGAAAGAATCCTCAGGTCTCTGAAAAATTCAGGTCTCTGAAATCTTACTTTTCAGAGTCTGCTTGTCTCAGCGTAGTGATGGTAGGAATGGAAACATATTAAGAACAAGGATTTGCAGATGCCACCATTATCCTTCTTTCTGAACCTCCAAAACCATTCAGGCTCCCCTTGGGCATAGGCTGACTCCTATGATCTTTTTAAAACTGGATCTTGGTGCCATTCCCAAATATATGAAAGGTCTAGCGAGAAGTCCCATTTAGGAGAATGAAGAGGAAAATGCCAACCCATTTCCACTCCTCAAGGCCTGGAAAAGGAATAGCAAATGGAATTGTAGAACACTAAGTAACCTCCATGGGCGGAAGAAAGACATTCACTATCTGCTTGATTTTGGACATCGTGGGGAGAGACCAAGAGCAGACAAAGGGTATCTGAAATATAAGATATATCACTTAAATATTCAGCTCTCCAAAATGTATACAATTTAATTAAATGATAGGGTTGATCTTCTAACTCTTGACAAGCTCTTTTTAATTAAACTTTGCATCTTCTCTCTCTGCTCTGTGGGGGCATTCCAGGGTGGCATGTGGCTTTACATGCACTGTCATTTTGGCCACCCGTGTGGTTTGGAAAAGTCCCATTGCTGAGTTAATAGAATTCTTAATGCTAATATCATTGACTCTTCATTTTTCACTGATATTCAGAAACTTTCATTATTGTTAATGAGACTCAGGTATTTTTTTTTATTCTTTTGCAAACTGTCTGCAAAATATCTGACTTTATAAAGAACTCAGATGTTCATAAAATTCCAGATTAAATTTCAGTTTTTCCATCTATTAAATGGTGTCACAATTCTCATTCTTAATACAAAATGATTTTACACTCTAGGTTAAGATTTAAAAGCTCATAATAATGTCTGTGACATGATATCTAAAGTATAGTAGCTGGAATTCATGAGTAATCAGGTTACCAATCACTCCACATTATTGTGAGGAAGCTGCCACTACAGAAATTGCTTGAGTCTAAGTACTTTTTAATCTTTTGTTAATCCTCACAATGGAAAAATCCATTTTTCCATGGATTTTTAGAGAGTGGAAGGGAGAGGAAGAGACACAGAGAGAGAAACATCAATTGATTGCCTCCCACACATGGGGGGCCAGCATCAGGCCTGCAACTTCAGGATATGCCCTTGACAGGAATCAAACCCAGCACCTCTCAGTGCATGGCCGATGTTTTATCCACTGAGCCAAACTGGCCAAGGTGAGTCTCAAGTACTAATGCTAATGCTTAGAGTAAAGATATTTCATCTAGAGTAAAAAGGAAATCAAATTATCATGTAGACATTAACCTTAAAACTACTCATGTTTTAACTGAAAGAGGGCTTTGTACACATTGAAGGAAAGTGATTAACGGGTAAGAATGAGCAAACAGATTGATAGATCAGAGAGAAAAGAATTAGATCAGGAAAGTTGGATGAATGATGTGGTAACTGCCTTCCTAATAACATTGCCTGTTAATTTGAAATTATGTGGCCATAATTTCACACACACACACACACACACACACACACACACACACACCCCATGTTTCCACTGAATTATCTACACAGACATACATAATCCAAATACTACTCTTAGAAACTAAACTCTTAGAAAAAATTGGTCAGAACAGCATAGATTTCAAATTGGGAACAAAATATGCCAAAATAATATAGATTTTTAAAATCTAAGATTGACCTTGATGAACTGGTGTAAAATCCAAGATTGACCTTGATGGACTGGTGTTAAAAAATATTGCCATAACCTTCCCAACAAATTTTGTTTTAAACTGTTAGTTTAGAGTGTGGCAAAGAAATTCTTAAACCTGATCATTGGAATTTTAAAGAAAAACAATTTTCAGTATGAGATCTCTGATAATTTATAGCAAATGCTAAGTCAGAAATAATTGCATATTAGAAATAGGAAATTTAATTTGGAAAGAGTTCAAGAAGTTTTTGAAGGTTTTACTCTCTTCTTTTCATTACAATCATATGATGTCATTTGACTTTTTCCTTCACATAAAAGTAGAGTAATTCTGGTTGCTCTGTTTTGCTGTTTTTAAGGGTTTGCTTCAAATAACGTGTAAGTGATTTGAAAATAATTATTTTTATTCCTCTGGGAAAGTAATGGTGTCCCTAACACATGCTTTGTTTCAAAATTGATTAATGTAAAAGTATTTACATCATTAATTAACACAAGTGGCTTGAAATATTATACAGGGAAATCTGTTCCTTCTAAGAGCAGGATCAGAAACACCTTGACAGGGAAGATAAATTCATTCATAATAACAATTGAACAAGCATGGAAGGAAATTGCTGAGATCATTTTCTAGCAAAAAAACAAGGAACTACACTATTAAAGGAAAAGAACTATTGTTAGTCTTATAATCTAAAATATAAACTGGATCCTGAGTCTCACTTTCACTGTAATTTTCCAAGCCTTCTAAGCTAGTCATGCTGAATACATAAACATAATGGACTTCACTAGGCAGATGTAATAGATGTTATGATTACTCATCAACATCTTCAGCTAGTGGAGAATTTCGGTAGCATTATTTTATACAAATCCAAGCCCATTAAAAACAAACTCTAAGGTCAAATGAAAAAATTTTAGCAAGCTTAAAATGCAATGTCTAAGAAAGTATTGTTTCTTAGAAACAATCTAAGAAAGTATTGTTTTATATCAAATACAGGGAGTACATATAGCATGGGCTTGGGGCTAACTTTTAGATGAAAATTTCAACGATATATGTTGAAATATTTATTTTAAGGAATTAGCTCATGTGATTATGGATGCTAATAAGCCCAGAATCTGTAGGATCAGGCACACGGGGTGGAAGAGGGAGCACATGCTTCCCCCTTCCCACTGCTGCCACTGCCTTCTTGTGCCACCCCTGGTGCTGCTTGTGTGCTTGTTTGGTTGGGACCTGGGACCTCTGGGCAGCCTAGCAGACTGAGTGCTCGCCTACAAAAAGCCCAAGGAAGGAGTCAAGACTGAGAACAACGATCAGAGTAATTTGAAGGCGGCGGGCAGGATGGTTCCTGGTGCAGTTGAAGATGAAGAGGCACGCAGCACTTAGCAAACTAATGAAAGCCTATTGGGAAGGGCAGGGTTTGTCGATGAGGCAGGCCAGATTCTGATTTGACGGGCAGCCAATCACTGACATAGACACACCTGCGCAGCTGGAAATGAGGATGAGATGCCGCTGTTGTGTTCCAGCAGCAGACAGCAAGTGTCTACTAAAAGGGAAACTTACTTACCCAGAACTACTTACCCAGAACTCTGTTCCTCTGGAAGACATTCCCAGCTTGAAAACCGCCATTTGGCTTCACAAGCCCAGACAGTATAGTTTTCTCTACTCTTTCATTTCCTCGTTCCCTTTTCCTTTATTGTACATTAAGTAATCTAAGTGCACAAGCATTTTCACTTTTAAAAACTAAATGGTCATTGGTATGTTTTGATGAACATCAAATGGAGATGGGATAAGGAAAAGCACTGGTTCCATGGGAATACCCCTTTGTCCATCAGTGGCAAAAAAAGGAACAATATAAAAATCTTTGCATACCCTGTTTAATTGGAGAATTTTAATAGTTTTTATTTATTGATGTAAAAGCAAGAACAATTTTACAACTTTTATATGTAGAGCAATCTGTCTTTTAAGTAGGGATAAATTACTCTAAAAGAAATAAATCCTAGATAGTTTCCCCTCAAGTCAAGCAACTTTTTTTTGGGGGGGGGGGTTCTTTTTAAATTTTTTTTATTGTTCAGTTTATTAATTACATTGTTTCCCCTTTTTTTTATCCCCCTATATCTTCCCTCCACCCTGTACCTATCCCACCCTCCGCCCTCACCTCCCCCTCCCCAATGTCCTCTCCCATTGTTGCAAGATTTTTGTCCAATCTCTTGCTGTACTTCCAACAACACTTTTCTCCCCAAGAATTGTCAGTCCATTCCCTCTCTATGTCCATGTTTCTGTTATAGTCACCAGTTTATCTTGTTCATCAGCCTATCAGTTCACTTGATTTTTATGTTCATTTGTTGATAGATGTGTATTTGTTGTTCATAATTTATATTTTTACTTTTTTCTTCTTCCTCTTCTTAAAGAATATCTTTCAGCATTTCATATAATACTGGTTTGGTGGTGATGAACTCCTTTAGCTTTTTCTTATCTGCGAAGCACTTTATCTGATCCTCAATTCTGAATGATAGCTTTGCTGGATAGAGTAATCTTGGTTGTAGATTCTTGCTATTCATTATTTTGAATATTTCTTGCCACTCGCGTCGGGCCTGCATCGTTTCTGTTGAGAAATCCGCTGACAATCGTATGGGTGCTCCCCTGTAGGTAACCAACTGTTTTTCTCTTGCTGCTTTTAATATTCTCTCTTTATCTTTTGCTCTTGGCATCTTAATTATGATGTGCCTTGGTGTGGTCCTCTTTAGATTCCTATATTTTGGGGTTCTGTGTACTTCTTGGGCTTTTCAGTCAGTTTCTTTCACCAGGTGGGGAAAGTTTTCAGTCACTATTTCTTCAAGTAGGTTTTCATTAACTTGCTCTCTCTCTTTTTCTGGCATCCCAATAATTCGGATGTTGGCTTGCTTGAGGTTGTCCCAGAGGCCCCTTATGCTATCTTCAATTATCTGAATTCTTTTTGTTTCTTGCTTTTCCAGCTGAGTGGATTTTGGTTCTTTGTATTTCAAATCTTTGAGTTGGTTCTTGTGGCCCTCTGGACTGCTTTTAGGACTTTGTGTAATATTTTTTATTTCAGTCTGTGTATGCTTGATTTCTAGTTGGTCCTTTTTTTTATCTGTGAGGGTCTGGTTCGTATCCTCAGAGGTCTTGTTCATTTCCCTGAGGGTCTCATTCATTCCCTTGTAAGTATCATTCATCTCCTTGTAATTCTCATTCATTTGCTGGTTGGTCTTGTTTATTTCCTGGTAATTCTCATTAAGTTGATCGGCCTTTTGTAGGAGCCGCTTGAAAAGCCTTATAACCGTGGTTTTGAACTCTATGTCTTGTCGTCTTTTCTCCTCCATTTCTTTCACACCTGATTTCTTTCCATGTCTCTGCATGGTGGCTGCTTTATGTGGTGGATATCCTCAAAGGGACAGTGGCTCAGTCTCCCCAGTTACCTGAGGTGGGTACTCTTACTGCAATCCTTTATGGGTTGTATTCAGTGTTTTTGAATTTAAACCCAGCTTTTTGTTGTTAGCCCTAGGAAGGTTTGACCTCCAGGCCAATTGTCTGTGGAGCTCAGCTGTGCTCAGGTTGGATGGGCGGAGTCTCCGGGCCAAGCAGACAGCGTTAGCTCCGCCCTATGCAGCCCCAGGTGCTCTGTGCCGGGGGCAATGGCTGCCAGCACCTCTGAGAGAGAGCCGCTTCAGAGCTCCACCGGCTGCCGGTTGCCGGGGAATTCAGACTGTCCCCAAATGACTTTGCATGCACAATGCCTCACCCAGGGTCGTAAAACAAAGCAGACTGAAGGTTTTCCGAATGAGAGACAAGTCGCAGAGAGCTCTCTGCGCCGTCACGCAGCCAAGCTGTTCGCACAAGCTGCCGTCTCCACAAGCCGGCAGACCCGGCAGCACCCGAGCTTCGGCGTGCCCTCCCACTGTCCAGTTTTCACCCCGTGTGATAGTGGGTTCCCTGGACTTCGCCCAGAGCTGGAGAATCAGTCCAGTGGGACGCCTTTGTCTCCCCGTTCGAGAAAACTGGCCGGTTTTCAGCCGCCCGCCCTCTCCGCGGCGCGCGCTCCAAACCTCTCTCCGTGAGAGTCTTTCAATGCTGTTCGCCACCGCTCCTCCGAGTCACAGTGTCTTATCTTCACTTTTATTTGTGGAATTTTCACTCGGCGAGCGTTCTGGTGATTCTGGAAGGTGTTTGTTCTTTCGTTAAGTTGTAGTATTAAAATTGCTGATTATGACGGCAAGATAGGTGTTTCACCTTTGCCGCCATCTTAGTTCTCCCAAGCAACTTTTGTTTAAATAAACTTCTGTCTAAAATGAAACACACACACACACACACACACACACACACGCCCATAAAATTAGTGTTAGTCTTTTTCTATTCAGGCCTTCAACTAATTGGAGGAGTCTTACCCATATTATGGGGGCTGATTTACTCATCTACCCGTTGAATGTCAATATTACCTAAAACACCCTCACAGGAATGTTTAGAATAATGTTTGACCTTATATTTGGGCACCGTGATCCAGGCAAATTGGCACATAAAAAGAACCATCACAGGTGGCTTTCCACAATTCTAGGCCCCGGTATTTCAAATTAGCAAAACATAAAGAGAAAGCAAGTTTCTTTTTTCTTGAATCCATATCACAATCCCAAGGAAAGATCTTGATTAGGCACTCTTTTATCCCATGACCATCCCTGATCCCAGAAATGCCCACTACTGTGGATGATATCAGTGGAAATGCCCACTACTGTGGATGATATCAGTGGAAATGCCCACTACTGTGGATGATAGACATAGTAAAACTTCATGAAATGGCAAAGGGACATTGCAAGCCCTTTGTAACTGTTCTGCCATGTTATCCTAGGCCATTTTGTAGGTGGGTTTGTGCTATGTAAATTCCCATCTTGTGCATAGTAAAATTTTGGGTAAAGGTATTTGTGGCTAAAGTCTGTAGGATAAGAGATAGGTCCCAGGGTAGGCAGGGAAGAGCCCATCTAAGTGTGAGGGAAGGAGATGTGTTTCCATTATGTAATCTATAAGCTAAGTTTATCCTTTCACAAATACACTTGACAAGGTTTGCCCTGCCCAAATTAGGTAAAATTGCCTGGCATCTTCTTAATTAATGATAGGGCTACCCAGGTGTCAGCATGGGGGTATAAGTTGGGAAGTACTATAACTATTTGTTCTTATTTCACTAGCTACAAATATTGGTGTATTTGGAGAGTCATTTAAATTTAGTCTTTGATTTCTATTTAAAAGTGATACAAACATTATTTCCAGTTATTTGTATTTAATCTCTAAACTATATTTATGCTTAAGTCAGTTATGTTAAAAACTAGTGGCCCTGTGCCTGAAATTCATGCCTGGGCCATGAAATTCACCCCTTAGCCCAGTGTGCACCCTCTCCAATCTTGGGCCTGCACGTGCCCCCTCCAGTGGCCACTTCCACCAAGGGCCTCTCCCAGGCCAGGCAGCATGGTGTGCCTGCTTGCAACCCCCAGCTGGGCAGCCACCGGGCTGGGCAGTGCTGTGGGCCTGACGTGCCTCTGCCGGTGGCCGCTTTTGTCGGGGGCCACTCCCAGGCCACTCCTGACCTGTCATAACTATTATGAACCTGACTGGTTGTGACTGTTACAGTGTCTGGGCTATATGCTAATTAGCCCTCTATTATTATATTAGAGGCCCTGTGCACGAAATTTGTGCACGGGGATCAGGGGGTGTCCCTCAGCCCAGCCTGCACACTCTCCAATCTGGGACCCCTTGAGGGAAGTCTGACTGCCCTCACAATTCTGGACTGCTGGCTCCAAACTGCTTGCCTACCTGCCTCCCTGATTCTCCCTAACCACTTCTGCCTGCCAGCCTGAGCACCCCTTAACCACTCCACTGTCAGCCTAATTGATGTCTGACTGCTCCCCTGACAGCGTGTTTGTCTCCAACTTTCCTCCTCTGCCGGCCTGGTCACCCCTAACTGCCTTCTCCTGCAGGCTTGATAGTCCCCAACTGCCCTCCCTTACAGGCCTGGTCCCTCCCAACTGCCCTCCACTGCTGGCCATCTTGTGGTAGCCATCTTGTGTCCACATGGGGGCAGGATCTTTGACCACATGGGGGCAACCCTCTTGTGTGTTGGAGTGATGGCCAATCTGGTATTACTCTTTTATTAGATAGGATAGAGGCCTGATGCATGGGTGGGGGCCAGCTGGTTTGCCCTGAAGAGTGTCCCGGATCAGGGTGGGGGTTCCCTTGGGGTGTAGGGCAGCCTGGGTGAGGAGCCTGCGGTGGTTTGCAGGCTGGCCACACCCCCCAGTGACCCAAGTGGAGGCCCTGGGATCTGGGATTAATTTATGTTCTAAAATTAAAACTTTGTAGCCTGGAGTGGAGCCAAGCCTTCTGCTTGCTCCATGGCTATAGCCATTTCTGTTTGGGTTTGTGTAAATTCTATAGTTGAAACTTTGTAGCCTAGAGTGGAGGCCTAGGCACTGGGGCTACAGAAGCTTGGTTTCCTCCATCGCCCGGGTAACCCTACCCTCTGCACTCTCCAGCTCCATGGCTGCCGCCATTTCTGTTGGAATATATCTTCAATAATTGAAACTTTGTAGCATTGAGTGTAGGCCTAGTCTGGCAATGGCAGGAGGAAAGCTTGGCTTCTTTCATTGCTGGGGAAACCCAAGCCTTTCTCCTGCTCTCAGTGGCCACAGCCATCTTGGTTGGGATTTATTTGCTCCTGATTGGCTTGTGGGTGTGGCTCATGGGCATGGCTTGATCAGAGGTATTGGCAATTTGCATACTTTTTTATTATATAGGATAGGATATATACCTAGTTACCCATGGGAAAAATTTTCATATATACATCTTCTGAATAATTGATATATTTCTGGCTTAATTTGTAGTTTATTGTTTCCCTTCTTCCTGTTGTGACCCACCTTTTTGATTCACTGATTGATTCATTTATTTATTAAGTATCTACAATGTACCAGGCTCTGTCAGGGATGCCAGGCTGAACAAGACAGGCATGCTTCATGTAGGTTCTATCAAGACAGCTAATTGGAACAAGCCATTCTCTATGTAATATTGGAACCTTAGGGCATGCATTTGTGTACAAGCTGCACTCAGGCTCCCTCTGACTCTCATATTCTTATTTTCTTTTGCTCTACTTCTCTCATCTATTTTACTTTTCTTTTATCTTGCAATGTTTTGTTTATATTTGCAAACCACTTAAATCCTTTTTGGAAGAAGTCAGCATATAATAGTTCTTATTTGACAGCATGTGTTCAGCTATTTTGTTACCATAATAAAATGCCCCATTAAAAAACCCTTTTAAGGCATGTTATACATAGATACCCTGTCTCCTCAAAAATAAGACAGTGTCTTATATTAATTTTTGCTCTCAAAGATGTGCTAGGTCTTATTTTCAGGGGATATCTTATTTTTCCGTGAAGAAGAATATGGTACACATTTATTGTTGAACAACAAAAAAAGGAAATTTATTACCTGTATACAGTATGGTGGTAGTTGTCATCACAAACCAGCATCACCAGACAAACTGTGAATCCTACGGTATCAAGAATTTCTTGTTACTACCATTATGTCCATGTACAACAATCTATGGTACGTTTACTGATACTGATACTTACCAGTATGAACACAAAGTAAGATTTATTTAATGACAGTCATGTCATCATCTTCTGGAACATCATCATAACAATCCAAACTCTGAATTTCCTGGTGAATTTCTTGGGACTCCATTTCTTTCAGAATCAGTGGACCAAATCTCTCATGTTTAGCAATAGCACTGTCCTTAAATGAGAACTTCTTGTCAAGGTAGCCTGCTAGTAGTGCATTTGCAATGCAACTGTCAGTGATTTTCTCCCATGAATTCTTCACCCAAGTCACAATCTCTTGCAGTTTAGGTTTCACAAAGTTTCCACGCTGATTTCTTTCCATTCTATTTTCAATGTAGTCATTAATTTTCATGCGCAAATTGTCCTTGAATGGCTTGTTTATTGCAATATCAAGAGTCTGGAGATAGGCCGTCATTCCTGCGGGAATCCTTATTTGATCTATTTTTCTTTCGTGAAGAAATTTCTTCGTGTCTTTAGTGCAGTGAGTGCTGGCTGCATCCCAGACTAGCAGACCTCTTTGGTTCCCTCACATAATAAGCAGCAGCATTAAATCGATCCACTTCCTTATGACTGCTTGTGTGGCCCAGGCTTTTTCAGTTTCAAGAATAAAAATATTATCGGGAGGTCTTATTTTTTTTGGGGGGGGGGATGCCTTATTTTACAGTGAGAGGCAAAACTGGAAGTAGGTCTTATTTTCGGGGGATGTCTTACTTTTGGGGAAACAGAGTAGGTGCGTTTGGTAAAACCTGCATGACTCTTCAGTCTCGATTCTAGTTCCAAAGTGGGCAAAATCAGATAAAAAGCCCTCTTACAAGAATGTTTGTCAAATTTAAATAATGGACACCTCTCTTTTGATTACCATAAGCCTTCATTATTATTTTTATTATTATATTATTTAAACATTAAAGTCTTACAATGAAACATAGGCTCCTTATGT
Organism: Antrozous pallidus; assembly: GCA_027563665.1. Taxonomy (NCBI): domain Eukaryota; kingdom Metazoa; phylum Chordata; class Mammalia; order Chiroptera; family Vespertilionidae; genus Antrozous; species Antrozous pallidus. Next base: position 11,885,068 of record CM050519.1, read on the forward strand.
ATATAGTTATTATACAGAATAAAGCCAAAACAAATTTACTAATTAATTAAATGCAATCATATCTACTTAACCACAGGGATACTCTCTTAAATGCAACACTAGGCAATTTTGTCTTTGTGCAAACATCCTAGAGTGCATTTACACAAACCAAGATGGGATAGCCTACTATACACCTAGGCTATATGGCATAGCCTCTTGCTCCAAGGGCCTGCACAAAATGTCATTGTGCAAAACAATTCAAGATTAAATCAAGCACAAGAGAAAATGATGCAATCAAGAGACACTACTAATAAATACCATATGTATGAGACTGCTGCCAGAGTACCGTGGCAATGTGTTATAGGACAAACTTCGCAAACTTTTTTTATAAGTAGAAAGAGTACACTCTAAAATAACAATACAGGGTATAGTATAGTAAATACAGAAACCAGTAACCTTTATCATCATTATCATGTATTATGTACTGTATATAACTGTATGTGCTGTACTTTTATACAACTGACAGCACAGGCTTGTTTATACCAGGAACACCACAAACACAGAAATAATGTATTGTGCTATGAGGTTATAATGGCTGCAATGTCGCTAGACAATAAAAAATTTTCAGTTTCATTATAACCTTGCTAGAGGCCCAGTGCATGAAATTCTTGCACAGGGGAGGGGTGTGTGTCCCTCAGTCCAGCCTGCACCCTCTCCAATCTGGGACCCCTTGATGGATATCCAACTGCCTGTTTAGGCCCGGTCCCAGTAGGATCGGGCCTAAACAGGCAGTTGAACATCTCTCTCACAATCCATGACTACTAGCTGCCAAATGCTCGCCTGCCTGCCTTCCTGATTGCCCCTAACCACTTCTGCCTGCCAGTCTGATCACCCCTTAACCACTCCCTTGCCAGCCTGATCGATGCCTAACTGCTCCCCTGCCAGTCTGATTTCCCCTAACTGCCCTCCCCTGCAGGCCTGGTCTCCCCTAACTGCCCTCCCCTGCAGGATTGGTCCCCCCCAACTGCCCTCTCCTGCAGGCTAGGGTTCCCCCCACACACAACTGTCCTCCCCTGCAGGGTAGGGTTCCCCCCACACACAACTGTCCTCCCCTGCAGGCCTGGGTATCCCCCAACTGTCCTCCCTTGCAGGCCTGGGTCCCCCCCCCCACAACTGTCCTCCCCTGTAGGCCTAATCACCCCCAATTGCCCTCTTCTGCAGGCCTGGACATCCCCCAACTATCCTCCCTTGCAGGCTTGGGTCTCCCCCCACCAACTGTCTTCCCCTGTAGGCCTGATCACCCCCAAGTGCCCTCCCCTGCAGGCCTGGGTCCCCCCCAATGGCCCTCCTCTGCCAGCCTGGTTCCCTCTAACTGCCCTCCCCTGCAGACCTTATCACCCCCAACTTCCCTCCCTTGCAGGCCTGGTCCCTCCCAACTGCCCTCCCCTGCTAACCATCTTGTGGTGGCCACCATGTGTCCACATGGGGGCAGCCATATTTGACCAGATGGGGGTGGCCATCTTGTGTGTTGGAGTGATGATCAATTGCATATTATCTCTTTATTATATTAGGATGGGACCACCATCATATATGCAGTCCATTGTTGACAAAACATCGTTATTTGGCACATGGCTATGAAAGCAAAGCTATGAAACTAAAATATTAACAATTTTAATGTGATGAAGAATGCTATTTTGTAGAAATTAAATTTTAAGTGCAACTTTATGTCAGACTTTATGTATCTTTTGATTACCTTTTTGTGACTTCTATACTGTTAATGGCTTCAATAGTACTACTACTAACACTTTTTAAGACACTATTAACATTTTCAAGACTGTTTTTTTGCTCAATAAAAGCTTAGTGCATACGTAAGCAAAACTGTGAGCAATAAATCCATGAATGTTAAATGTAAAAGTAGCTCTGAAAAAAAATGTCTTGTTCTTTTGAAGATAAAGTTAACATCACAATGTCATTGGAATATACATTACATAGATAACAAATCCAATTACTGCTTAAATGAGGAACCAGAAAATACTTCACTGTATATTTACTATTATGCTTGCTGCTAATGAATTTTTGCAAGTAGATACATACAACAACCTTTGTTTATAGAAGGAATACATACTGACTGCAGAAGAGCATATTCTTTTGAATGTAAAATTTTGACCATGGGATTAGGATTTAACTCTCCCAGCATTCTCCTCTTTTCAAACTCTTGCAAAATTTTTGTCTGCATAGTATTCTCATTGGAAGCACAAGTATTGTCTGGATATACTAGAGTCCCACGTGATTCTGATAATTATAATTCTCTTTGAAGATTATTGTTGAAATTAAAATGCAATGTTAAAAAAACAAACACCCAGACTCTGAGTAAACCTGTGCCATATAGCATGCTTCTGTATCAGGTCTGCCCCTGTGAGCTTGAACAGCAGCTTTATAGGGTTGGGAAAGAGAGGCCACCCTCAAGCCTCAAGTCCAAGCTTTCTCTTCTTTCTTTTTCATCACTTGTTACCATTTATCCCCATCCGTGGATGGACCAGTCCTTGACCCATCAGTTCCTGTCCTGGATGCAAGGGGTTACTGTCCACCTTTACCAGATGGTCTGACAAAAGGAAGGCTGTGGAACTCTAGTGTGGTGTTCCTCATACTTTAACATGCACACAAATCTCTGTAAATGCAGATCCTAACTCATTAGTCTTGAGCAGTCCCAAAACTGCATTTCTAATGAGCTCCCACACTTAGTGAAACATGGGTCTAAGACCTATTGGTTCTCTTCTAAAATGCACCTGAGAGGAGGCAAACTTTCCATCTTTTGTTCCAACTTACTGGAAAATTGCCTTAACCCTGTGCTTTGCTTGGGACCATGGCATTTTGGCTTCTGGAAAATAGAGCATAGGACTATTAAGTAGATTCAACAGATTACAAATGTTTTATTTCAATCTGAGAGAAAGCAAAGTTTCAGCAGACCCAGAGGATCTTTATATTTTAGGAATAAAATCTAGAATAATAGCATCCTACACAGCACTGCCTAAAGTACAACTAAACTGGGAAATCCATATAATAGCAGCTATCCCAAATCTTAGTTTTGAAAAGCGTAAGAAATGCATTGTATTATGAGAATTTTTATACCATTGGTTGGTATGCAATGTCTGTAAGATTCACAATCAAAGAATTAATGTATCAAACTCTAAAAACACAGGATTACTTATAATTTTATTTGGTGGTAAATCAATAAATTGAATAATTTAGAAATGAATTGAGTGATTTTATTTTCTTTTTGGGTTGAATTTCACTGACTGACATATAGCTTAATGTTTTATTATATAAGCCTGTTCCCTGACTGATATTCATGGTTCAGAAATATTTTTATTTTTAATTAAATGCTATTATTGAAAGAAATTCAAGATAAAGCTATCTCCATTCTGTGAAACCTATGAAAATCACCCTTTATCAGTTATAAATACAGTTGGCTGTGAATAACAGGGAATCCAACTCACTGGGGTTTCAGCAGATGGTAGATTACTTTCTTCACATAGCAAGAAGCTGCAGGCCTAGTATTAGTTCGGTGATGTCAGGGTCACTATCTTGACAATTGTCTTGGTCTTTTCCTCATCATTACAGAATGGCAGTCTCATTTTTAGATCTCATGTCTGCATTTTAGACAAATTTCAAGTTTTTAAAAGGTGTTTTCAGAAATACAGTGTAATACAGTAGAGCAGCACTCCGTTCTTTCAGCTCCTGTGTCCTTCCCTAGTCTGGTCCAGCAGGTCTGCTCCCAGAGGGTCCCTCACTGCTGAGACCACAGCAGCATTCCCCTTTCTACACTCCCTGGGTAAGACCACCTCTATTAAGCAGCTAAGAAGACTATTGCAAAGATTCCAGCACTTGTTCAGTCTTTGATTCCTTGACTTCTTTATTTTGATACTTTGATATAATACAATAATTCTTAGCATTAAACTTTGCATATCCTATATAATAAAACGCTAATATGCAAATTGTCCCCACGGTCCCTAATAAGAGTGGTATCACAGCAGGATGGCAGAGCAGGCGAATGGGCAGTCCCAGGCCAAGGCAGGAGCAAGTGGGAGTCTCAATCACCCCGCCAATTGCCACCCACAGATAGCGACCTGAGGTGGGGGGCAGGGCCAGCAAATGGATGGCACCAGGCCAAGGTGGGTGCAAGCAGGGGCCCCAATTGCTCCACCTGATCCCCACAGATTGGCTCTGATCACCAGCCAGGCCTAGGGACCCTACATGTACATAAATTTCATGCACTGGGCCTCTGGTTTGTTATATTTGTTTTGAACTGGCCATTGATTCTTAGCTTATCCTTAATTTCAAATTCTGTTTATAAACACTAAGGCTCTTAGTGGCTATCCCTAAGGAAAGATTCACTTGGCTCCCACGTATTTGTCTGTATCAGAGTCTTCTGTTTTCCAATTTTGCTAGAAGTTCTGCATTTCTTATCTTTTTGCAAAATTGAAATGTCAGATGGCTGCTGTTATGATGTTAGGCTAATCTATATATGGATTTCTCAGTTTACTTGTACTTTAGGCAGCACTGTGCCTGATGCTGGTATTCTAGATAATAATTCCTGGCCTGGTCCCCACCACCCCCAGATGATAGCTTCAAATAGGATAGAAAAGATTTTAAAAGAAAATATTTTTAAAATTATATTTTTATTGATTTCATAGAGGAAGAGGGAGGAGAGAGAGATAGAAACATCAATGTTAATGTTATGGCCAGATCTCAAGATCCCCAAAGACACCAGGGAGCTGAGCCCCATGCAATAGCATAGAGCCTTTATTACAAGCCTGGGCTTGGCCCCCTGCCCTCACCGACACAGTGGCAGGACGCAAAGGAGGAGAAATATCCAACAGCATGGCGATTTTATAGGGAGGTGGGGCCAGGCGTAAACCACTGAGCTGGCCGATTCCAATTGGTTGGGTGAGGGCTGGGGCTAGTGACGCAAATAATCCGTAACACCCGTGACCTGTCCTGTCCTTTGCTCTTGATTGGCTAATTCAAAGGGAGGGGTTGGTTTTTGTGATTTCAAGATGGCAACCCCCAGGTAAGTTTACATATCACGCTGCCTACATGGTGGCTGCCGAATCACACAGTCCAGATGGCAGCTGTCTTTGCAGTCTTGCTCTGCCCTTTCATTAAGAGAGATTCATTGATCAGTTCTTCCTACATGACCACTATTGGTGATCAAGCCCATAACCTGGGCATATCCCCTGACCAGGAGTCAAACCATTACTTCCTGGTTCACAGTTCTACACTCAACCACTGAGCTATGCTGGCTGGGCATAGAAAATATTTTGGATCTTCTTTTCATTATGTCCAGGATCTATGTTACTGAAGAAATACTCAACTATAATAATACAAATTTATAATTCCAATAGAAGGATAAAGTCTATTAATACATATTACATATACAGCAACATCTTTTTGAGACCTATTTTTAAAATATATTTTATTGATTATTTATTTATTTTTTACAGAGAGGAAGGGAGAGAGAAACATCGATCAACCACCTCCTGCACACCCCCTACTGGGGATGTGCCCCTAACCATGGTACATGCCCTTGACCAGAATCAAACCAGGGACTCTTGAGTTTGCAGGCTGACGCTCTATCCACTGAGCCAAACTGCTAGGGCAGAGACCTATTTTAATGAGTTATTTTTTTGGAAGTTTCTATGCTTTAAATATTATAGGGGAAAAAATTAGAGATATGGCTCTGAATGGGAAGAATTCAGATCTTGGGGTGCAGGAAACCAGCCATTGCTTCACCAATAGAGATGTAAATAGAACAAACAGGAAACCTGGTCAACCTTAATGGCTCTGTAAATCTGAACTATTCACTCACTGCTTAGATGAGGCATTGGTAGCTGAAGTAGCTGCCACTTTTAGTCTTATGTTCATTCTTGCTGGTTGACTCATTGTTGGAACTTCCTGACCTAAAGGACATGGTTGTATCACTTAGTCCTAATAAAAGGGGATAGCAAAACCAGAGCTGGTGGTGTCCTCCTCCTAGAGGTGGACTCCCACCTGGCCCCCATGATTTCCAAAATTGATGCTTTTCCAGTCTCTATTCATTTGTGTGTGGCCTTCTCCAGATCCTGAACCCTGACATGGGAACCCTGGACACGCGGGATGTGAAAAGGATTCCCACATTGGGGCACCTGGATAAAAGAGTTTTAAGAAGGTAATCTGATCTAGGCCCCTTAAATGTCACTCTGCAGATGGGGCCAAGTTTGCCTACTCTACCAGTCTTCAAAGACTTGGCTCCACCCACACAGTATGGTAAAAAAGATGTTGCCATGAAGAAACCCATTCCAGAATAACTTGAAATACTGCCAGTGTCTGGGGCAGAGGTGGTGGTTGAATGATAAGGAGATGGTATTGAAGGAAAAGGTGAGAAACCCGAAGGAGAATTTGAATCTGTTGCTTAGTTTTCATTGGAGGTAACCCTGATAGTTTTTTTTACTAAATACTTTCAGAGGGTAAAGACTATAATTTCTATAGAAAGAAAAAAATGAATTAAAAATAAGATTTCATCTTAATTTTCTCACATAATAAGTTTTTTTTTAAAGAGAGCAGGTTTGAGGGGACTCAACATTTCTGCTTTACATGGACAACACAAAATTTACCCATTTAATAAATGCTTATGTGGAGTATGTCAATTGCCAACAATAGAATTTGTACCATCAGCTTACTTTGATAAAAAAAATAAACAAACAAATAAATGCTCATGATGGTAATTGTGGTGAAACTGAGTGCTTCTTTCTAAACAAAAAGCATTTCGTTAGCTAATCAATTGCCAAGAATATTGAAATAAACACAGAAAGGAGAATATTAATATATTTAGGATTCCAAAAATTGGAGGACTGTTTAAATATATACAGTGACAAAAATATGCCCTTGCTCTTTGGAGAAACAAACAAAAATGTGCCAGCTTTGGAGCAAGAAAATGATGGGTCTCTAAACACACTGTGTTGATGAGCCACAGCTGGTGACTCTGTTCTGTGTGACATTTCAGTGCTTTTATGTGTGTGCCTGTGCTCAAGTGCCAAGATCTGCATGTAACTGACAGCTAGGGCTTGGGTGGCTTTTTCCCTCCACTCCAATTGTGGCCCTCAGAATGCCTAGGAGTCGTGAAACCATAATCTTTGCATTGGAAAGGGCTTTAAAGTTTTTCTAGTTAAATGGTCCCTAGCCTGTTTGAGGATGAAGTCCCCTTTTAATCTTAAAAAATAAAAATAAAAAGCTTCAAGGACCTCAATGTGATAGTAGTTATACTTTTGATATCTCTATTTTGGGATATTAAGTAGTGAAAGACATAAATTCAGTAACATTCATAATTAATCATAACTGTGTATAAAATTTGAAAAGGAATAGTATTTATGTTTGCCACACATATTTTTCATTTCCTCTAAAGCAACACTCATGCCCATGAATTCACAGACCTTTTAAAATAATTCCACTGTTCACACTCCCATCTCTGAAGATCTTCCATTCACAAATTAGAAACCCTTTTCCAGGCAATTATCCACTGATGCTCTATAATCCTTGAAATCCTTCTGTGACTGGAAACTCACTATTTGAAAAGATGTCTCTTTCTGTCTGTAGATTGTCTATCTGATGATTAGGCTTAATTACTTTGAACTCAAATTCTTATTCGTTGCATAACTGTTTCATTATGTCATGCAACAAATCTAGCTCCTTTCAGAGGACACACAGTCCTCTGAGAACAGTGGGCAGCACTGATAACTTCCCTGAGTTGTCGCTCCTCTATCTGGGTCCTTGCAGTATTTCTGGGCTTGTGCTTTCTTGAAATTGTTAAATTTTAGTATAAGAAGGTCCCATGATGATGAGGCTACCAGTGAATCCAGTCTTCGTGCCCCTTCCACTTTTACTCGTAACTTCACCCCATCCCTATACCGCCCTCATAATGCAGATTTTATTTTCTAGGCACCACGAAGGGAGCAATTTAAGTTCTACTCCCACATGAGGGTAGAACATAGATAAGAATTTGTTAAGAATTAAAAGAGAGAAGGCTTTTTTGTGTGTGTTTTGTTCTTTTCACCTTACCACTTCCACTTCCAATTTCATTTACTTAATATTACACTGCACAGAAGGGTTTGTGGCAGAAGCATGGGAGTTGGGGCCACGCCTAGCTGCTATCTCAGTTACCTTGGGAAAAGTCCTTAACTGCTGAGCATCTGGTTCACCTTCCTTAAAATCTGTACTGTAAAGTAATTCAGATGCTGTTAATCTGCATAATGTTTTAGTATTATAATGTGTTTCCTCACATGCTACCTCACCTAATGCTTAGCTACCTCCCTCATGAGATGTAGGGAGATATTGGAATGATGCTACCTGACCCTCTTTCTAATGGCCACTTTCCCACCTCCACTGGGTCCTCGATACAGGTTCTCCTGCCTTGTTTCCACACTGCCTGATGCTTTGGTTTGCATTTTTATTATTTTCCTTAAATCTTTTGCATCTCACTGCCTACCCTCCAGAGATTATATATCCTACTTCTTCAAAAAGAAAATGGAAGTTGTTTGGTCTAAACCTTTTCAACTACCTTTCCCTCCATCTTTCAAATTAATGATGCCTTTATCCTTCCTTCCTGCTTTGCTTCCTTCTTCCCTCCTTCCTTCTTGTCTCAAAGGAAACCTCATCCTTAATTCTTTCCAGAAATAATCCATTTCCTTGTGGTCTTGATCTTTAATTTATCACTCATTTCCTCTCTCTGCCTCTCTCTTCACTGAGAGTTCTCTAATCTATATACATATTGAATTTCTGCTATTCCTAAATTAAGTACACTACCTTTCTTCCAATGTGAGCTGCTGCCTAAGAACATTTCTCTGGTATACGGTGGAATAGCATAGAAGAAAGAACAAGGGTTTTGAGCTTCTACAAATGTGAGCTCAAATTTTGCCTTTTCACTATGCTGGATTCGGACAGTTATTTGGCCTCTCTGAGCATCACTTTCCTCATTTTTGAAATGTACCTGGCAAAGCTGTTCTGAAGATCAAACAAGATAAGGGATGTGAAGCCACATAAAGAGCACTTAAGAAACAGTGAGTCTTGTTATAGGTAATTTCTCTCCACTGTAGAAAACTAATTTCAAGCCCCCCATCAGCATTCTCTCCATCCCCTCTCCTCACCAGTCAACTTTCTAGCACTGGGGCTGCTCATTGAGCTCCTGTCTCCCTCCAGACCACATAGCTGTCCTGTGGGACTCTGCTTAAGACACCAGCTGCCTCTCCAACCTGCATCCCTCCATTCCCACCCAACTGGAATTCCCCAGCCGGTTGCATTTCTACAGTTGCTGTTTTGTCGGAATAAGTGGACTATTCCATCCTCAACTCCATGAGACACATAATGTTTCCAACCCTGGTTATAAATTGGGGTTTGTCTACTCATTCCTTGGGACCTAAACTCCTTTCTCGAAAGTCAAAGTTCATTCTACAAGGAGCTCAGCCCTTCCCCCACACCCTCCCTCCCTTCCCACCTTCCCTCCCTCCCTCCCTCCCTCCCTCCCTCCCTCCCTCCCTCCTTCCTTCTTCCTTCCTTCCTTCCTTCCTTCCTTCCTTCCTTCCTTCCTTCCTTCCTTCCTTCTTTCCTTCCTTCCTTCCTTTTCTATTGTAGAGTTTAAGGTGACAGTGCGTTTGTCAATGAGGCAGTGAGCCAGAGTGGGCTACTCAGCAGACAGCAGCCTCAGCCTGTTTCCTATCTCTCCGAAGCACAGCATTCTGAGGACTGGCTCTTGAAATCTCTCCTCTTGTGACTGCTTTCCCTCAAACACCTTCCTCTGCCTTTTCCCATGCCCACTGCCATACTACTTTCTTGCCCAGGTAATCTCATGTTCTTAACAACTTTAGCCATTATCAATGTGCCAATAACCCCCAAATCACTGTCTAACTAGTCTAAGTTCTCCAAGCCCCAGAAGGGTTTCCAACTGTACATGCCCAACAGTGTCTCATGCCCTCCTTCCTCCTATGTGTCCGGACTCTGGCAGAATCACCCGCTCACCTACACTCAGGGCGGCACATTCATTCACTATCGACCTGGCTCTCTCGTCTACTGCCCTAATTCCCATTCCATCCATCTATGTTTTATCAATTTTACTTCTTTCCCATCTGTTCACTACACTTAGTTCAAACATTCAGAATGGTTTATGTAATTGCATTAACCTCCAAACTGGTCTTCCTTCTAGCCACCTTCACCCCTGGGCCAGAGATACCTTTAGAAAATAAAGAATTGCCATCTTGCTTGACTGTCTTTCTCAAGTCTCCTTTGTCAGAATCATCAGTAAAGCCCTCCAATTTGTCCCTTGCTGAAAGTCCTCTGACCCCTGGCTGAGTGGGATGTAGTCTCTGTTTACTTTGCATTTTCAGTTTATCAACCGATAGTTTTCACTCACAGGTCCTCCCAGTTCTGCTTGAATCGGTTAGCATACGTAGGTGATTCAATCCCAGAAAGTTTCTTTTAGAGAAAATTTTTAGTCGTCAAATGATATATACATTATGTCATTTATATTAATCAGAGTTTATACTAACTCTATATATTAGTCAGAGTTTATAACATTTCAGAGGAAACCTATAACTATCTGAGAGCAACTCAGAAATGAAAGAATCATGGCATTATAATATTAATAGAATGATTCTCAAAATTTTTTCCAGTTAACATTGAACTCCTTTATCCAAACTAAGGGAAGAAAATAACACAAATAATTCATAGCATTAAATATAGAAATAATGTTGTATAACACATTATATATTTTTCCACCTTTCAGAACAACTTTTCTAAGGAAGCTTTCATCAGATTGATAAAGATTAATTCTTGTCAAGCAGCTAACGATAAATTGGGGAGTGACTCAAAAGTTTGGAAATTTGAGGCCTCAGGCTGACTGGGAGACTACATTTGTTGCAGATAAATGTGATTTAACTGCTAGAAATGTTGAAAGTTGGTGATTTGGGTTTTTGGTTTTTTTTGTCATTATGTATGGGTCAGATGTAAAGCATGTTCATACACGAGCATTTACAAAATATGGTCATTGTTGAAATGAAGGGTCATTCTATTTTTACTCACTTTCACTTTAGTTGCAAATTATTAGTGTAGGAATTTCCACAAAAGGGTTATGCAAGCATGCCCAAATTGCTTGAAATATTTTCCACTTCTCTGACTTCCCATGGGAAAAGCCACTAGGTTGCATTTGTGGCATCTCAATTGGTTCAAGCAGCCTAACAGGGATTTAGAAGCTTTAGATGGTATGGGTTAACAGAGGGACATCCAGAATTGGAACTCCTGTCTCTATTTCCTCCTGGCATCTGGAAATGTGTAAATTACCCATGTAAAACATAGCCTGAATGATGGCAGCTAACATCCAACAGTTGTTTGTTTACTATTCCATTTTTACATTTATTCCTTAAAATGGTTTTTTAAAAGATTTGAACAGTTTGCCATAACTTTCATCAGGTTCACAGTACACTATTATATTCTTTGAAAAAGGGGGTCCGTATCTCATCTGGAAGAAAGACACTTTTGGGCACAGGTAACTGTCCTGCCTCTTGGGTGGAAGCACCTAATCACTCTGCCCTAATCACTCTGTCAGAGGCACCTATATTGCAAACACAGGCCCTTTCTAAATGCAGTGTACAGATCAAAACAACCCATTAAAGCTCAGAGAAAAATAGTTGTTAAAGGTATATACTGTACTCTGCTCAAGAAGTGCAACTCTGAGATCTTATTTTGATTTTCTCTTGAGCTCTCTTACGTATCATCTATGTGCTGATGCAAATTTCACTTGTCCTAGTTTGTCAATGTAATTGAAGCCTGTCAGGGAAAAAAAATCAAAGTAAGCAATTTGGTGTTTGTCTCTCTAACATTAGTGTGTATGTGCATCGCTGCGTGACTTGGTTCTAGTGGGGGTTCGGATGCAGCGGGCTGAGGGGTCTGGCAGGCTGCATGCCCCGCCAGCTCCCACATGCTCCGATGCTGGTCCCAGACCACATATGGAGTAGGAAGGGTCTGGGACTCTCTCTCTGATGTGAACTTTGACTTCATCTTTTCAGAATTCCTATGCAAAATTGTGTCTGTCTTACTTGCTTGATACAATAGACATAGCCCAGATTTATTTTGATGCTTCACTTCTTCTCAAATGTGTTTTTCTCCTGGGTCTTGCTGCTCTTTCCTCTGTAATCATGAGGATGAACATCAATGTCTAAGACTCTGATAGATCACAAAAGGAATATATTCAAGATGTGGTTCTTCCTGACAGTTTTAGAAACAAAATGACACACATCAATGCTATCTGATGATTTCTAAAGCCCCTTCCTGCTCTAATCCTTTAGCACTTAGAGTTGGTCAGTTAAACCATCTGGATGAATTCTCACTGGCTTAAACCAATGGATGCTTTTTTAGGAAAGTAATTTTATTAATATTGAACTCGGTTGAACACATCAGGTTCCACTCCCACCTCTGTGCTCCCAAGAGCATATTACTTGACCCATAAGAATGGCATGATAACACTGCATCTTCATTAGTTCATACCCACCTGTCTTCATGGCTGGACTCTGAGTGTCTGAGTCTGGGTTGTAACTTTAGGAGGAAGAGAGGCAGTCATGAGGACCAGGCCTAGTTGCCAAGGCCACAGAGCTTAGCAAGATTAGGTAAGAATTTACCCAAAGCATAGGAAATCAGCCTAACTCCAAACAGGAAGTAGAAAGTGTATCTAAGAAATGAAGCCAGAGATGAGAGCTAGAGCACTGCCAAGGGTGGAACCAAGAAAATAAGGTGATCGGAAACTGGGAGGGTTAGGAACGGTCTAGGAAGCAGAATTTGAAAGGATGGTGAGTAAACGGCTGTAGATGAGGTTGTGAATCTCTTAAGGGTGGGACTAATTCTTTTCTTCTTTTTAAAAACAATGTATTTGTATTTGATTTCAGAGAGGGAGAGGTAGAAACATGAATGATGAGAGAGAATCATTGATTGACCACCTCCTATATGCCCCACCCCCACCCCTGCCACTGGGGATTGAGACTGACACCCAAGCATGTGACCCGACCCGGAATCAAGTTGTGACCTCCTGGTTCTTAGGTTGATACTCAACCACTGGGCCACACCTACTGAGCAGGACTATTTTTGAGTTGCTAGATTAAAAGAGCTAGTTGGAGCTGGTTAGAGAGCTTTGTGAGAACAGACACCCTACTTAATTTTTGCTGAGAATCTCTAACAAGTGTTTGCCTGATAAAATAAAAGAGATGTATTACAGAAAGAATGAACAAATGAATGAATAAGTGAAACAAATCTATGTTTAGATCACATAATTTATCCATTCTCTTAATTTTCTTTGCCATTATATGAATTCATGTCCTCATTATTGCATAAATAAATCAAAGGGACTCCCAATTCTACATCTTCCTATTTCAATTCATATGATGGACTGCAGCAGGATCCGTCCTCTTGTTTGTGCCTTAGTTACGTGTATATTCTATTCCATCAAAGAAAGTAAGTCACTTGATGTCAAAGATGGGGGTTCTACCAAGTTTTGTATGTTGATACAGCTAGCACTAAATAAATATTCATTGAAGTGAATCATCTATGTTATATATTCAGTCATGATAAAGATTCAATATCCTGAACATTTAAATCAATATCATCAATATCTTTCCTTCTTTTTTTTTAATCTTTATTGTTCAGTATATTAATTACATTGTTCCCTTTTTTTCCCCCCCTATAGTTCCCCTCCACCTGGTACCCATCCCACCCTCCGCCCTCACCCCCCTCTACTGTCCTCTCCCATAGTTGCAAGATTTTTGTCCAGTCTCTTGCTGCACTTCCCACGCCCCCTTTCTACCCAAGAGTTGTCAGTCCATTCCCTCTCTATGTCCGTGATTCTGTTACATTCACCAGTTTATCCTGTTCATCAGCTAATTAATTCACTTGATTTTTAGATTCATTTGTTGATAGATGTGTATTTGTTGTTCCTAATTTACACTTTTATCTTTTTCTTCTTCCTCTTCTTAAAGAATATCTTTCAGCATTTCATATAATATTGGTTTGGCGGTGATGAACTCCTTTAGCTTTTTCTTATCTGCGAAGCACTTCATCTGACCTTCAATTCTGCATGATAGCTTTGCTGGATAGAGTAATCTTGGTTGTAGATTCTTGCTGTTCATCACTTTGAATATTTCTTGCCACGCCCGTCTGGCCTGCATCGTTTCTGTTGAGAAATCCGCTGACAATCGTATCGGTGCTCCCTTATAGGTAACCAACTGTTTCTCTCTTGCTGCTTTTAATATTCTCTCTTGTCTTTTGCTCTTGACATTTTAATCATGATGTGCCTTGGTGTGGTCCTCTTAGGGTTCCTATATATTGGGGTTCGGTGGGCTTCTTGGACTCCTAAGTCAATTTATTTCACCAGGTGTGGGAAGTTTTTGGTCACTATTTCTTCAAATAGGTTTTCATTGTCTTGCTCTCTCTCTTTTTCTGGCACCCCTATAATTCGGATGTTGGTATGCTTGAGGTTGTCCCAGAGGCCCCTTACACTATCTTCAATTTTTTGGATTTTTTTGATTTCTTGCTTTTTCAGCTGAGTGGATTTTGCTTCTTTGTATTTCAAATCTTTAACTTGGTTCTTGGGGTGTTCCAGAGCACTTTTAGGTCTTTGTATAATATTTTTATTTCAGTCAGTGTATGCTTAATTTCTGGTTGGTCCTTTTTCATATCCTTGAGAGTCTCCTTTATATCCTTGAGTGTCTCCCTCATTTCCTTGCAGGTCTCGTTCATTTCCTCGTTCATTTCTTTTGTGGTCTCACTTATTTCCTTATAGGCCTCAACCTTTCGTCGGAGCCTCTTGAAAAACCCTATAACCGTGGTTTTGAATTCCATGTCCAGTCGTTTTTTTTCCTCCATTTCTTTCACATCTGATTTCTTCCATGTCTCTGCATGGTGGCTGCTTCCCTGAGTTGGTCAATTAGCTTTGTGTGGTAGACTTCCTACTAGGGACAGTGGCTCAGCCTCCCCAGTTACCTGAGGTGGATATGGGTTGCACAGTCTTGCTGAAGTTAAGCTCAGTTAATCGTTGTTAGCACTTGGAGGGGTTGACCTCCAGGCCAATTGTCTGTGAAGCTCAGCTGTGCTCAGATTGGATGGGCGGAGTCTCTGGGCCAAGCAGACAGCATCAGCTCCGCCCTATGTGGCTCCAGGCACTCTGTGCCGGGGGCAATGGCCACCAGCACCTCTGAGAGAGAGCCGCTGCCGAGCTCCACCGGCTGCCGGGGAATTCAGACTCTCCCCAAATGAGTCTGCATGCCCAGTGTCTCACCCAGGGTCATAAAACAAAGCAGACTGCCGAAACCGGTTTGGCTCAGTGGATAGAGCGTCGGGCTTCGGACTGAAGGGTCCCAGGTTCGATTCCGGTCAAGGGCATGTACCTTGGCTGCGGGCACATCCCCAGTAGGGGGTGTGCAAGAGGCAGCTGATCAATGTTTCTCTCTCATCGATGTTTCTGACTTTCTACCCCTCTCCCTTCCACTCTGTAAAAAATCAATAAAATATATTTAAAAAAAAAACACAAAAAGACAAAGCAGACTGACGGTTTTCCGAATGAGATAGCAAGTTGCAGAGCACTCTCTGCGAGGTCACGCAGCTGCGCTGTTCCCAAGGTCACGCACAAGCTGCCTGCTCCACAAGCCGGCAGACCCGGCAGCGCCCGAGCTTCGGCGTGCCCTCCCACTGTCCAGTTTTCACCCCGTATGATAGTGGGTTCCCTGGACTTCGCCCAGAGCTGGAGAATCAGTCCAGTGGGACGTCTTTGTCTCCCCGTTCGAGAAAACTGGCCGGTTTTCAGCTGCCCGCCCTCTCTGCTGGCGTGCGCTCCAAACCTCTCTCCGCTCAAATCTTTCAACGCTGTCCGCCACCGCTCCTCCGAGTCACAGTGTCTTATTTTCACTTTTTTTTTGTGGAATTTTCACTCGGCCAGCTTTCTGATGATTCTGGAAGGTGTTTGTTCTTTCGTTAAGTTGTAGTATTAAAATTGTTGAGTACGACGGCAAGATAGGTGTTTTACCTATGCCGCCATCTTGGTTCAATATCTTTCCTTCTGTATTATTGTTTAACCAGATATCTAAGAGTTACACTTGACTGAAATGTTTTTTTATAAAATCAACTCAGTACCTTAGAGCTATGCCTTTAAGGCTAAGTTTTTAAATTAAGAAAATCTCTAATGAAGCAGTGGTTCTTCATTATTTTTTTTAAAGCAGCAGACCCTGTGATAGCTATGGAATCTCTTTCCCTCAAATTTATCTATACACATATACACAATCTTGCATACGATTTCAAGAGATTCAGGAATCCCCTAACACCTTATGCAAATCCTTAAAGTTGATAGAAGTCAAGCCTGGAACTTCTGGAGAAAAATAAAGTTTTCTGCAGCTAAAAGACTCTCCTCTTTTCCACCCTCAAATTCCTGCCCCCAGCATTTAGGAATGAATAGCCAGTCCATCGATACCCATTTTGAAACCACAAACAGAAAACATGCAAGACACAGTATAGGGCTGCGCCATCTTAAAGGGGAAGAGCCTGAAGATTTTACAGTCGCGGTACCCACTGGGCATCTGAGACCCCCCCCCCCCCCAACATCGGTTCCTAGTTGGCGAAGCAGCGGATTCCGAGGAAACCTGTGCTCCGACACGGAAAGTGTCTGGTGTGCTGCACTTGGTTATGTTGTAGTTTGAGCCTTTAAATCAACACAGGAGAGTGAGAACTATATAACAAGACACACAGAGAAGAAAGACCATGGGGAGACAAAGAAATAGCCCACCAATGAAAGAGAAACAAGCCTCACCAGAAAAAGAGGTAAACGAAATGGAAGCAAGCAACCTGTCAGAGAGAGAGTTCAGAGAAATGGTCATAGGGTGGATGAAAAGAACAGAAGCTAATATGAGTAAGAACCATGAGGAACTGAAGAGGAATCAAGAGGAAATGAAGAAGAGCCATGAAGAAATGAAAAACAACTATGCAGAAATGAAGAATTATGAAGAAATGAAAAACAACTATGAGGAAATGAAGAAGACCCAAAAAGAAATGAAAAGTGACATTGCTGAGGTAAAGAACTCCATAGAAAGTATCAGGAGTAAACTAGATGAAGCAGAGGACTGCATCAGTGAGCTGGGAGACAAGGTAGGAAAAAACACCCAAGTAGAGCAGCTTCTAGAAAAAAAAAATTAAAAAGCAGGAGGAGAGCCTAAGGGAACTTTGGGACAACATGAAACAAAACAACATCCGCATAATAGGCCTTCCAGAGGGACAGGAAACTGAGCAAGGAATAGAAAACCCGTTGGAAGAAATAATGACAGAAAACTTCCCTGATATAGGAAAGAAAAAACCCACACAAATCCAAGAAGCTCACAGAGTTCCAAGCAAATTAAACCCCAAAAGACCTACACCAAGGCACATTATAATTAAACTGGCAAACATCAACGACAAAGTGAGAATCTTAAAAGCTGCCAGAGAGAGAGACAGAAAGTTACCTACAACGGAACCCCCATCAGATTAGCAAGTGATTTCTCAACAGAAACTTATCAGGCCAGAAGGGATTGGAATGAAATATACAAAGTTAGGTCTGAATCTTAGAATATTGTACCCAGCAAGGCTATCAATCAAAATTGAAGGCCAAATCTGGAGCTTCACAGACAAAAAAGGTCTAAGGGAATACATTACCACCAAACCAGCAATGCAAGAAATGCTAAAGGGTCTACTGTGAAAAGCAATAGGAAGCCATGAAAGATCATAGGGGCAAAGAACAAAAATGGCTACAAATAACTACCTATCAATAATAACTTTAAATGTAAATGGTTTAAATGCTCCAATCAAAAGACATAGGGTAATAGACTGGATAAGAAAACATGACCCATATATCTGCTGTCTACAAGAAACCCACCTCCAAAAAAATGACGCACACAGACTGAGGGTGAAAGGATGGAAAAAGGTTCTTCAGGCGAATGGAAATGGAAAAAAAAGCTGGGGTAGCAATACTTATATCCAACAAATTTTAGATCTCAAAGTGAAGAATGTAACAAGAGATAAAGAAGGCCGCTACATAATACTAAAGGGGGCAATCCAACAAGAAGAAATAACTCTGGTAAACATATACGCACCCAATACAGGAGCAACCAAATACATAATAAAACTCCTAGAGGATATCAAGGGAGAGATAGACATCAATACAATCATAGTAGGAGACTTTAATACCCCACTATCACCATTGGACAGATCCTCTAAACAAAAAATCAGTAAAGAAACATCAATCCTCAATGAATCACTAGACCAGAAGGAATTAATTGACATCTTCAGATCATTTCACTCCAAAGCCACAGAATATACATTCTTTTCAAGTGCCCATGGGTCATTCTCAAAGATAGACCATGTGTTGGGTCATAGGCAAAGTCTCTCCAAATTCAAGAAGATAGAAATCATATCAAGCATATTCTCAGATCACAGTGGCATAAAGCTGGAAATCAACTACAATAGAAACAATCCAAAGAAATCAAACACTATGGAGACTAAACAGCATGCTATTAAACTAGAGAGATCAAGGAAGAGATAGAAAACATCATGAAAACAAATGACAATGACAGCACAACAATCCAAAATCTATGGGACACAGTGAAAGCAGTTCTGAGAGGGAAGTTCATAGCTCTACAATCCTACTGCAAAAAACTAGAAACAGCAGCAATAAATTATCTAACCCAACAACTCAAAGAGTTAGAAAGAAAGCAACAAGAAAAGCCCAGTGTAAGCATAAGGAAGGAAATAGTAAAGATCAGAGCAGAAATAAACGACATAGAGACCAAAGAAACAATATGGAAGATCAACAAAACCAAGAGCTGGTTTTTTGAAAGGATAAACAAGATTGATGAACCTCTAGCCAGACTCACCAAGAAGCAAAGAGAGAGGACCTTAATAAATAAAATCAGAAATGAAAGAGGTGAAATAACAACAGACCCCATTGAAATACAAAGGATTGTTAAAAAAATACTATGAACAACTCTACTCCAACAAAATGGACAACCTGGAGGAAATGGATATGTTTCTAGAAAAATATAACCTCCCAAAACTCAAGCAGGAAGAATCTAAACAACTCAATAGACCATTAACTGTGGAAGAAATTGAAGCAGTCATCATAAAGCTTCCAGCAAACAAAAGCCCAGGGCCAGATGGCTTCACAGGGGAGTTTTACCAAACATTCAAGGAAGAACTAAAACCTATACTCCTCAGACTATTCCAGAAAATTCAAGGGAATGGAACACTTCCAAACTCTTTCTATGAAGCTAACATCACCCTAATACCAAAAGCAGATAAAGATGACACAATGAAAGAGAATTACAGGCCAATATCCCTCATGAATATAGATGCCAAAATCCTCAATAAAATTCTAGCAAATTGAATCCAGAAGTACATCAGAAAGATCATACACCAAGTAGGATTTATCCCAGGAATGCAAGGATGGTACAATACCCACAAATCAATAAATGTGATACATCACATAAACAAATTGAGAGATAAAAATCACATAGTCATATCAATTGACACAGAAAAAGCATTTGACAAAATCCAATACCCTTTCTTGATAAAAACTCTCAACAAGGTTGGAATAGAAGGATCATACCTCAACATAATAAAAGCCATATATGATAAACCCACAGCAAACATCATACTCAATGGGCAAAAACTACAACCATTTCCCCTAAGAACAGGAACAAGACAGGGTTGCCCACTTTCACCACTCCTGTTCAACATAGTACTAGAAGTATTAGCCATTGCAATTAGACAAGAAGGAGAAATAAAAGGCATCCAAATTGGAAAAGAAGTAAAGCTATCCTTATTTGCAGATGACATTATATTGTACATAAAAAACCCGAAAGACTCCATAAAAAAGTTAGTAGACTTAATAAATGAGTTCAGCAACGTAGCAGGCTACAAAATTAATGCCAAGAAATCTATGGCATTTCTATACACTAGTAGTGAACTTCCAGAAAGAGAAACTAAAAAAGCAATCCCATTTACCATCACACCAAAAAAATTAAGATACCTAGGAATAAACTTAACTAAGAAGGTAAAAGACCTATTCGTGGAAAACTATAGGACACTAAAAAAAGAGATAGAGGAAGATGTATATAGATGGAAGAATATACCATATTCATGGATTGGGAGAATCAACATAATTAAAATGTCCATAATACCCAAAGCAATCTATAAATTTAATGCACTCCCTATTAAAATACCAATGGCATACTTCACAGACCTAGAAAGAACTCTCCAAAAATTCATCTGGAATTTAAAAAAAGGCCCAGATAGCCACAGCAATCCTGAGAAAGAAGCACAAAGTCGGTGGGATTTCAATACCAGATTTCAAGCTGTATTACAAAGCTACTGTTGTCAAAACAGCCTGGTACTGGCACAAGAACAGACATATAGATCAATGGAATAGAATAGAGAATCCAGTTATCAACTCAAACCACTATGCTCAATTAATATTTGACAAAGGAGGTATGAACATAAAATGGAGTCAAGATAGTCTCTTCAATAAATGGTGTTGGGAAAATTGGACAGATACATGCAAAAAAAATGAAACTAGACCACCAACTTACACCATACACAAAAATAAACTCAAAATGGATACAGGACCTAAACGTAAGACAGGAAACCATAAAAACATTAGAGGAATCTACAGGAAATAAAATCTCAGACATATGCCAAAAGAACTTCTTCGATGATACTGCTCCCAGGGCAATGGAAGCTAAGGACAGAATAAACAAATGGGACTACATCAAAATAAAAAGCTTTTGCACAGCTAAAGAAACCATCAACAAAACAACAAGAAAACCCACTGTATGGGAGAACATATTTGCAAATGTTATCAGTGATAAACGTTTAATGTCAAGCATCTACAGGCAACTCACACAACTCAATAAAAGGAGGACAAATGATCCAATAAAAAAAATGGGCAACATACCTAAATAGAACCTTTTCTAAAGAAGACAAAAGGAAGGCCCAGAGACATATGAAAACTTGCTCAAAGTCACTAATCATCCGAGAGATGCAAATCAAAACGACTATACGGTACCATCTCACACCTGTCAGAATGGCTTACATCAACAAATCAACAAATGACAAGTGCTGGAGAGGATGCGGAGAAAAAGGAACTCTTGTGCACTGCTGGTGGGATTGTAGTCTAGTACAGCCACTGTGGAGAACAGTATGGAGATTCCTCAAAAACTAAAAATGGAGCTCCCATTTGACCCAGTGATTCCACTTCTAGGAATATACCCCAAGAAACTAGAAAGGCGAATTAGAAAGGATATATGTACCCCTATGTTCATAGCAGCACAATTTATCATAGCTAAGATTTGGAAACAGCCTAAGTGCCCATCAGCAGATGAGTGGATTAAAAAACTGTGGTACATCTACACAATGGAATACTACGCTGCGGTAAAAAAGAAGGAGCTCCTACCATTTGTAACAACATGGATGGAGCTGGAGAGCATTATGCTAAGTGAAATTAGCCAGGCAGAGAAAGACAAATATCACATGACCTCACTCATTTGAGGAATATAATGAATGACACAGACTGATGAAGAAGAATGGATCCAGAGACTGAGAAAAGTCCATCAAAATGTCAAACCTCAGGGTAAGTGGCAGGTGGTGGGAGTAAGGGGGAAAGTCAATATATTTGAATGCTTGAACTAAGGTAAGTGATTTGTGTTTTTACATCCCTGACATAGTTTATATAAAGTTATAAAAAATTGTCAGCTAGTTTGAGATTGAATTAACATGGCCTAGAGCTTGTCATCTCTTATGGACACCAGTCCTTAGGCTAGCCCCTCCTTAACCTCCTGTGACACCACAATACACTTACATGATATTATTCTGCAATGTCATTATAATATTTGATATTTGACAACAGCATATTATACAATTATCCCAAATAAATTTACAAACTAACTCTTTGAATGTTGGGCAGCAATTTTTTTTAAAAAAGGATAGGAAAGGAATTAATCCCTTTCAGAAGGGATTAAGGCACTGGGAAGGCATCTGAGCATTCTATATTGGCCCCTCTTGACCTTTTGCCAAGAGGGACCCTCTTCTTATTATCCAAATACACACAGTTGTTGCCTGAGCTTTCAGTTCAAGATGTGGCTGAAGCCTCTGGGCAGCTGGCACCATGGATCGGTCTCTCAACCAATGGCGTGAAGTGGGCCCTCTCTGGAGAAGAAACCAGGGTCACCCGAGATATGTGATCAGTACCGGGACCCCGCCAGCAGGCGAGGGGACCCCATGGCAGGTGCTGGACGTAGAGGCCACGGGGACATAGACTACAAAGGAGACAGGACTGAACCTCACATCACCCTGTTTGGCCCTGGAGGATGGCTGGTTAGCCAGAGACGGGTAAGATTCCTCAGGGAAGGAACAACCTAAGACAGGCACAGTCGCAGAGGGGCCAACAGGAGAGAACTAAAAGGTCAACAGAGGTGGGGCACAGACCCTCATCCACAAACCTTGCAGGGGCTTGAATTCTCACCCCTCCTGAGGAAGGTCTCCTACCCCCACGGCTGCTTCGCTTCCCACGCACAACTCACACCGGGACCCAGGTGGCAGACAGAGACTCGGCCAGCAATAGCTGCCCTATATCTAAATTTAGTTTATTACCAGGAATGCTGAGGACTCAAAAATGCAAATATTCCTTTCCACAAGTATTTACAGGGTAAACTAAGATTTCTGCTTGAGTATTAAAATTGACAGTAAAATAGTAATCAAGTTTTCAGATTAATTTAAATTGGCCAAGTGAAATAAGTGAATACTCAAGAAAATCTAACTGTACTGGACAAAAAGCTTTTCCTAAAACATTAACTAAAATATCTATTAGTAGTTCATCTAACTGTAAAATTGCCTAACATCCAAAGAACCTAAAGCAGTCATATTTGTGTGCAAAAATTAAAACTTAAAATTACCAAGACTGCAAGATAAAATTTCTAAAAGCCCCCATTAACCAAAAAAAAGGGGGGGGGGGACAGTGGGGTAATATCATGTAAGGAAAAATATCCTATAAGTAAAATACATGTAGAAAATTCTTATTCCAGAAAAGTAAATTCCATTTGTAAAACCAACTGCAGGACACCCATGAAAAAACACACATGGTGTCAAAATAAGCCAAAGGAAAATCATTTAGGCAAAAATAAAAAGAATCCCAAGTCTATTTTGCAGAGAGGATCCCTTTGTTAACTTTTGGTCGAGAATGTGTTTGTGTGTTTGCAGAGAAAAAGTCCAAGACCATGTCGGTTTCCGAGACAGTGAGGAACTGACGGGTCTGTTCCAACCATGAGGATAGTCCAGAGATGGGGGACGCTGACGACACCTTGCCATGCTAGCAGTTAGCAGCTGTGCGTGGCTGCAGGCGGCCCAGGACCATACCAGAGAGGATGGATCTTGCATTGCCACGATGTGTCCACCATCTGGATACCATTGCTGACATGTACACATGAAGAACTATTTGACATTGAAACTGGGACTCAGAACAGTTGGACATTGAAACTGAAACTCAAACATATTTTTTTTGCTCTTATATGTTTGTTTCTAGTATGCAGAGGCAAGATATTTTTGAAGAAAAGAAACTGGGGGGAGTGATTGATATAGAGGCAGGGTGGCCTTGAGCAGGCTGTCAAGCTACAGGGGGAAGGCTGGAGTGGATGAGAGGTGGATGCTGGGGGAGATCAACTGAAGGACTTGTATGCATGCATATGAGCATAACCAATGAATGAAATACACTGGGGCGGGGAGGGGGGCAGGTGGGGACATGTGCTGGGGGGTAAGGGAGGCTGGGGAGAGGATGGGGGGAAGGAAAACATATGTACTACTATTAAATATAAGTTATATTGTAAATTTTAAAAAAAGACAGTATATTTCATGCTCTTGTAGACAATGCTCTTTATCATGGGATTATAGAAAACAAGAAAGCATTGGCTGATGTGACCACATTTGAAACCTGGAAAAATAGGCAGGTGCTCTTGCAGTTGCCCGCTGATGAAAGAGAGCACTTAGAATTACCTCCTCCCAACCCTGCTTGGCCCCTGGGAGCTTCAAACTGTCCTTGGAGATGTTGAGACCAAGGGCTGATTCTGAGCCTGAGGAGCCCTTTCTTATTCTTTCTTTGAAAATTCCTTCCCCTCTCCTTTCAGTTTAAAAATTGTGAGTGGATCTGACATGTAGAAAAGGTTGCTAGGAGAAGGGGGATTAGATCCTCAAAAATAAAAAATAAAGCTAACTTGTCAAATGTTGATTCTAGTGTAATTTCCTGACAGCTTTATCCCAGAAATAAGGGCTTCCAACTTTCTGTTTCAAGAGAAGGTATTTTAATATCTTTTGCAATTTTGAAATAAGAAATTTTTCTGATGCAAGTTGTCATGACATGATGGAAGAGTACAGAAAGAATCTGTTGAGATCTCAGAATTTGCTCACCCTTTCACACACTTTTTCTCTCCACTCTTTTCACTGAGTAATCTGCCATTTTTAAAGAGGAAGTTCCACCAGGATTCATCCAGCATTTGAAACAGGATCCTCAACAGGGAGGTAGTGGCCTTTGCTGGACCCCCCAGTTCAGCTTATGACTAATTTCTCAACATGCTGAGAGACAGATAGTTTGATAAGCAGCCTATTGAAGCATAAAAAAGCACAATTGTTGTCAATTATATAAGAAAATTGTGGTATAAATGACTACATCAATTTTGACTTCTGTTACCAGAATAAGTATAATTATGGGGCAGGAATAGTATGTATTTCATCTGGTTAACTTGTGAATAAATCAATCATATGGCAACAGGCTTTACATTCAATCATTTCATAATGAGAGGGAAGCAAGTTGCAAGCAGAATGACAGGAATTAAGAGATATAAATAAGGTGAAGATCCTGCATCGGGGAGGCATATGGATTTAAAATTAATTCAAGCATCACCTGGTAATAACCTACAGAGAATATCTGTGCAAAGTTGCAGTCTTCTAGTTGCCTATTCCTATCAATTTTGCTCATTAATTAGTGCTCTTAGTTATATTATAGTCTTTTATGGTATGATTTATACCATTCCTGGGCAAAGAAATATAATTTTGTACAAAAGAGGAAGGATATTTTGCTTTAAAATATGACTTATCTCACCCTACTTGAGTGGTTTAGTTGGTTGGAGTGTCATCCAATGCACCAAAAAGGTTGAGGGTTCAATTCCTGGTCGAGGCATGCTCCTAGGTTTCTAGTTCGTTCTAGTTAAGGCACATACGGTAGGCTATGGGTTCATGTTTCTCTCTCATGTCGATCTCTCTCTTTCTCTCTCTCTTTCTCTCTCTCTCTCTCATTCTCTCTCCCTCTCTCCAATAAACATATTCTTGGGTGAGAATTATATATATGACTTATTTCAGTTACACGTGGATTGAAAACAACACACAAAGGTTCCACTCCTCAGATCCAAGGCCCCAGCTGTAGTATGTATAGAGGTAAGCAAAAATCACACACAAAATGCCATCAAATAATACTACCAGAATTATTCTCTTCAAGCAAACATAGGAGTTGAAGCGAATATATCTGGAGTCTTTTGGCAAGCTTGGTGCTATTTAATTGTGTGAATTTAGACGGGCACTTGCATTTCTAGGTCTCAGTTCTCCATTGTAAAATAAGATTATCACTGAACATTTTAATTGTGTCAAGCACTGTGCCTGGCATTTTAATGTATTATCTTTAATTGAGTAAGCAACTTTCCAAAGTATATATTATTATCTCCACATTACAGAGGAGAAAGTTGAGGCTCAGAGAAGTCAACTGACTTGCCAGAAGTGACGAAAGAAACTAGTGATGGTTCTGCGATTGGAATCCTATTCTACAGGGCTCTGAGGTAGCATTCTTTTCCCTGACATGCTTGTACTAGTTTGCTTAAGGCTGCCAGAGCTAAGTGCCACAAGCTGAGTAGCTGAAGGAACAAAAATGGATTGTCTTACAGCACTGGAAGCCAGAGGTCTGAGATCAAGGTGTTGGCAGGGTTGGTTTAGTCTGGAGTTGTGAGAAAGTTGGTTTCCTGCCTATTTTTTAGCTTCTGGTGGTGTCTGTCAATCTTTGGCGTCCCTTGTCTTCTGACAGGGTAACTCCAGTCTTCACATGGCACTCTCCCTGTATGCATATCTGTGCATAAATTTTCTCCTTTTTATGTGGATAGTAGTCATATTGAATTAAGGCCCACCTTAACTCCAGTATGACCTCATCGTAACTAAATTCATCTGCCCTGACACTATTTCCAAGTGCTGTTATATTCAGAGGTAATGGGGATTAGGACTTCAACATATGCATTTTAGGGGACTGAACTCAGCTCATTACAATGCTTATAAACTTATTAAGGCTTCAAGAGAGAAATACACACACAAAAAAAATTTATAATACAGACGTAATAGCTTTAGATGATGTATATGTCAACACATGATCATTTTCTTTGGCAAATAGGTACTGCTAGCTCTTCAGAAACTTAAGAACATTACATTTGGCTGGGATGACCAGGGAATGCTTTATAATGTGATGGGATTTGGACCATTTTTTGTAAAAAAAAAAAAAAAGACATAATCCATAGGGCCAGTAGAGAGAAGAGGGCCTTCCCTCTTCTCAGTGTAAAGAACAGCATGCATTTGTTAGAAGTTGTTAGATATGTGGAAGAGATGTTATCCCTGTCATCAGGGGCTTACAATATAGTTCCAGGGACACAGATAAAATTTGAGAAAGGTTACTATCAAGGCAAAAGTTTAAAACATAACCTTCTCCAACACATTTGTGGGTGTCTGTGCAATATGGTGAAGTACAGTGGCCACATGCATGACAAAAGCCACAGTGAGCTCCAGTTCATGGGTGAATAATGACATGAACTGGGATGTTTAAAAAATATCTTTTATTGAGTTCAGAGAGTAAGGGAGAGGGAGAAAGAGGTACAAATATCAATGATGAGAGAGAATCATTGATCGGCTGCCTCTTGCACACCCTGCACTGGGAATCAAGCTGCAATCCAGGCATGTGCCCTGACAAGGAATTAAAGCATGACCTCCTGCTTCATAGGTCCACACTCAAACACTGAGCCATGCCATGGGGAGGGGCTTTTTCAATTTTGTTAAAGCATGGGCTTTAGTAGGAAATGAGCAAGGAAAGGAGTTCACAGGCAGAGGGAGTGCTATACACAAAGGTAATAAAGCCTGAAGCCTTAATGAAGGCCATCGGACATGCCAGTGCCGGTCACGTGGGAACAGTAGGTTCTTACTGGGGAATGCTCCAGGTAAGAAAGAAAATTGGCAAGCTATCTTCATGTTTCCAGAATCCTACACCAAAGCCACTGTCTAGAACAGTGATGGGCAACCTTTTGAGTTTGGTGTATCAAAATTTGCCAAAAAAACAAGCATAACTCAGGTAGTGTGTCACTTCGAGAAAAAAAAACCATAATTTCACAATATAAATAACAAAAATGTATAATTGTAATATATAACTGTATTTAATAAAGCAAAAACTAATTATTTAACTTACCTGTTTAGTGACTTCTTTGTTCATCTGTCCGTCGGTTGGTCTTAATATTATTTAACTTGTGGGGGGGTGCCATGAACTAAGATAGGTGGAGGGAAAGGGGGAATTTTTTAACTAACCTGCCTATTAGCAAATGTTTGTTGCTGAATTTCATTGGCTAAACCTTCATTTGAAGGTTGGTATTTTGTACATTTCAAGCCCAAGCAAGGGCTACTAACTTCATCTGTCAATCTGTTTCTTTTGTTGGTTTTGATATTATTTAACACTGAGAATAGGGTCTCACAAAAGTATGTAGAGGGAAAAATTGCTATATTTTTCAGGGTGCTAAAAGTGTCTGGTAATCAGTTCCAGGCACTCCAAATTTCCTGTTCGTAGTGGCACTCCTCTTGATTCTCCAAGTGGCATCTTTCCAAATTCTCAGGCTTTGACTTCAAGTGGACAAACACCTGAGCCCAGATGCTGTCTTGAAATTCTGCAAGTTGCATCTCCAAATCATCAATTTGCATCCATTGGAATCCATCTAATTCCAAACTACTGTAGACTACTACATCAGGATACTTAATTATTTTTATGGTCTGTTCTAGGCTTCTAAATTGATTAAATCTATCACTGAACTGGTCAAGTAATGAGTATAAAACATGCTTGTATTTTATATGCAAAGGTTCCATTTCATTTTGTACAGCTGCACTGGCCTTCTCAAAATACTTTGTTACTCCAGGAAAATACTTATAAGTTTTAGTTTCTACATCTCGCTTGAAAATTTTAAGTTTACTTTCAAAAGCTTATATATATCCAAACATAATATTTTTGCCAAAACCTTGTAACTTTAAGTTCAGTTCATTAATATGAACAGAGAGATCTGTAAAAAATATCAGGGTGTTGACCCACTTGTCATCATTGAGCTGAGAAGTTTCCTAGATCCTTATCCTCAAGAAATGCCTTACTTTCTTCAAAGCACTCCACAAAGCACTCAAGAACTTTGCCTCGGTTCAGCCATCTTACATTATTGTATATCAGCAGTCCACTGTAGGTGGAATCAACCTCCAGTAAAAGTGCAGAAAATTCTCACTTGTGAAGGGGGCGAGCAGCTATTAAATTAACTATTTTTATAGCAACTGACATTAAGTCATTTAAGTCGGTGAATCCTGCCTTAGCACATAAAACCTGCTGATGGATAATACAATGAAAAGGCACAATCGGATGTCCAATAGCTTCTGTAAACAATTTGACAAATCCGACCCCCCCCCCCATGTTTGGTGCCCCATCTGTCATCACTGACACAACTTTGGAGATATCAATGCTTAGGTCACAGAATGTTTGTATAATAACCTTACATATTTTGCTTCCTGATGTACTTGTTGGCACTGATACTAACTTTATCAACTCTTCTCTCACTGTGAAACCATCAGAATATCAACCAATAATGGCCAGCTGAGCATGTGATGTGATATCAGTAGTTTCATCAAGAGAGATAGAAAAATATTTACAATGACTTATGTCTCTTTTTAATTGATGTTGTACATTTGTGTTCAGTCTCATTATTCGGTCTTTTATGATATTTCTACTGAGTGGTAACTCAGATATTCTCTTAATAATTGCATCTTTACTCTGCATATCATGAAATAGAACTGGTGTACAACTTAGGAGAGTTTCTTTAATAAATTTAAAGAAACTGAGTGCTTTTCTATGCTGAGCTATGGAGTGAGTAATGCTAAAACTTGCCGATGTTAAATTTGTAGAGCCTTTTATAAATTTAAGGATGAAATTAGATTGATTCTTATAAAGGTGTAGCTGCCTGGAAATGTATTCCATCCATTCATCCTCACTTTTTTTCAAGAGCTGGGAATGATTAGTTTCAAAATGTCTATTTATATTCCATGTTCTGCTTAATACCATTTCAGAAAATAGAACACAAAATGATCTGCCATTTTTTTTCTATAATGCCATACATCTCAGTCCATTGTCCCTTGAAAGGGTCAGCTACAGCTACTACCACTCCTTTGCTTAACCTTGGTTGTTTTTTTTTTGGGTTCTCCATCAGGAGGGCAGTGACAGAAGATAGAATTATAGATAGCCTGTTAGCTCTGCAGGCAATTAGGGGTTAAGTAGCCTAACTGACCACAAGATGGCACATATAACTGTCTTTTAGGAAAGGGCAGGGTTAATAAGCAGAAATAGGGGTAGATAAGGATGCACAACAGTAATAGTGGTGAAATGGAGTCTGCACTATGCTGCAAAATGACATTCCTTATATAAATTAATTTCGTTGCCGTTATTTCTAATGGTGGGAAATGGCACCCATAGCACAGGCCCTTGCCCCTCCCAGCCTCCCCCTCACTTATCTAAGTAATGATGGTCAATTAGAAATCCATGACACCCCAGAACAGTATATTGGATGATGGTTGCTGTGGTTATGTGGTTACTGGTAATGGCAATTACAGGGCCCCCAGAGACGCGTCCCCCATTGCATTCCACTGCTCCCATCTCTGCTGGCAGGAAGTGAAGTCAAAGATCCCCTAACAGCCTAATCAGAAGTCCCAGAACTAGACTCTCTGTGCCGGAATTCTGTTGTTTTGGCCTACAGACCTCCGGCACAGAGGTCTACACTACACAACAGCAAATGTTTCATCCTCTGCTACTGCACCTGGCCATGCAATAGCCAAGGCTGAAATGTCCTTCTCAGCATGTGGCCCCATACTTCTCTGTATGTGATCACATGTGGCCGCGGGTAATCAAAAATGACTACGCTTGTCAGTGCTGACACAGGTGTCATAGGTTTGCCATCACAGGTCTAGAAAGACACTTACCAAAGTATCTGATCAAATTTGTGTCCTGACAGAGTTGATAGTTACCAAAGTATCTGATCAAATTTGTGTCCTGACAGAGTTGATAGTTATTTCTCAATTTTTTTTAAAAAAAGCTACAGGAGAGAGAACTAAGATGGCGGCAAAGGTAAAACACCTATCTTGCCGTCATAATCAGCAATTTTAATACTACAACTTAATGAAAGAACAAACACCTTCCAGAATCACCAGAAAGCTCGCCGAGTGAAAATTCCACAAATAAAAGTGAAGATAAGACACTGTGACTCAGAGGAGCGGCGGCGAACAGCATTGAAAGATTCGCGCACAGAGAGAGGTTTGGAGTGCGCGCTGCGGAGAGGGCGGGCGGCTGGAAACCGGCCAGTTTTCTCGAACGGGGAGACAAAGGCGTCCCACTGACTGATTCTCCAGCTCTGGGCGAAGTCCAGGGAACCCACTATCATACGGGGTGAAAACTGGACAGTGGGAGGGCACGCCGAAGCTCGGGTGCTGCTGGGTCTGCCGGCTTGTGGAGACGGCAGCTTGTGTGAACAGCTCGGCTGCGTGACGGCGCAGGGAGCTCTCTGCGACTTGTCTCTCATTCGGAAAACCATCAGTCTGCTTTGTTTTATGACCCTGGGTGAGACATTGCGCATGCAAAGTCATTTGGGGACAGTCTGAATTCCCCGGCAGCCAGTGGAGCTCCACAGCGGCTCTCTCAGAGGTGCTGGCAGCCATTGCCCCCGGCACAGAGCCCCTGGGGCCGCATAGGGCGGAGCTAACGCTGTCTGCTTGGCCCGGAGACTCCGCCCATCCAACCTGAGCACAGCTGAGCTCACAGACAATTGGCCTGGAGGTCAAACCCTCCTAGGGCTAACAACAAAAAGCTGGGTTTAAATTCAAAAACACTGAATACAACCCATAAAGGATTGCAGTAAGAGTACCCACCTCAGGTAACTGGGGAGACTGAGCCACTGTCCCTTTGAGGATAGCCACCACATAAAGCAGCCACCATGCAGAGACATGGAAAGAAATCAGGTGTGAAAGAAATGGAGGAGAAAAGACGACAAGACATAGAGTTCAAAACCACGGTTATAAGGCTTTTCAAGAGGCTCCTAGAAAGGCCGATCAACTTAATGAGAATTACCAGGAAATAAACAAGACCAACCAGCAAATGAATGAGAATTACAAGGAGATGAATGATACTTACAAGGGAATGAATGAGACCCTCAGGGAAATGAACAAGACCTCTGAGGATACGAACCAGACCCTCACAGATAAAAAAAAAGGACCAACTAGAAATCAAGCATACACAGACTGAAATAAAAAATATTACACAAAGTCCTAAAAGCAGTCCAGAGGACCACAAGAACCAAGTCAAAGATTTGAAATACAAAGAAGCAAAATCCACTCAGCTGGAAAAGCAAGAAACAAAAAGAATTCAGATAATTGAAGATAGCATAAGGGGCCTCTGGGACAACCTCAAGCAAGCCAACATCCGAATTATTGGGGTGCCAGAAAAAGAGAGAGAGCAAGTTAATGAAAACCTACTTGAAGAAATAGTGACTGAAAACTTTCCCCACCTGGTGAAAGAAACTGACTTAAAAGCCCAAGAAGTACACAGAACCCCAAAATATAGGAATCTAAAGAGGACCACACCAAGACATATCATAATTAAAATGCCAAGAGCAAAAGATAAAGAGAGAATATTAAAAGCAGCAAGAGAAAAACAGTTGGTTACCTACAGGGGAGCACCCATACAATTGTCAGCGGATTTCTCAACAGAAACGATGCAGGCCAGACGCGAGTGGCAAGAAATATTCAAAATAATGAAGAGCAAGAATCTACAACCAAGATTACTCTATCCAGCAAAGCTATCATTCAGAATTGAGGATCAGATAAAGTGCTTCGCAGATGAGAAAAAGCTAAAGGAGTTCATCACCACCAAACCAGTATTATATGAAATGCTGAAAGATATTCTTTAAGAAGAGGAAGAAGAAAAAGGTAAAAATATAAATTATGAACAACAAATACACATCTATCAACAAATGAACATAAAAATCAAGTGAACTGATAGGCTGATGAACAAGATAAACTGGTGACTATAACAGAAACATGGACATAGAGAGGGAATGGACTGACAATTCTTGGGGAGAAAAGTGTTGTTGGAAGTACAGCAAGAGATTGGACAAAAATCTTGCAACAATGGGAGAGGACATTGGGGAGGGGGAGGGGAGGGCGAAGGGTGGGATAGGTACAGGGTGGAGGGAAGATATAGGGGGATAAAAAAGGGGAAACAATGTAATTAATAAACTGAACAATAAAAAAAAGAATTATTTCAAAATAAATAAATTAATTAATTAAAATTAAAAAAAGCTACAGGTTTAATAAATTTAGGGGACACTAGATTTATTAACAACAAGATTTCAGTGAGGTCCTGGCAGAAATCAGATGGTACACTCAAAGGGGGTAATTTTAAGAGAGTCTAGTAAATGACTGGGCAGAGTTTGAGAAAAACACAAAGGATAATAGCCCAGAGCTGATACTAGCATGAAGATATTAACTATCCCCAGGCCTGAAGTTGAGGGAGAGAAAGGTTACTGTACCTGGAGAGGGATGCCCAAGAAGACCTGTGTCCTTGAGTTGAGGGATAGAGCCAGGCCATGATGACTCGGTCAGGCAAAGCCAGGGGAATAAACACCCACCTCACTGTCCTCCCTAACCTACAGTTCAAATACAGCTGAGCCCAAAGGCAAAGGTGCCATTCCTAGAGAGTAGCAAGTCAGCCTCCCAGGGTACAAAGCAAGGTGAGGACAGGCATGTGGATGTGAGGGGACAAATGGAAAGTTTCTAGCACAGTTACACAGTTACTTCACAGGCGGATTCCTAGCGTATTTAATATGTTAATTTGCAAATGAACCTACGAAGAAGACTGTGGAAGGCATTATTCCTAAACTAGCTTCATGATAAAATTTCTCTTTTGAAGATCTCCAGGACCAGTGATAAAAGGAAACCAAATTAGGAAGCTTTGATCTGTGGGATGAAATCCAAGCCTCTTGTATCCGTCAACCTTCTTCCATATGAAAATGTCAGAAACCAATCTCAAGTTTAAGCAAAAAGAGAATTTGTTTGGTTTACAGATAATTGGCAAGTCAGGAGGAGGCCACTGTTTCAGGCGTGGATGAATCCAAACCTCTAATGATGGTTAGAGCTGTCTGTCCCTCCAGCATTCCATTCTGCCTGTCTCAAGCAAGCTTTATTCTGCACACTGGCTCTCACTACGAAGTGGGCAGTACCACTCCTGACTGCCCCAACCACATCTTCCCAGCTCAGCAGTCCCAGTGCAGAAAGGACTTTACTCTTCTCGTCTCCATATATAAATCATGTTACAATTCTGAGTGCTCCTGACTGGATAGTGTCCATCTATAAACAATACCAGTCATCAGATATTAAGGCCCTTTGATACCGCTCAACTCTTTGGACAGTGGGGGATAGTGAGTGAGCCCATTTTTACAAACTCACCAGGATTATGACACCCCAAAGAGTGAAGAAGGACTACTTTAAAGAAATAAAGAGAGTCATAAGGAAGTATACAAACTAAAACCAAAACTACAATGATCATATTTTTCTACAGGGCATCATGACTTCCTTCAACTTGGCCTCAAACAATGAGTCCCAATACCAGCTGCTCTTCTTTATGACTTCCCAGCTTCAGCCAGATTTACTAGTTCCTTGAGCACACCATAAATTACCATATTTGCTCCTTAGGCCTTCTGCTTTGAATCCTGCCCCATCTGAATCAAGTGTGAAGATTGCAGTAGAGTCTGTGTAATATGTCCTCAATCCCCCACTCCAAACTGATGTTTCTGTTTTCTCTTCTTTTCACTCTTTGTGCATTAAAACTCCTACCCTATCCATTTGACCTTTATGACACACTGCCCTTTCTTTTTAGTATATGTGTATTTTTATATGTGTTTGTGTGTCCTATATTCCCATAGACACAACTAAATTGTAAGCTCCTTGAGCTTCAATGCATCATCTTAATATCTGCATATTTTGTATCTACCTTGCCTGGCACATTATAGACATTAATCAAGTGTGCTTTGATTGTTATTTCTAAAGTTTAAGGTTAGCATCCCACCTTCTCTTGCTTACCTGCATTTTCACCAATCCTTTATGTCTTCTGGGCCAACTGGTAGAAGGTCACTAAAAAGTGTCTACCTTAGTTGAGTTCCAGTTTTCTATCAAGTGGGTTAGTAATGCTGATATCATGGAAGAGAATAGTCCATTAATTTATTTATTCATTCATGTATATTCACTCATTCAGCATTTACTCAGCATCTTCTTTGATTAAGACACTATGTTAAGTGTTGTGAAACATACAAAAATAAGTAAAAAGTAGATTGTGCCCTAAAGGTAATAAAAACCAGTTGGAAATATAAAATAAGAATAACATTTCTAAAAGTCAAGGTAGAATATTATGTGTCAAAACATATTACCAACCTCCTTATAGAGGGGAATTTGGGAACATCTAACAAAACTACATATACATTTACCGCTTGACCCAGCAATGCTGCTTCTAGAAATTTACCCTGAAAGTAGATCTCCATCTACATGAAACAACATATGTACAGATTTTTCATTGTGGCGATGTTGTAATAAAAAAGTTAAGCTGCAACCTAAATTT
Organism: Antrozous pallidus; assembly: GCA_027563665.1. Classification (NCBI taxonomy): domain Eukaryota; kingdom Metazoa; phylum Chordata; class Mammalia; order Chiroptera; family Vespertilionidae; genus Antrozous; species Antrozous pallidus. The sequence goes on from CM050519.1 coordinate 11,920,142, forward strand.
TCATCCTTAGAAGGCTGGTTGAATAAATTATGAAACATCTACATAATGTAATACTATGTAATCCTAAAAAATGATTGAAAAAAAAGTTATAGCTTGAATGGAGTAATTTACATTATATGTATATTGGTAAGAGAACAAGAAAAGCAAGTAACAAAAGTGTATATAATGTGCTAGCTCTTGTCTATAAAGAAAGAAAATGTAAAATATATATTGTATTTGCTTATTGTTGTATGATGAAATGCAGAAGGAATGAACCAGAAACTAACGAAAATAGTGGAGGTGATAGGATGGGAGAAAGTCTTTTAAAAGTTTTAACTTTGGAACTATATATTTTACTTATTCAAAAATAAAACTGAATTTATAAGAATGAAAGAATCCAGGCATTTACACTGAATGCAAACATAAACAAATGATCATGCTATACACCACATTGGTAACCTAACCACAGAAAGGACACCATTGAAATTATTCAGCTCGTTTTGAAGCCAGAACTCTTACTACACAGTTAGTGAGAAATGTTCTGTGGTAAAAAACAACAACAAAAAACCCCACAAAATGATCTTAAATTTTATTAAGTTTGTTGTTGTCAATTATATTGGTGTTATAATTCCGAAATTATTTTTTCTGGGTGTTGTAAAAGAGAACAAATGGGTAATTAGACAGATATTGGAAACCAGAGTGAAACCAGAGAGTTCACACTGTAGAAGAAAGATACAACTATAAAATTGGAGGAAATTAGGAAAAATTCTATGACACTGGATTTGAATTAAAAATATCAGTATAAATTACTTTAAAAAAGAAAGGAGTTAATAACTGGTAAATTTAGGTAAAGAATATATATTCATTTTGCTTTTTTTTCTACTTTTTTTTGAGTTTGAAAATTTTCAAAGTAAATAACTGGGGAAGAAAAATACTAAGAATTGTATGCATTAGTTGAAACATTTTAAATTCCAAGTAATAGAAACCAAACTTAAAAGTACTTTCGCAGAAAGGGGCATTTATGAAGGTACTCAGATAATATCATTTGTCCCTCTCCTTCAGGTGGCTCTGCTTTTTTTTTCTAAATTAGGCTCATCACCTCATAGTGTCAAAGCACCCCTGTAGAAAGACAGGGTTCCAGAAAATGTCCCAGGCTGTTCTCTTTTGACCAACGCCAGGCTTGTGCTTGATCCTTGAACCAATCCTGGGGCCAGAGGGATGTTGAGTTCTGATTGGCCAGATGAGATCTCTTGCTCATCTCTGTACATAGGATCCACCTCAACCTCTATCCTCAAATTGAGAGGAGGGTGGATCCTCCAAAAGAAAATCCAGATGGTATTACCAAAAGAAAGACAAATGAGGGGGGTGGTGACAAACAAAAGTAATAGTTCTGCACTATCAAGATATTGAAAAAGTAAACATAAAGGCAAATCAGAGCTATAAGCATCCTATCTAATAAAAGAGTAATGTGCAAATTGACCATCACTCCAACACACAAGATGGCTGCCCCCATGTAGACATAAGATGGCTGCCACAAGATGGTTAGCAGTAGAGGGCAGTTGTGGGTGACCAGGCCAACAGGGGAGGGTAGTTGGGAGGGACCAGGCCTGCAAGGGAAGGCAGTTGTGGGTACCAGGCCTGCAGGGGAGGGCATTTGGGTGTGACCAGGCCTGCAGGGGAGGGTAATTGGGGGTGACCAGGCCTACAGGGGAGGGCAGTTGGGAGGGACAAGGACTACAAGGGAGGGCAGTTAAGGGCAATTGGGCCAGCAAGGGAGCAGTTAAGCGTCTATCGGGCTGGCAGGGGAGTGGTTAGGGGGTAATCAGGCTGGCAAGCAGAAACAGTTTGGGGCAATCATGCAGATAGGCAGGCGAGTGGTAGGGAGCCAGCAGTCCTGGATTGTGAGAGCGTGCAGGCTGGACTGAGGGACACTCCCCCGCCACCCCTGTGCACAAATTGTGTGCACTGAGCCTCTAGTTTAATGATATTAACCCATAAAGTGAGAGTTATTATCCATTTCAAAACCCCTTTTTATTTATCTTATGACTTCAGTATAACAGAATAAAACTACCACTCTGTCATTACTTCCCTTACACAATTGCAATATGAGGAGCAATTGTTCAAGGAAATACTAGGTTGGATCTGACCTTACTTCTCAAATAGTTGTTTGGAGAAGCTGTTCACTGCACCTGTACCTGAAGCCAAGACCTCCTTTGCAGTTCACTTTGACAAATGAATGGAATAAAATCTCAGTCATATTGTCACTTTTGGGATCCATACTATTGTTAGGGGACCACTGAGGATATCCTGGTTCCATTGGAATATTTTGTTACTAATTGGAATGGATTATTTGTTTGTTTGTTTGTTTTTAATCCTCATCCAAAGAAATGTTTTATTGCTGAGAGAGAGAGAGAGAGAGAGAGAGAGAGAGAGAGAGAGAGAGATAAAAACATCGATGTAAGAGAGAAACATAGATAGTTCGGTCACCTCTGTATAGCCCCTGATCGGGTATTGAACCCTCAATCCAGGTATGTACACTGATGGAAAATCTAGCTTACAAACTTTTGCTGTATGGATGACTCTCCAACCAACTGAGCTACCTGATCAGGGCTGGATTATTCTTTTATATATTGTTTTCTTTCATTTCTTGCAATTATGTTATTTTTCAATTTCAATTGATATTCAGTATTGGTTTATATTAGTTTCAGGTGTACAGCACAGTGGTTAGACAATTATATAATTTACAAGTATATTGCTGTTTTTCAAAGAAACTCTTCAATGGCTCCATTTTCTCCCCTTAACATTCAGAAAAGTTTCTTTTCTATTCATTTGCAAGTCATTACTTCCAAATTCAGTGGCTTATTATATTAAACTAGTGGCCCAGTGCATGAAATTCATGCACATTAAAAGGGAATTACTTAGAGGAAATATTTTAATATTGCTATTTTCCCTTTCTCTCTACTAGAAGTGTCAGTGATGAAAGAAAATTAGTAAAATGTATATGAAAATCTCCATTCCTGTCAGAGTCTGGGGCATGCTGCGGGACCCAGAGTCAAGTCTCTGCCCACCCATGTTCACCTTGAAATCGCACAAGACCCAGAATTGGCCAGCCCCACCCCCATGAAGCCCCGCAGAGCAGGGGGCACAGCCTCAGGTTCCCTGGCCCAGCACTGGGTGGGGGGTGCAGCCTCAGTTCCCCCATCAAGTCCATTTGGCAGGGAGCATGGCCTCAGGTCCCCCAGGACAGCCTTAGGTCCCCTGGCCAGGCGCCAGGCCAGGGGGTGCAGCCTCTGGCCTGGCCTCATGTCCTTCTACCCTGGTACCAGGGCAGGGGGTGCAGCCTTAGGACTTCCAGCTTGGGCTCAGGTACCCAGTGCTGAGGTGAGGGGTGTGGCCTCAGGTGTCCCATCAAGTCCCTCCAGGCAGGGGGTGCAGCCTCAGGTCCCCTGGCCTGGTCTCAGGTCCCCCGTCCCAACACCAGGGGACCTGGTGCCTCGGCACCACCGCTGCCGCCTGCGCCCACACTGCAAACTGGCCACATGCACCTCGGCCCCATCCCCTCGCCATGCGTACGCCTCGACCCCACCCCCGGCCCTGCCTCACATGGCCCCACTCCTGATTGGCTGATAGTGTAGCGAATGTACGGTCAAATTTTCATGTTTCTCTTTTATTATATAGGATATTTATTGAATTTTACTTTAAATCACGGAGCTCGTAAACAATTGTCATGAGAAAACAAATGTATAGACTATTGTTATCACACAGATTCTTGGATCACCCTGCTATGTGAAGAACCCATCTCATCAGTCACTTAGGAATGTTATATAGAAGATTTACAGCCCTTGCAAGTGGAGCGTTAGAGCTTTTCATCTGTGAGTGAAGTGTCCATCCATTATTGTTATTACCCAGTAAGTGCACAGTTGGTACTGAGCAGCAAGGTGTTTGGAGACTCAAAGGCTTCTCCTGGGGCCTATAGACAGAGAAGAGGATGCAGCCAAATTTGAAGTCAGACCCCCTCAACCAACACAAGCCCCTGTTCTAGAGAAGAATTGGGCAATGCAGTATCTTCAAGGTAGTGTTTTGGCCTGTGCCCCTGGGAGAATGTCCCATGTTCACTGTGACTATGGCCACTGCAATTGATTACACCCTTTGGGTGAAATGCTCTAAGCCCCGTTGTAGAGAAAGTGAGTGCAGGGCCCTTCTAGATCTTTCTTACAGGGATTTCCAATTCTGCATCTGTTTCCTGCCTGGAAAATATAGGCGTGGGCATAAGGAGAGTGCCTGCACCCTTGTGGAGAAAATCGCAGCCTCTACTTCTTGCAGTCATTCTGCATAATTCATAACTCTGTGACAAGCTATACACTCCTCTTTCTTTCAGATTGTTATTGCAGTATCGTATGTACGTCTAGTCTTTAAAGTTTATCTCATTTAAAGTCTCTGGGGAGAGCTTACTATTTAACGAAAGCAAGTGGCAATCTCGAGAAGTGTGAATAATTACTCCATAATTGATTTATTTTGTAAACTTTCATCATTTCACTTAACTTTTAATATTTGTGGCTGGGGTGTATTTATTTTCAAAAAGAAGAGACTAGTTGATTGTTTTCCAAGGTGGCAAGCTATTGATCAGGAAATCACAGTCTCCCCAGCTTTCTCCTTGCTGCCCTCCCTTACCAAGGTGTCTTCCCCTTCTTCCTTCAGGGAAAGCATCCCCAGCTCCCCTTACTACATGACACAGCGACCCAGCAACCTCCAAGGGCTAATTTGGAAGGAGACGAGGGAGCTATCTTTGTGATTCGTGTATGTTAGCCTTACAGAGATGATGGATGGCCCTGAATGACGCATCCAATTTTTGAGGTTTGATATTTGCTAACTATATAGCCAGGCCCCCTTGGCTCTCACTGAAGGGAAAACATAAGCCATTAACTGAGATTAAGTGACTCATTTCAAGGTCAAACAGTAAATCAGGGATAGAATGAGAATTAGAACTATAGGACCACAGAGCTACAAAAACAAAGACTTGAAGAGGGGAGGGAAAAAAGGACACATTTCAGGGAAATTATTTTTTCTTCTCTGGCTACAGTGACTGACAGCCCTGGCAGTGGATTATTTTCGGGGATTAATAATTCATTTTGGACCTCATAATGAATTAGTGTTCATGTGCACGGCATCCTTGTGAGAGAAAGCTGAAGCCAATTTAAGTGGTTTGCCAACTTCTGCCCACTCTGCTGTCTGCTGGGTTGTTGCAATCAACTTAATTCAGCAAGAATGTATTTAATGCACATTGTGTGCCAAGCATTGTGTTTAAACAAGACCCGATCATTGCCCAGAAGGAAATTGTAGTCTAGCGATCTAGTCATTCATTACCTTAAGTTATTATTTGTACTATTCTCTCTTTGACTAGTGTGATTACATGAAGAAGACAAATTTGACTTTGAATTAAATGTATAAAAAATACACAGTGTTCTTGAAGACACAATCGGTTATTTTTTATTCAGCTAGATGAGTTGGCAAATGCCAACCTGCACACGTTGACATTAGTGCTACCCTTCAGTGGTAGACTTGGAAAGCATATTCCAAACCCTCCAGTGAAATGTTTTGGCAGGCGTGTTCATCCAGATGCTATTAACAACAAAACCGAAACAATGCACACATCAGTGCTGACTCTCAGGGAGGTCCTTGATGGAAATGTTAACAACTGGAGCTTCAAGTGCTTTTATCCACCCAAATCTCATTTCCCCACCAGTCATAATCTTTTAAGTAGCTTTTCTGTTTGGGGTAAAGCAGCATAGACATTTCCTTGTCCAGCTACTTTTTGCATTTTTCATTACTATGACATTTTTGGAGGTTATGACTGATCCATGACTTAACTATATAAAAACACTGTCAAGCAGAAAGGCTGTTGGAAAAAAACATTACCCAAGGACAAAACCAACTGGAGATCAGAAAGAGCAAGGTCTATGCAGTTCATTTATTCAACAAAAATGTTTGACTGCTCCGCTAGACTTTATACATCTTAGATCAATGACTCAGTCTCTTTGAGCCTCAGCATTCCTCACCTATGAAATGAGAATAGTGATTCCTACTGTCCCAGGATTAGGGACAGTAACTGTGTGAAAGTTCCCAGACCATTGCCCACACGGAGCAGTTACTTGTTAATTGTGGCTTTCTTTCACTTTAGGGGAGAAGGGACATATATATCAGTGAAACGTATTTTCCCCCACTTTCTTCAAATAGTCTTCTCCACCTCTGCTTCTTCACCTTTCCCAGATGCAACCCTGAAGTCTTCAATAGAGAGAAAATAGCGATCATTGCTTGAGGACGTCTTCTGACCTCTCAATCTATCCTCATTCTTACCTATGTGGTCTCAGACATTGCCATCCTGCTTCTTGGCCAGATTAACTCGTCTACCTGTGCTCTGGAAACCATTCCCTCCCAATTCCTGAGGACCCGCCATCCAAAACTGGTTTCTCTTCCTGTCTTCAGGCACTTTACTTTCTATGCAACGAGAATCTTGACTCTCCTTGTGGGTTCTGACTATGTCCTCCTCTCTCCTTCACTTCAAAGCCAAGCGTCTCAAAGGACTGTAGATTGCTCATTCCTTCCACTTTCTCACAAGTCGGTTTCCTGACTTCCATCTCTCATGCCACTGAAACAGCTCTTGCCAAAGTCATTGTTTCTTTCCAAGCCAATTGATATTATTTTACCTTATTCTTCATGGCTTCTTTATGACATTTGAAAGTTTCCTGTCTGGAAACTGCTGTTCCCTTGGCTTTGTGTTACACTATTTTGGTCTTCCTCTTCCTTCCCTGACCACTCAACGGGTTCCTCATGCATTATGTTCAATGATAATGACCAACTTTTATGGAGATCTCAGTAAATGCAGGTAGTTTTCTAAGCATCTATAATAATCTATAATAATAAAAACATATATGCTAATTAGACTGGACATCTTCTGGACGCCCTCCTGACAAAATCGGCCCAGCGGGAACCCAACCGGGTCCTGGATGCCTGCCAGCAGCCCTGGGGGCGGGAAGCCGGGTCCGGGTGCCAGCAGCTGGGGAAATTTTCGGGCATCAGGCTTCTAGTTTCACATAAATTATTACATTTTAATCTTCACAACAGAACTTAAGTGAGTACTATTATTTCCCACCCTTTTAACACAAGGAAAGTGAACTTTTAAAAAATATATTTTTTTATTGATTTTTTACAGAGCAGAAGGGAGAGGGATAGAAAGTCAGAAACATCGATGGGAGAGAGACATCGATCAGCTGCCTCTTGCACGCCCCCTACTGGGGATGTGCCCTCAGCCAAGGTACATGCCCTTGCCGGAATCGAACCCGGGACCCTTCAGTCCACAGTCCGATGCTCTCTCTATCCACTGAGCCAAACCGGTCTCAGCAGGAAAGTGAACTTTTGAAAAGCTAAGCAATCTGCCCTGAGCAACACATAAATAAGATGTGGAGCCCAGACCCAGAAGCTCTTCTTGTCACCACCTAAATGCTCGAGCTCTCACCAGCTCTTTCTGTTAATGTTAAGATTTCAATCTCTTCTTTCTCATCCTATATATTTTTTTCAGATATATCTCACTCACTCCCATTCTTTTAATGATGACTTCTGTGTCAGTTCAGATTCTCCAAGAAGCAGACACCAAAATGAAATTGGATGTGTAAGAGATTTATTTGGAGAAATGCCATAAGGGATAGAAGAGAGAGGGGGAGTCTTTAGACCTTTGTGCTAATCAAACATCTATGAAGAGAGAGTGGGAAAGAAGGAGAAATGGAAGGAAAGGCCTCAGGATGCGGTACAGTCCTGAAAGTCTGTGTTAGAGAAATCCCACAGGGCACGGTGCATGCTCAGTCAGGGAGAGTGTGGTGGTGTGAGTAGTGCATTGAAGGCAAAGGAGACAAGGCTGCCAGCTGCATACCTTGCAGCTGTTAGCTTGACAGGCAATCTGAGCAGCACATCTCCATGATCACTGCCAAGCTCTAATCTATGTTCTAACCTGTCTTTGACCTCCAGTCTTCTACCCCAACTGCTTTGCTCATATCTTTACCCCATATCTGTCCCACTCCCACGAAACCTCAAACTCAGCATGTCCAGCACTGAACTCATTTAAGGGCCTCACTCAAAGTTCCATATTTTCTCCTTTCTACTTTAGTAAATGCCACTACAATCCACTCATCATCTAAGGTCATCACCTTTCTTTTCCTTATGACTACACATTCAATTAGTAACCACATTCTGTGGCTCTTTTGTCCTAAATTTCTGTTAAGTTAGTTCGTCTTCTATGATACTGCTTACTGCCTTTGTTCAGACCTTCAGCATTTCCGTCGTAAGAGCTTCATCTGGTTTCCTCGTCTCTGCTCTCTTCTTGAACTGCCAACAGAGTGATCTCTCCAACTCAAAATCAGCCTTCTAAATGGATCCTCTCAATATGATATAGTGAAGCTTAGAGGTGAGCCCTGAATGCTATGAGAATTTAGCGAAGGGATGGTCAGCCTTGAAAGAAAGTGCAGGGAAGGCTTCCATGAAGACAGCACCTGAAAAAAAAAATCACGAAATAGGTGACCAGAGCCTGTTTAAATAATTATTCACTCTCCCATGGTTGTACAAGGCCAAGCAAGTTTCATGCTGCTATTAAAACAGTGAATTGCTAAGGGCAAATAACGAAGACACTTCAATTTCCTTGAAACTTGAGGACCTTTAGGTTTGGGATTTCTGTCTTTTAAGTACAGTCAAGATTGACATATATCTTTTGGATAGATTTCGAGTTCAGCCACAGAATTGCCTAGTGCTCCCTGACCTCAACTCACACTTCCCATCTCCTTTTAACTTGAGAGGCAAACTCATTCTCACCTCTCTTCAGAAAGGGATTGTTCATTGTTTCTTCAAAGAGAAACCTGAGAAGGCCAACAGTGTGGGCCTCTTTTGCAGGTAAAAGAATTCTTGATGGGTCTGAGAAACAACCAGAGTCTATTTTGGTTTTCAAGGGTGTCAACTTTAGAGAATCACTCCAGTTTTGAGTATTTTGAGTTGAATTTCAGAACATGTCAATAGAGATATGACTTTAATATGCTCCAGAGGATACTAGATATTTTGCTCAGTGAACTGAGTTGTGGAAGTTTAATCAGCTAACTTTCTCTGTCTCAACCATCCAGGATATAGAAATGAATACTTTTTGTTTTTCAGAAGAAATCTATTCTGTATTATGTATGAAGAAATGTAATAGAAACCATAATTGCCCTATCCAGTTTGGCTCAGTGGATAAAGCATTGACCTGTAGACTGAAGGGTCCTGGTAAGTTGGGGCCATGAGGGAGGCAATTAACTGATGTGTTTCTCTCACATTGATGTTTCTCTCTCTCTGTCTCTCCCCCTCTCTTCCATTCTCCTTAAAAATCAATGGGAAAATACCCTCAGGTAAGGACTACCAAAAATAAAATTAAATTAAATTAAATTAAATTAAATTTAAAAAGAAACTATAATAGATGAACTGATAGATGTGAAGACATTATCAACTATAAATAATGCCAAATATCAGCCTTATAATTTTGATATCTAAACATAATTTTCTTAGAGGATTTCATTTTAATGACAAGTCATTTATAAACTTGCCTTATATTAGTTTATTTTCTTTAAAAAGTGACCCCATTATCATCTTTTGACTGTAGGAAGAGAGGAGAAACAGCAGGAGTAAGACAACTGGAGGAAAAGGTCATGGATATTGATTTGATTGTTCAGGCAGATGATGAACTGCCTCTGCAGAGGCATCCCCAAGGGCCACAGAGCTCATTGACCAATTTAATACTTTTACAAGTTTTCCATTTTAGTATTGAAATCTGCTCTTTGTTTCACAGGTATACATCAGTAGCTTGATAACTTTATTTTGTTAACTGTCATTCCCCCCTCCCCGCCCCCCAATATTCAAGACTAGCAAAGTAGGGAATAGCTCTATGCTGGTGTTTGTCTTTGCATCTAAGGTAGCAAAGAAGAGCTAGGAGAAGATGCCTGGAAAGGTCAAATCTGGAAAACAGAGATGGAGAGAAGAGGAAGCATAAATGCCACCCTAAGCCTGCTGTGGCCATTTATGCTTTTTTGGAATACTGTGTCAATCCCAATAGAAAGGGGAACTTTTCTAGTAGACCAAGCCATTGGTTTTCCATGTTCGAGGTAAGCAGAGACATCCTTGGGTGTCAGAATCAGTTGTAGATGTGTTTAATAATAAAGTTGTAAAGTTTTCAATAGTAGCAACCATTATTATTACAAACTAAATGTTGAGTAGAGTAGGGGTTACTCTCACTCCAGGTATCTGCAATGATATTGAAGGCACATGGCAGAGGGACTCCAGAGCCAAAGTGAGAATTACAATCACCTGACAAGACAAGAGGAAAGTTCACATCCCATATTTACATATTTTTAAATATTGGAGCACAAAGATACTGCATCAAAGTGAATAGGTTTACATAAAGGTGTTATTTGTTTTCAAGATATTTAAAACACTGAGAGGAAAAATCTTTAAAACAAGGGATAAATCTCTACTTTGCTCATTAGAGAAAAAAACGGCAGAATGGTCTGTAATGCATAGATTTTTATATTTTAATTCTTTGTTTTTTTTCAGATATCTATTTCCCCGTTTTATTTGTAGTGCAGCATGTGTAGCTAGGGGTGAAGATACATTAGGAAGAATTATGTAATATATAATGACACTGAATATAGTTATACCAAAACAAACTGACACTCAATAAGATATTTGCTTTAATTTTATTATTCATATTATTAGGATTTTTAGTGCATGCAGTGCAAAAGGAATTGCAACAACCTATAAATGTTATTCTATACTTTTTCAAATAATTCAAAAGTAGATAAATTTGAAATTTTAATTGGGCCTATGTGACAAATATTTTCTTCAGTAAAGTAGATTCTTCCTTTCCCCAGGCCACCTGGTAATAAATAAGAAGTAAGAAAAGTAACATACATTGGTGGTTGGAAAATTAAATTTGTTTGTTTGATTTGGTATAAATATATCACCCAACATTTTTTGGAGTGACTTAGTTACTGATTCCAAAGATTGTTGTACATGCTTAAGAATATAGAGTAAGTATATTAACAAATAATCATTCCTGGAATTATTTGAGGAGAAGTAATATTATCCTTATTCTAAGAAGTATGCTATATTTACCCATTCTTTCTTCCCCATGCTTTACTTGCTTATGACCAGTAAATAATAGAACTGCTTAATTATGCTATTCACTTCAAAAAAATCTTGCCCAGCTGGTGTGGCTCAGTGGTTAAACATTGACCTATGAACCAGGAGGACACGTTTCGATTCCCAGTCAGGCACATGCCTAGGGTTGTGGATTCAATCCCTAGTAGGGGATGTGCAGGAGGCAGCCAATCAATGATTCTCTCTCATCATTGATATTTCTCTCCCTCTCCCTTCCTCTTTGAGATCAATATAAAAATATATTAAAAATATTTCTCTTTGAATGTTGCCAGCTTTTTAATCTGCATTATTAATTCTTTTATGGTAACTCCCAAAGCAGTAGTTTTAGTCTTGGTGTCATGAGCCATTGGTGTGTCATCATCATCTGTGCAAGAGAAAGAAAGGGATCATAACTCATAAAATGGGATGTAGGTGGGATTGAGCATAACTCACGGTCAGCCCTGAAGGTGTGCCTTGACCAGTAAAACATCTTTGATGCCCATGGGCATCAAGTATGTCCCTTCAGAACAAAGGTTGAGGTCATGTTAACCCAGATGTTCTGCCAGCATGGAATACAGTGTTTTTACCACAAGTGGGTATCTCATAAAGGCCCTGGATGATGAAATGACAATGATGATGACAATGAAGGTTTTAGTGCAGATGATAATGTGCCTTTGTTCTTAAGTAGTTCCCAATTTCCTCTACTTCATCTATTCTTAACTTAAATCCAGAAAAATTGGGAAGTTGGAAAACCCAGGAAGATCAATGAAAGAGAAGAGGTCAGATATACCAACTCTTCTCCTCTGCTTGTTTTACCTGTTGCTCTGGATAGAAGCAAGAGCTGCATTCAGATGTCTAAAACCCCTTCATGGCCCATCAGTATTAGGTTCAAGTTCAGCATGACCAGAGAAGATATGGGTCTTACTCTTTGGCAGACACTGTGCATTGCCTACGCAACAGCCAATCGTATCCCCAACTCTTCTCTGTTTACTCTGCACCCATGTGTTCAAAGAAGTTAGCTCCTCTCCAGCTCTGGAGGGTGGAACATATTGGTCAAAGGCAATCACAGTGGTCTACTTCTCTTTGTCAGTCACTGGTTTAAGTACTTAGCACATTGACCTAGTCCATATCTCAGGTTAAGTCTGCTGGGGCAAGTCTAGAAAAGCTTTTTCTCATTGATTAAACATAAAACAGATCCTTTTGTTGGAGAGGTGTCTATTTAGGTCTTTTGCCATTTTTAAATTGTATTATCTCCCTTTTGTTAAATTGTATGAGTTCCTTATATATTTTGGAAATTAACCCCTTACACGTGTATCATTGGCAGACATATTCTTCTATACAGTGAGATTCCTTTTCTATTTGTTGATGGTTAGTAGAAGCTTTTTATTTTTATTTAGTCCCATTTATTTATTTTTTCCTTTGCTTCTCTTGCCTTAAGAGATGTATTCAGCAAACATATGACATATGTCTGAGATTTTATTGTCTATGGTTTCTTCTAGGATTTGTACGGTTTCAAGAGAGATGCAAATTAAAACGACAGTGAGGTATCACCTCACGCCTGTCAGAATGGTTACCATCAACAAATGACAAGTGCTGGTCAGGAAGTGGAGAAAAGTGTACCCTAGTACACTGCTGAAGGGAATGCAGACTGGTACAGCCATTATTGAAAACAGTATGGAGTTTCTTTAAAAAATTAAGTATGGAACTGCCATTTGACCCAGTGATTCCACTTCTAGGAATATATCCTAAGAGATCTGAAATACCAATCAGAAAGAATGTATGCACACTATTGTTCATAGCAGAGCAATTTATAATAGCTAAGGTCTGAAAATAGCCCAAATGCCCATCAGTGAATGAGTGGATAAAAAAGATGTGGCACATTTACACCATGGAATACTATGCAGCAATAAAAAAGAAGGATCTCTTATTTTTTGAGACAGCATGGAGGAACACGGAGAGTATTATCATAAGTGAAATAATGCAGTCAGAGAAAGACAAGTATCACATGATCTCACTTGTATGTGGAATCTAATGAACAAAATAAACTGAAAAACAAATAGGTCCAGAAACATGGAAGCATGCAACAGACTGTTGAATTGTAGAGGGAAAGTGGGGGTGTGTGAGTGGGAAGAGATCAACCAAAGAACCTGTATGCAGAGAAACCAAGATGGCGGCATAGGTAAACACCTAAACTGCTGCCTTGCACAGCAATTTCAAAACTACAACTAAAAGACAAAAATGGACATCATCCAGAACCACAGGAAGGCTGGCTGAGTGGAAATTCTATAACCAGAAGGAACAAGAAAAGCACATTGAGACTCACAGGAGCTGCAGAAGGCAGAAGTACTGAGACATACACATGCAGAGGACTGGCAACTGAGTGCGCGAGTGGCTTTCTCAAGAAGGAGATAGACAAAAGCTCCCAACTGCGCTGAATGCCAGTTCAGGGTGATAATCTGGGGACCCAGACTCATACAGGGTGAAACTGGACTGTCAGGAAAGAGAAAAGCACACTGAGACTCAGAGGTACTGCAGAAGGCAGAGGTACTGAGGTACACACGTGGGGGGGGGGCAACTGGGTACATGGCTGGCTTTCTCAAGCAAGAGGGAGACAAAAGCTCCTGACTGCACTGAACTCCAGTTCCAGGTGAGACTCTGGGGAGCTAGACTCACTTGGGGAGAAATTGGCCTGTCTGGAAGTGGGCAAAACTCAAGGGCGGCTTTCTCTCGGAGGTGCTTGCAGCAATTACCATAGGACACTGAGACACGGGGGCCTATTTGGGCAGGGATAATGGTAAACTAATGCTGTCTTCTCTGCCCTGAGACTCCCATTCAAACTGAGCATAGAGGCTTTTGCAAGTCTTGTCTCATAAGGGTGTCTCCAGCACAGAAGTTCTCCCAGCATAGACAGAGCTGATCTTCATAGCCAATTGGCCTGGAGATCAATTCTTCTCAGTGATACCAACAACAATCAAGGCTTAACTACAACAAGACTGTGCACACAGCCCACAAAAAGGTGCAACAAGAGTGTCCACCTCAGGTAACTGAGGAGGCTGAAACACTGGGCCCTACAGGACAACTAGCACACAAAGCCACTCTATAAACTCAGGGAAGCAGCCAAAGTGCGGAGACAAAGAAACAGATTACAAATGAAAGAAATGGGAGGAAAGCAAATGACTAGATATGGAGTTCAAAACCATGGTTATAAGGTTTTTCAAGAATTTTCTAGAATAGGCTGATAAATTTAGCGAGACCCTCAAGGATATGAAAAAGGACCAACTAGAAATTAAGCATACGCTGACTGAAATAAAAAATATTATACAGAGATCTAACAGAAGACTAGAGGATTGCAAGAATTAAGTCAATGATTTGAAATACAAAGAGGCAAAAAACACTCAACCAGAAAAGCAAAAAGAAAAAAGAATCCAAAAATATAGTGTAAGAAGCCTTTGGGACAACTTCAAGCATGCCAACATCAGAATTATGGGGGTTCCAGAAGAAGAGAGAGAGCAAGATATTGAAAACCTATTTGAAAAAAAAAAATGACAGAAAACTGTCATTTCCCCTACCTGGTGAAAGAAATAGACTTATAAGTCCAGGAAGCACAGAGAACTCCAAACAAAAGGAATCCAAAGAGGACCACACCAGGACACATCATAATTAAAATGCCAAGAGCAAAAGACAAAGAGAGAATATTAAAAGCAGCAAGAGAAAAACAGTTACCTACAAGAGAGCACCCATATGATTGTCAGTTGATTTCCCAACAGAAACTATGTAGGCCAGATGGCAGTGGCAAGAAATATTCAAAATGATGAATAACAAGAACCTACAAACAAGATTACTCTACCCAGTGAAGCTATCATTCAGAATTGAAGGTCAGATAAAGTGCTTCACTATAAGAAAAGCTAAAGGAGTTCATCATCAACAAACCAGTATTATATGAAATGCTGAAGGGTATTCTTTAAAAAGAGGAAAAAGAAGAAAAAAGTAAAGATAAAAATTATGAACACCAAATACATATCTATCAATAAGTGAATCTAAAAATTAAGTAAATAAAAAATGTGATGAACAGAATAAACTGGTAAATGTAATAGAATCAGGGGCATAGAAAGGGAGTAGACTGACAATTCTCAGGGGGAAAAAGGTGTTGTGGGTGCAGAAAGAGACTGCAGAAAAATTGTACACCTATAGATGAGGACAGTTTGGGAGAGTAAGGGCAGAGGGTGAGGTGGGAATCAGGTGGAGGGGAGCTATAAGGGTAAAAAGAGGAATAATTGTAATAATCTGAACAATAAAGATTTATTAAATTTAAAAAAGAACCTGTATGCATATATGCATAACCCATTGACACATACAATAGAGCGGTGAAGGCCTGGGGTGAGGGATGAGGGCAGCCCAGAAGAGATCAATGGGGGGAAAAGATGGACATATGTAATACTTTCAACAATAAAGATTTAATTTTTAAAAAATCAATAAAGTATCTTTAAAAAAAAATCTTCACAAAAAGTAAAATAAAGATAAAAGAAAAAAAATCACCAAGTCCTTCAGTGTCCTGGTAAGACCTGAAGGGCCGCTGGGCTGGTGAAGAGGCAGTTGTGTGCCATCATGGAAGGGATGTAAAGGTCTAGGGACTTTGTATGTAGACTTTCAAGCAATTACTTTTAGCTAGGTGTTCATCATCACTGTCCAAGGTTCCTGTAATTCTAATTCCTAAGAATTTTAGAGATTTTTATTGTATAAATCATCTCACTCCTAAACTCCCCTCACAGCTGGTTTAGGATTAAATTTTCACAAGTGTACTAAGTTATCACTCATCCATCTGCTTTATAGTTTTGTTTTCATGGGTATATGCTTATCTTTTGCATTTATTTATTTGTTTATTTGGTTGTTTGTTTGTTTAATTATTTATGTTGAGATGTTAGAGAGAGGAAAGGAAAGCGAAAGAAACATCAATATATTGTTCTACTCACCTATGCATTCATTGGTTGATTCCTTAAAAAAAAAAAAAAGTATTGATTGATTGATTTGAGAGAGAAAAAGAAACATCAATTTATTGCTCCTCCCATTTATACATTCATTGTTTGATTCTTGTATGTGTCCAAACCTACAATCTTGGCTTCGGGGAACAACGCTGAAACCAAGCAGAAATTAATAAGGAGTTTTTGCAAAGAAGAGCAACATGATAAAAACTGAGGTCATCTCTAAAACACAGGCTAAATTAGAGGCACATAAACGTAAGTCATGGAGTCAGGACAGCACATGAAAATCCAAAAGGGAGCCTGGCTGGTGTGGCTCAGTTATTGAACATCGACCTGTGAACCAAGAAGCCATGGTCTGACTCTCAGCCAGGCACATGCCCAGGCTGAGGGCCTGATCCCCAGTGGGGGATGTGCAGCAGGCAAGCAGTTGTACATCAATCTCTCTCTCCCTCTCCCTTCCTTTCTGAAATCAATAAAAAATATATATATTTTTAAAACCCAAAAGGGAGAAAATTAAAGGTTTAAAATATGGTTGTGGAAAAGATAATGAAAAGAAAGAGCAAGACCTTTAAAAAAGAAAAAAGATAAAGAACGGAATTTGTTGACCGATTGACCAAAGGGAAGAAAGAGAAATTTGTGTGCTATTGGACTTGAAACCGAACCATTCACAGCATCCTATGAAATCATAAGTAATAATGAAAAGGAGGAGGCCCTGGGTGGGTAGTTCAGTTGGTAGAGCATTGTGCCAAGATGCCAAGGTTGCAGGTTCAATCCCCCGTCAGGGCACATACAAAAATCAACCAATGAATTCATAAATAAGTGGAATAACAAATCAGTGTTTTTCTCTCTCATATTCTCTCTCTCCCCATCCTCTCTCTCTAAAAATCAATTGATACATTCAAAAAAATAAAAGAAAAAAAGGAGGAAAAGGTTTTGAAAGCAGCTGATGTGTTCTGTGTTTTTTTGTTGTTGCTGTTGTTTTATTTGAGAGAGAGAGAGAGAGAGAGAGAGAGAGAGAGAGAGAGAGAGAGAGAGAGAGAGAGAGAGAGAGAGAGAGAGAGAGAGAGAGAGAGAGAGAGAGAGAGAGATACAACTGCTTGCCTTCTGCACTCATCCCAACTGGGAATTGAACCCACCATCTGTCAGTGTATAGGACAATGTTCCAACCAGCTGAGCCATACCAGTCAAGGTGGGTTCTGTTTTTATAATGGTGACCATTGAAAACAAGCGGGCAAGTATATTATTCTTCTAGAGTATGAAAAATATCTGGAATATATAATTAAGAATTTCTAAGTGTAACATTGGAAATGCATAAACTCAGAGATTTAGATGGTGATGTCCTCTCTTTGTTCATATGAGGGTCACAATTTGTGAAGAAAAGTGTTTTTATTTTCTGGGGAGAGTAAATCAGAGGATTTCTGATTTGGGAGTTACCAGGCATGGTCTCAGTTTGGGGTACCGCAATAAGATCAGAAGGTTGAGAAAAATCTTGCAGCTTTTTCACTCTGCTATTAGCCAGACTGCGTTTTTAGTCAAGAGATCCAAAGAGCCTTCTTAAAGAAATCTGACTATCCCAAGAGGAAGACCTAAATATACAGGCAACAGAAGCTCCCTGTGCCAGTTCCAAATCTCTATAGAAACAGAATCAATAGGATATATGTATATTTATTTTAAGGAATTGGCTTATACAACTGTGGGGGCCAGATAGCCCCAAACTATTGAGCAGACCAGCAGACTGGAAACTCAGGCAAGAGTTGATGTTGCAGTCTTCACTCTGAAATCTGAAGGGCAAGTCAACAGGCTGGAAACAGAGGCAGGATTTTGCCTGGGAAACCTGTTTTTTGCTCTTAAGGTCTTCATTTGATTCGATGAGACCACATCCACATTATTGAGAGTACACTCCTTAAAAGTCAACTGATTGTAGATATTAATCACATGTATAAAACTAGAGGCTGGTGCATGAAATTTGTGCACTGGTAGTGGTGGGGGCGTTCCTCAACCTGGCCTGTGCCCTCTCACAATCCAGGACCCCTCGCTCCTTACTGCCCACCTGCATGCTGCTCCTTACTACTTGGCTCACTACTCCTTAGCACTGCTGCAGAGGCAAGAGAGGCTCCTGTCACTACAGCCACACTCACCAGTGGCGAGAGGCACTCCCTCTGTGGGAGCACACAACCATCAGGGGGCAGCTCCTGCACTGAGCGTCTGCCCCCTGGTGGTCAGTGTGCATCATAGCGACCGGTCATTCTGGTCATTCTGCCTTTACGGTCGCTTAGGCTTTTATTATATAGATAACTTCACACCCAATGTCTAGAGTAGTGTTTGATCAGACAACTAGGCACCACAGCCCTGGCCATATTGGCATATATCATTTAACCCTCACACTCCTTATTGAAACTGCCTAACTAGATTGCCCCACTCCAAAGCTCACCATCAGTAAGGCCCACTCATGGTCTGCTTTTTAAATGCCCCCATGCTGAAGAAAGAACAGTTAACCAAGAATCAGTAGATATCTGAAGAAAGTAATTTGGAGTAAATAGAAAAAATTCAGGGAGAAGAAAACAGCAATAAACTGTGATTGATATCCTGAGGGAGATAAGAGAAGATGATTCAATTATGAAACAAGAAAGAAACTACTGGGGAACAAAGGAGGTCAGAAAACAAAAAGGAGCTCTTGGAAATTATAAAAGTCATAACAAATGAAAAACTCGGTAAAAGAGTTTTAATATAAAAATGAGGAAATCTCCAAGAAAGTAAGCAAAACAACAAAGAGACGGAAAATTGACAAGGACAAAAAATAAAAAGAGGTCAATTTAGGAGGACTGACATCTGAGCAAGGTTCCAAAGAAAATGGAGAAACTATCAAAGAGGAGAAACTATCAAAGAAATATGTTTTTTAATTTCCAAGTATTAAATGTCATGAATTTCCAGACTGAAAAGCTTACCAAGTTCTCAACCCAGTGGACAAATATATATCTACACCAAGCCACTTCATTGTGAAATTTAAGAAAACAAAGATAAGAAAGTAAAGCTTTGGGTAAGGAGGCGGGTGGAGGGGGAAGATAGATTACATACAGAGGATCCAGAATCAGACTGACTTCAGGCTTTTCAACAGCATCTGTAGAAGGCAATGGAAAAATGTGTTAAAACTCTAAGTAAAAAGATATTTTAACCTAGAATTCTATTCCCAACCAAATCTAACAAATTTAAGGGTAGAAGAATAATGTTTTCAGAAATAAAAGTTCTCCAAAAATCCACTTCCCAACCACTGTTTCTCAGCAAGTAGTGGAGAATGTATTTCTTTTTTGAAAAAAAAAAAAAAGAAAAGAAAAGTGGGGTGGGGTGTAATAAAAAAAAAAGTGTGTGTGTGGGGGGGTGGGGGCGGACATGAAATTTAGGAGACAGGCAAAGGGAATGCTTAACAAGATAGTGAAGGAACCTCTGGGACAACCTCAAACATACCAACATCCAAATTATGGGGGTGCCAGAAAAAGAGAGAGAGCAAGATACTAAAAATCTATTTGAAGAAATAGTGACTGAAAACTTTCTCCACCTGGTGAAAGAAATAGACTTAAAAGTCCAGGAAGCACCCAGACCCCAAACAAAAGGAATTCAAAGAGGACCACACCAAGACACATCATAATTAAAATGCCAAGAGCAAAAGATAAAGAGAGAATATTAAAAGCAGCAAGAGAAAAACAGTTAGTTACCTACAAGGGAGCACCCATATGACTGTCAGTTGATTGATTTCTCAACAGAAACTATGCAGGCCAGACAGGAATGGCAAGAAATATTCAAAGTGATGAATAACAAGAACCTACAAACAAGATTACTCTACCCAGCAAAGCTATCATTCAGACTTGAAGGTCAGATAAAGTGCTTCACAGATAAGAAAAAGCTAAAGGAGTTCATCACTGCCAAACCAGTATTATATGAAATGTTGAAAGGTGTTCTTTAAGAAGAGGAGGAAGAAGAAAAAGGTAAAGATAAAAATTATGAACAACAAATACATGTCTATCAACAAGTGAATCTAAAAATCAAGTGAATTAAAAATCTGATGAACAGAATAAACTGGTGAATATGGTAGAATCAGGGGCATAGAAAGGGAATGAACTGACAATTCTTCAGCGGAAAGGGGTGTGGGTGGTGCAGGAGGAGACTGGAGAAAAATCGTACACCTATGGATGAGGACAGTGGGGGGGAGGCAGAGTGGGGTGGGTTCCGGAGATATGGGGGGGGGGGCGAAGGGGAACATTGTAATAATCTGAACAACAAATATTTATTAAATTTAAAAAAAGATAGTGAAGGAAGATCCCAGGACATAGCTGTATCAGAAGAGAATAAGGTCAGAGGGCTCTGGGAGACATGTCCCCACAAATATGAAATTGAGAGGGCACCTGGCATATTAAGGGGAAAGTTATACCTGTTGGGGTCAGAAAACTAAGCAAATTAAAAAAAAAACATACAAGAAAATTATTAAAGCCAGGAAAAGCAAAAGGTTATTAAAGATAAGTAATAGCGTCAGTACTACTTGGCTCAGGTATTAACAGTATTTATCTAATCAAAATAATGTAAATAGTGAATATTGTTTAAGCAAATTACATATTTATGTGGAGGACATATGTTTGTGGTGCAGGCAAGGAAGTGAAGAAAGAGAAAATCCTAATTGTGCATTATAGAAACAGATAAAATATAATATCAAAAAATCAAGAAGCAGAAGTCCAGTAATGTTATTTAAAAGGTTAGAGGCAAATTACAGTAAAATAAACAGAGTTTAAAGGGTTTGTCTTGTGGAGGAAAAAAATAGGAACAAGAAGAGAATGGCTGTTTTTCATAATAAGCTTTGTAAAACTGTTTGATCCTTCTTGCAAACATAATTTTGATAAAAATTCAAAATTAGAAAAAACACACACCCAACTTCCCAAACCTGTAGGATAAAATCCAAACTCCTGGCAGTCTAAGAACTTGGCTTATGAAGTCAGAGTGACCTGGGTTTTAATATCAGTGTTGCCACTTACCAGCTATGTAACCCTGGGCAAGTTATCAAAGTTTTCCAAACTCTGTGAAAAGGGGATAATAATAGTTCTCATGGTAACGGTAAATACTGGCTGATTCACAGCCCTGATTGTAAAGAATGAATAAAATAACCCGTGTAAAGTCTAAGCTTTATGCTTGATACATACTTAGTGATCTATAAACTTTCAGTAATGTTTTTTGCTATTATCAAGATGACATTCAAGGTTCTTTGTAATCGCTCCAATTTGCTTTTCGAACCTCATCTCTTATTATTCTCCTAGACAGACTCCAAGCTTGGGCCCGGCAGTTCTCAACCTTTCTGAAATATACAGGCTCCCTCCTGTCTCCTTGCTGTTGCTTGTGCAATTGTTTTCCCCTTCACCACCTTATTTTGGTTGAAATAACAATGGAAATGAAATAAATATATTACACCCTGTAAATAACTGGACAATATTTACATTCATAGGATCAAAAATCTAAGATGTAAATATTTCCTCTCGGGGCTGAGAGCTGAAAGGAGGAGTTCCATTTTTTGCTCAAGACATGTTAATCTTGCCATTGCTCAAGGTTGCCATGACTCCTGTTTGGTGCTTCCAGGACTTCAGCTTATGCCAATAGATCTGAATAAATGAAAATAACCCCACTTGACTGAGATGGAGACAGGCAGGGTAAGATTCTTGTGAGATAGGTCAATGCTGGAACTAGAACTGTAAGCCAAGATTTTTGTATCTCAGTTACACACTGAGCCTGGCTATCCCTGACATTGCCTATACCCAGCTTCATTTTTTTCCTGGGGATCAGGGAGCAATTTATTTTATAAACAAAGAGATACTCTTTTCTCTTTCCTATGGTATAATTTAAATGGGGGGGGGGTGGAGATAGTAACCATTTGCTTGTAGTTTTTTTAAAATAAAGGCTTTGATTTTCTATGTAATTTGTTAAAGCCAATTATTTTTTTAAAAATTTTTTAATCCTTCCCCAAGGATATTTTTTAAATTGATTTTTAGAGAGGGAGGGAGGGAGAGAGAGAAACATCCACGTGAGAGCGAATCTTCCATTGGTTACTTCTCGTATGTGCCCAGACCAGAGATCAAACCCACACCTCGATATGTGCCCTGACCGGGAATCAAACCTGCAACCTTTGGTCACTTCAACCAACTGAGCCACTCAGCCAGGCCATCAGGGCCAATTATTTTATCAGAAAAACTTCATTACACTTTAAAATAAATCTTAGTCTAAAAAGCTAAAGATGAAACCAATGAAAATTAAGCTGCTTAACTTTGATAAGTCACACTGCTATGTCAACTTTGAGTTTTCAAATTCACAGACATAAATAGAAGAGTCCTGTGAACATCAATGAAAATCTTGTACTTATGAGAATCACTAACCTATCTCTGATAACATTTATGTCTCGTGGTATTTTCTTAGTTCTTGTCTAGCCTCTTAGAGACTTTTAGTCTCTGGTGAATACTAGAAGTATGGGAATAGTGTTCATTGCTCTTGATTGCTTAAAATGGTCACAAGATTTCATAATTTTATAAATAACTTTATAAGATTTTTTTGTCATAGATTTAAAGTAAAAGGAGGGATAATATTATCTTCCTTCTAACCATCATTCTAAATTGAATTCAGGTAGATTATTAAGAATGTTATGCAAATTCAACAGAATTTCATTATTTATTATTCTTGCCATCAATGTTTTGTTGATGCTTACCTAGCAGGGAGATGCCATAATCATGAAGGTGGTTTTCTCAGGGTGAGGCTTAGCCATTGCATTCCAGATGTGCTGACAGCTGAAATTTTTCCAAATGTGGGAAATTTGACTGCATAATTTGTGGTAGTTGGGTAGTGTTCATATTTGCTGACACTTTGTGAATGTCCTTAAGACATCCGATAATCAATCAGTTGTTATAAGGTGTATATTTGGATGGTCTAGGAATATTCTCTTCCCTCATGAGGTAAATAATGTGTGAAAGGTTATTTCATATGAACTGTGTTAATTTTTAAAATATCAACAATGAAATGAGAGATGAGAACATTGTAATGCAAAACAGAACATTTAAAACCCTCATGTTCCCTTTGCAAATCCTTATTTCCTTGGCTTTCAGGAGGAATGAGGGACATTTAGGTGAGCAAAATATCCCTAACACTTACTCTTGCATTTCAACCTCAGTCCTGTTTCTGTGTTCTCCCTCCCAAGCCAAATACTATTGCGTAGGATATTTCAGAAACAGAGTGCAGTTCAATCTTCATTTAAAATAATTTCTTATAAACTCAGTATTAACCTATCATTGCCCTTTATTTTTTATTACCTTTTTGCTTATTAATATCTTCATTAATTTAAATATATCTGCTTGCTTAAATCTCATGATAACAAAGTCTTGGATAGTAGACAAAAATATGTTGCTAGTGAAAAGTTGCCAACTACAGGTTGGGACTGTTCTTAAAATAAGGTCAAATCCAAAAAAGGACCCATAACTAAGTTCCCAGGATCCTCTAGTATGCACTGGATAGCAATGATTAAATATGAAAGTAACACTGATTATGTACCTTTTATGGTTCAGAAATTTCATGTAATGATTGCATCTTCCTTGAGTTCAATACTACAACTTCAAATATAAGGACTGCCAACTTTTCAATTAACAGATCGGGGAACATTGTTGAAAAATTGGCAGTTGTCAAGTAATCCCACTAATGGATATTATGTCTGATAAATTAATTCTGAGGTTTAACTTCTGTGTGGAATAGAAAACAATTGGAAAGACAGAGAAAGCAAAGAGTAAAAAGACAATTGCAGTAAGTACAAATTTTAAAAATGATTTATATCCTCTGATAAAGAAGAGGACAAGAAGACATAGACATTTCCAGAAATATGGCAAGTGAGACACAAGATAACTATCTCCCTAAATTGCATCAAGTGTCCGAGTGACATGAAATGCTGCCTTGCACAAGCACATGATGAGAACCAACGCTTTTTGTTCATGATTTTACTGCTATCTATGCAGGACTCATTAAATTACATATAATGACCTCTCACTTTTTCTATAGCAATATCTATAGAATGTTTACTTTGGATTTTCCAGAGCAGCAGTCTAATGGCCAACAAGGCCTTATACCCCCTCCAACCAAGTGGTACTCAAGTAACCCTATTCCTGATTGCAGTTGATAACTAATCATACTATCTAATAAAAGAGTAATATGCAAA
Organism: Antrozous pallidus; assembly: GCA_027563665.1. NCBI lineage: Eukaryota > Metazoa > Chordata > Mammalia > Chiroptera > Vespertilionidae > Antrozous > Antrozous pallidus. Next base: position 11,944,523 of record CM050519.1, read on the forward strand.
TTGACCATCACTCCAACACACAAGAGGGCTGCCCCCATGTGGACACAAGATGGCCACCACAAGATGGCCAGCAGGGGAGGGCAGTTGGAAGGGACCAGGCCTGCAAGGGAGGGCAGTTGGGGGCAATCAAGCCTGTAGGGGAGGGCAGTTAGGGATGACCAGGCCACCAGAGGAGGGAAATTGGAGGCGACTGGGCCTGCAGGGAAGGGCAATTGCAGGGGGAAGGAGGAACCCAGGCCTATAGAGGAGAGCAGTTGGGGGGGACCAGGACTGCAGGGGACAGCAGTTAGGGGTGACCAGCCCAAAAGGGGAGGGCAGTTAGGGGCAATCAGGCTGGCAGGGGAGCAGTTAGGCATCCATCAGGCTGGCAGGGGAGTGGTTAGAGGGTGATCAGGCTGGCAGGCAGAGCAATCAGGAAAGCAGGCAAGTGAGCAGTTGGGATCCAGCAATCCTGGATTGTGAGAGGGATGTCTGACTGCTGTGTAGGCCCGATCTTACTGGGATCAGGCCTAAACGGGCAGTCAAACATTCCTCAAGAAGACCCAGATTAGAGAAGGTGCAGGCTGGGCTAAGCGACACCCCACCATGCACGAATTTCATGCACCAGGTCTCTAGTTAGGTTTAATAATTCCTAATTCTTTTACTTTTCATATTCAACTTTTTCCTTCTCTCTTTCAACTACTGTGATACACACACATGTGTATTTTTTGTTCATAATTTTTATTTTTACCTTTTTCTTCTTCCTCTTCTTAAGTGTTTACTTGACACATTATTTCTGGTTTAGTATTCATGTGTGCTTTTTAGACATTAATTCAACCTAGTTCCCTGAGGGCCTACAAGGAAGCACTGTTGTTTTTCGTTGTTGTTTATTATGTAGAAGGAAACAATAACAATGGAATAATGATGACAGACAGTAGTAGTGGAAAGGAATAATAATAAAGAAACGCTCCTGATTTATTCTGAGCTAAGAAGCTTTTCTGTCTTTCCTCACACCTAAACTCACATTAGTAAGTTTTTAGGGAAAACTTGTTTCCTTGAGGAGGTTAATATTCTAATTCATAACATTAGAATATGTTCTTATTAGCTATTTTCTTATAGGTGTAACATCACATTAAATTAAAATACAATCATATAAGAAAAAGTCCACTTTTATTTGATTAGACAAAAATATTTTGTCAATCATTATTAAATAATAAAAATAATATTTTTCTTTTTATACAAAATTCATTCATAATTAGACCAAAATAACTCTAATTTGACCCATTGGCTTTCAAGACATATAAATGATCATCTTTCTTATAGAATTTTAATGTATTGAGAGAATTTTTATTATTATTATTATTTTCTTTATTGTTCAGTTTATTAATTACATTGTGACCCCCCTCTTTTTTCCCCTATAGCTCCCCTTCACCCTGTACCCATCCCAACCTCCACCCTCACCTCCCCCTCCCCACTGTCCTCTCCCATTGTTGCAAGATTTTTGTCCAGTCTCTTGCTGCACTTCCCACACCCTTTTTCTCCCCAATAATTGTCAGTCCATTCCCTCTCTATGTCCATGATTCTGTTATATTCACCAGTTTATCCTGTTCATCAGATTATTAATTCACTTGATTTTTGGATTCTTTTGTTGATAGATGTGTATTTTTTGTTCATAATTTTTATTTTTACCTTTTTCTTCTTCCTCTTCTTAAAGAATATCTTTCAGCATTTCATATAATATTGGTTTGGCGGTGATGAACTCCTTTAGCTTTTTCTTAGCTGTGAAGCACTTTATCTGACCTTCAATTCTAAATGATAGCTTTGCTGTGGATAGAGTAATCTTGGTTGTAGATTCTTGCTATTCACCACTTTGAATATTTCTTGCCACTCCCGTCTGGCCTGCATCGTTTCTGTTGAGAAATCTGCTGACAATCATATGGGTGCTCCCTTATAGGTAACTAACTGTTTTTCTCTTGCTGCTTTTAATATTCTTCCTTTATCTTTTGCTTTTGGCATTTTAATTATGACGTGTCTTGGTGTAGTCCTCTTTAGATTCCTATATTTTGGGGTTCTGTGCACTTCTTGGGCTTTTAAGTCAATTTCTTTCACCAGGTGGGAGAAGTTTTCGGTCACTATTTCTTCAAGTAGGTTTTCATTACCTTGCTCTCTTTTTCTGGCACCCCTATAATTCGGATGTTTGTATGCTTGAGGTTGTCCCAGAGGCCCCTTACACTATCTTCAATTATTTGGATTCTTTTTGTTTCTTGCTTTTCCAGCTGAATGGATTTTGCTTCTTTGTATTTCAAATCTTTGACTTGGTTTTTGTGGTCCTATGGACTGCTTTTAGGGCTTTGTGTAATAGTTTTTATTTCAGTCAGTGGATGCTTAATTTCTAGTTGGTCCTTTTTCATATCCTTGAGGGTCTCATTTATATCCTTGTAGGTCTCATTCATTTCCTCATAGGTCTTGTTCATTTCCTTGTAGTTCTCATTAAGTTCATCCGCCTTTTCTAGGAGCCTCTTGAAAAACCTTATTACTGTGATTTTGAACTCTATGTCTAGTCGTCTTTTTTCCTCCATTTCTTTCACACCTGATTTCTTTCCATTTCTCTGCATTGTGGCTGCTTTCCTGAGTTGGTCCATTAGCTTTGTGTGGTTGATGTCCTCTAAGGGACAGTGGCTCAGCCTCCCCCATTACCTGAGATGGATACTCTTACTGCAAATCTTTATGGGTTGTACAGTATTGTTGAAGTTAATCCCACCTCATTGTTGTTAGCACTAGGAGGGTTTGACCTCCAGGCCAATTGGCTGTGAAGGTAAGCTGTATTCAGGTTGGATGGGCGGAGTCTCTGGGCTGAGCAGGCAGCATCAGTTCCTCCCTATGTGGCATGTGGGTCTCTGTTCTGGGTGGTTAGGGCTGCATGCACCTCCGAGAGAAAGCCGCTGCCAATCTCCACCCGTTGCCAGACAACTCAGCCTCTCCCCAAATGAGTCTGCACACTGAAAGTCTCGCCCAGGGTTGTAAAACAAAGCAGTCGGGTGGTGTCCTGAATGAGGGAGCAAGTCACGAGTCCTCTCTGCGTGTTCGCGCAGTTCTGTCCCCAAGTTTACGCGCAAACTGCTGTTCCAAGTTTACTCACACTTTCCTCAACCTCGCAGATCTCTACCGCGCCTGGGTTTTAGTGTGCCTTCCCCGGACCTCGGACCTCGCCTGGAACTGGGGATTCAGTGCAGTGGGATGCCTTTGCCCTCCCCGTTGGAAAAAACCAGCCGGGTTTGCTGCTGCCCACTGTTTACTGCTCGCGCATGTGCACAGCTCTGAACCTCTTTCTGCGCGTATCTTCAAGGCTGCGCTCTGCTGCTCCTCTGAGCTACAGTGTCCTATCTTCACTTTTATTGGTGGAATTTTCACTCAGCCAGCTTTCCAGTGATTCTGGATGATGTTTGTTTTGTTGTTAAGTTGTAGTTTTGGAATTGTTGTGTGAGGCAGCAAAATAGGTGTTTACCTATGCTGCCATCTTGGTTCCTCCTTTTTATTGAGACAATTTAAAACATTGCCATTTAGCCTTTAAAATTCATACATAAGTGGATATAAAACAGTTAAACAACAAAAAAACCTCAGCCACTAGTTGTTTTAATTACATTTACTTAGACCAAGGAGTACATTGCTAGTGATATACAAACAAAACAAAACAAAAGCCATATAAAACATTATTTGGGATAAATAACGAAGTAGATGATTGAAATTTATCCTTTCTTCCAAATTCCACATCAAGGCAAAGAGAATTTTACTCTTAAAGGCAGATGCTGTTAGCCTGTTTTTGCAGAGATGCAAGACTTTCCTTGAAGTGTAGTGAAGCACAAATCTTTTTAATAGCTAATATGAACAGAAGCAGCAAAGTACAGAAATCAAATTGATGAAGATACTCTTATCTAAAACTTGTATTTTTAATTAACTGCAGACAAAGAAATGAAAAGAGTGAGAATGTTCCACAGATATCATATCAGACAGAAAACATTTAGTATGGGCTAGTTTGGAATAGATTGATAAACAGGAATGAGAAAAGCAAAGGAAGCATAGGACATGGGTAAAATCAGGTGAAAAACAGTTTTTTTCTGTCAGCAGTGCCATTCCACGCAGTAGATGAACAATCTAGACTAATTGTGGTAATCTCCTTTACCTTACCAATAAATTTAGGAATGGACATGTTACCTAGTGAGAAAAGTCTGGAGGGTAGGGTGAGGTCTAGGAAAGGTTTCCTCACTCTTATGAAAGAAAAAGAAATGAACTTCCTTCTTTCATTGGGAATATACTCAACCAAACCTATACTCGAAGTTGGCAGAGTGGATGAATGGAAGGAATGTCAGTATTTGATGACATTGCTGAATAACTAAATCAACCAATTTTGAATCCTGTCCTACCTTTATACTTCCATTTATGAGAATGTTTCCTTATGTTTAAACCTAAGTCAGGATTTTCTGCTGTTAACCAAAAATTTTCTAATTGATAAAATAAATAAAGACTATTGGGTATTTTACCAAAACTCTTTCATGGATGTATTTTAATTATTGTTTCTATCCCTGGCCCCATCCACTGTCAGGGTACATACAAGAATCTCTCTAAAATCAATTAATAAAACATTTCATTATAGTTCCTATAATAAATATTTATACTTAGTTCATCCCACAATTTGGGTTCTTTTTTCAATTCTCAGTGATCTTGAGTCCTAACTCAAGAATTCCTTGCTGAAGGAACATGGTGGTCCCTTCTGCATAAGTTCCCTTGGAGCCAAGCTCTGCTGTGGGCCTTTTATATGTAAACTAGTGGCCCGGTGCACAAAATTATATATAAACTAGTGGCCTGGTGCAAAAAATTTGTGCACAAAATTCATGACCCACAGGTTGAGAACCGCTATTGTAGAGCCTAAGACCATCAGAAAACACAGATGTTTACATTATAATTTATTCACAGTAGGCAAAATTACAGTTATGAAGTAGAAACAAAAATAATTTTATGGTTGGGGGTCACCACCACATGAGGAACTGTATTAAAGGGTCACGGCACTAGAAAGGTTGAGATTCACTGCTCTAGGTCCACCCATGCAGTGACAAAAGGTCAGATTTCCTTTTTTTCTGGGCCAAATAATATTCTGCCATGTAAATGTACCACAGTGATAAGCTGAATATTCATAATAGACCAAAACAGACCAGGTCTTATTTCCTCTTCCTCCATTGAAATTCATTGGAACAAATGGAAGAGCTAGCCATTGTCTTTAGTACTTGGCTCCTCCTCCTTATCCAAAATGAACATTTATGTCTCAAGAAGAAATAAAGAGGCAGTTTTCTAAAAACAAAACAAAACAAACAACAACAACAACAACAACAACAAAACAGAAAAAGAATCCCTTTATATGTTGTTTAGTAGAAAGTACCTTAACCAATTGACTCAATATTTTTGTAACCAAGATTTTGGTGTTCAGTATGAGAAGTTAAGCAAGTAGCGTCAGGTACAGAATAATGCTTAAAGCATCTATGAATGTGTCACATTTTTTCCTCTAGATTATATAACAAACTAGAGGCCCGGTGCACAAAATTCATGCACAGGTAGGGACCCTAGGCCTGGCCTCAATCGGGGCCTTCTGGCTGCCAGCCTGGGCCTCCTTTCCCTGGCTGCCGGCTGCTGGCCGGGGCCTTCCTTTGTTCCGCCCCACCCCCTGCTGGTCAGCGCACATCATAGTGAGTGATCAAACTCCTGGTCTCCTGTTGAACTCAAGGGGTCACTTTGCATATTAGCCTTTTATATATATATAGATGAACTAATGAAGATGTCATAAATAAGCAAACTTGATATTTCAATGATGTGACCAGAAACAAGTAGAATTTATTTTTCTCCTTACCTTTTCTCTATCTGGTAGCTCTCTTATTAATAACTTAGTATGTTCTCCATTCTATGCTGATAATTGGGAGCTAAGCATTCATTTTAGATATCAACATTCATGTTGCTAGGACTATGAACACCAGATATTAAAGAATAGTTCTATTATTTTAGGGATCTGAAAGCCAATGTTTCTGAAACTGAAAAATTACAGATCTTTCAGAAAGAATATCATTGAATTAAAATTCGACCTTTTAGCATGTTAAGAACCACCCCTACAATGCCTGCAATCTATGACAGGTTTGAGTAGTAAAGTGAAGTAGGATGACCTATAACCTAGGGTTTCTTACATTCGATGGGGCTCCTTTGTGTTTATCAGGACTCCTCTGCCACATTGCCAGGACTTTTATCCTTAATTTGACCCTAATAACAAATAGCACACAGGTAACAAAGGGGAAAATATGGTAGGAGAGTCAAAAATTCTTGCAGCTAGCATTCTTAGGAATACATTTTTTTCCTTTTTATACTTGTAGACTTTTTGTAATGTTTAACTGACCTAAGTGCATCTTATAGTGCATCTAAGCTATTTCAACCACTTGACCTCTGTTACTTCCCACTTGAAATAAATAGCATGCTTCTGTCTGGGTTACCATTTTGGGGGGGTTGAGTTTTTTTTGCCTATCGATCTGATTTATTATCCTCTGACAGCCAGAATAATTCTTTAAAATAATTTGCATGCATGTCATTTTCCACCATTTTACTCTCAACCTTTCTATATCTTTTGCATATAAGCAACATGTAATTGGATTTTTGTTTTCTTATCCAGTTTGACAATTTTAATTAGAACATTTAGCTAACTTATATTTAATATAATTATTAATATACTAGTGGCCTGGTGCACGAAATTCGGGGGGGGGGGAAGGCAGTAGTGTCCCTCAGCCCAGCCTGCACCCTCTCCAATCTGGGACCCCTTGAGGGATGTCCAACTGCCCCTTTAGGCCCGATCCCGGTAGAATCAGGCCTAAAGGGGCAGTTGGACATCCTTCTCTCAATCCAGGACTGCTGGCTCCCAACTGCTCACCTACCTGCCTCCCTGATTGCCCGTAACTGCTTCTGCCTGCCAGCCTGATCACCCCCTAACCACTACCCTGCCAGCCTAATTGATATCTAACTGCTCCCCTGCCAGCCTGCTTGCCCCCAACTTCCCTCCTCTGCTAGCCTGGTCATCCCTAACTGCCTCCCCCTGCAGGCTTGATAGTCCCCAGCTGCCCTTCTTGTGGGCCTGCTCTCTCCCAACTGCCATCCCCTTCTGGCCTAATCACCCACAACTTTCCTCCCATGCAGGCCTGGAAACTCCCAACTGCCCTCCCCTGCTGGCCATTTTGTGATGGTCATCTTGTGTCCACATGGAGACAGAATCTTTGACCACATGGGGGCAGCCCTCTTGTGTGTTGTTGTGATGGTCAATCTGCAAATTACTCTTTTATTAGATAGGATTCAAATTTTAGTGACCATAAAGTTTTGTTGAGACACAGCCATCCCATTCCTTTGGGCTTTGCATGCTAGGACTGCAGAAGTTGAGTATTCGAGACATATGTGTAGCCCACAAAAATTGAGCCACACTCTGGCTCCTTATGGCAATGGCATTTGGCCCCCGCCCTAGGTAAATTCTGGGGTGTTATTATGTGAAATGTGCATACTGTAAAATATAGGCTTATAAAATGAAAACATTTTACTTCAGTGTTCATAGTCATTTTAAAGGGGACTTTTATTTGTAGTCTCCTTCCTTCCCCACCACCCATCCATCTCCTAGCTTCCTTCAGCCACCCTCCTTCCTGCCGCTGCTGCTGTTCCTCCAGAAGCTTGGCCTGCCTGCCCTGCCCGCCCCACAGGGAAGCCATGAGGCTGGCTGGTCCTGGACCCAGCTCTCAGGGCACGAGGTTTGGGGGCCCCTGTGCCCCCTTCCCCACCTGCATTCAGCACGCTGGGATCAGGAGAGATTGGTGCTGATTCTGAGGTGACAGGGAAGGAGGTGGCGGCAGCCGCCAGGGGGAAGAGGCGTATGCAGTTCTGGCAGGCTGCAGAGCTCTGCAGAGCGCACTGCCGCTTGGCTCACAGCCCCGCCTCCCACTTGGCTCCCACTTGGTTCCCACCTGGTTCCCATTACCCAAGGTGCCCCTGGAGCTCATTTGCATATCCCATGCTATAGGTAAATCCCATACCTCAGTCACAGCCTAACAGAGCAACATACATGAGGGGATATCATGGCCTAAAATTCCCCCAAGGTCACTGCGAAAGGTCATGACTCAGTCAACAATAAGTATAATGAGAGAGGGATCTCTCTGGCCCTTAAGTACCATGTGGGCAGCTTGTAGCGTGTGCTTGCTTACTCGCACTGTGACCACACCCCTGCCTGCTGGCCACGCCCCCTGTCTGTTGGTCACACCTTCTGGCCATGCCCCTGCTCCTGATTGGCTAGTAGCATAGCGGAGGTATGGTCAATTTGCATGTTATTCTTTTATTAGATAGGATTTTGGTTTATATCTTCCATCATATTTGCTTTCTATTTGTTTCTTCTGCTCTATTTCCTCTCATTTTCAGCCATCTTCTGATTTTATTAACATTCTAATTTTTTTCTTTATTAATTTTTGCTATATATTCTTTTATTATTCTTTTACTGAAGAGATTACAATATTAATGTAACAAAAAGTCTAATGTTAATTGGTATTTTTATCCTCTTACAAGAGAATGTAAAAGTTTTAGAACCTTAAACTCCATTTGCTTTTCTCCCAACTTATATGTCATCACTCTATTTTAATTTCATATTTAATGAAACCTCACAAGAAATTGTATTTTTATAGTCAATATTTATTTATATCTATCCATATATTTACCTTCTCATTGCTCTTTATTATGTTTTGCATCTTTGGGCTTCCACCAGAAAGATCATTTTCTTTCTGTCTAAGAAATATCCTTTGTGTTATCTTTATTGTGAGTCTGCTAATATAAATTTTTATCAATATTTGCTTATGTAGATATTTATTTCAGCTTCATTTTTGAAAAGTATTTTATTTGGTATATAATTCTAGATCAACAGTTATTTTATTTCAAGATTATGTATTAATTATTCCATTTTTTTCTAGTTTTCATAGTCTCTGAGGAAGTTAGCTATAAGTCTAATTTTTGTTGCTAAAATTTGTTGCTCCTTTTTTTCCCAAATGATTTAAAGAATTTTTTCTTTGGTTTTACTATGATTAATGGGTGTGAAATTCTTTTATTTATTCGGTGTGGGTTCAGGGTAAATAAAAAAAATGAATCTGTGTTTTGATGTCTTTCATACATTTTATAAAATTCTTAGCCATTGTTGCTTCAAATATGTCTTCTGTGTGGTATTCTCTTTCCTGTTGGTGCTCTAATTACATATATCTTGGTATCTCCCTGCAAGCTCTATGGCTCTTATCCTCCGTTCTGCATTTTCCATACCCTTTTCTCTCCATTCACAGTATTTTCTTCTGCTCCATCTTCCAGTTCACTAATTCTCTTTTTAGCTTTATCTAATGTTTTTAATCTCTTCCATTAATTACTTAAATTTTAGTTGCTGCATTATTTTTCTGTTATAAAGTTTCTACTTGACTTATTCTTAGGTTTCCAGTTTACTTGTAAAATCTGTCTTGTCTTTTATAATCTTGACATGTTAAATACAGCTATTTTTAAGTCTGTGCTAGATGGAGTCTGGTGGGTTTGTTCCTATTTTATCTTGTTTATCTAGGCTTCCATTCATGTTCTCCACCTTGTGTACTTGGTTATTTTGGGTGACAGACTTTTTTAAGAGAACTTTGCTTCTATAGGCATCAAATTTGCTTTTATAAGCAATTCAGTTTCATGGTTAAGAACATTTGAAGCTGGGACTCAGTTACTGTGAAGGTCAGTTGACTTTCAACTTACCCTTACTACTATAGTAAGCCTGTTGGAGTATTAACTCAAAGCCTGAGCAGTTTACCAGATTAATCTCCCACCCTTTTGTGATTCCATTTTTTCCTTCAGCTTCACAAGCCTTTCAAAAATACTATTTAGTCTCTCAACCTCTCAGCCACTTCTAGAATTGGTAAAGAGCTCTATAGGAAAAGTTCCTTTGTCGTGATTATATCTGAACTTGGCTCTGTAATTCTTAATTGACTTGTTGGCTCCCTAATACCGTCAATGAATTTTTTTTTCTTTTAACATTTTGTCCATGGTTTTTTATTGATGTTCTCATTGGGAGTGTTTGTTCAAATCATTCAGTTTACTATGCCAGATGTCAAAAACCTGGTCTTTTACAAAGTAAGTCAAACAAAGTAAGTCAAATATGCCACCAAAACTATATGTAGAATAAAATCCAATGTCTTTACAATGGTCCAGAAAATCCCATGTGATCTGGTTCCCAGCAACTTCTTGAAATTTTTAGTAAACATAAAGATCAACACAACATAAACTTCTAGAATAAAAAGATTACATGGAAATATTTTCTTTTTTAATGAAATCCTCTTTGGATAAGTGAGAGATGGGGCAGTTTTCCCTGAACACCCAGGTTGTCAATCACAGATAGCCAGTGACTTCACTGTGGCTTCTAGAGAATGCGAATACTCCCCTTAATCAATCCATATATATATATTTAGTTCATGTAGTGTGAGTGTCATTGTCTTAGTGCACTCAAGTTGCTACAACAAAATGCCATTCAGTTGTCAACATAAGAAACATCCAAACCTGTAATTTTTATAATAGTTTATTTGAGCCGAACTGATGATGTATGCCAGGGAGCAAGATCTCAAATGGTCCAGATAATGACAATTTTACAGCTTTTTGGGGCATTTGAAATTAAGGAGGGAACGTAAGGAAGATTACATAGAGGTGGAAAAAAGCTAGGCCAGGATTGGATTACAGGATAGTTAACAGTACTATGTGCTCTCTCAAGTGTAGTTACACTGGGTCATCAGCCTTCAATCCTTTGAGCTTCCCCAATTTGCCAAATAAATTCCTTTCTTAAGTTTACCAGAGGCACTTACTGCTGCTTGCAATCAAAAGCTTTACCTGAAACAATCAAAGAAGAAGATGAGTGAAAATAAATGCTGAAATGAGATTCACTGATAATATATTTGCGTAACAGTAGGTATTTCAGACAAACAATTCTAGTTAAAACCGGAAACAATTTAGTGCAAATTAGTATTCAACCATCTCAGCACATTGCTAAGAGCAAATATACCACACCAGGTTTCCAAAAAGTAAGAGTAATATTCTTTTTCAAGGATAGTGCTGATATTACAATTTTGAGTACTGAAGAGGGGATGAATGGCTTTCCTGCAGGGCAGAGGCTTACCTCTGTTTTCACTGTGTAAGATTTCTGCGACTTTGGTAATTTCACATCTTTGGCATGACTAAAGGATTTTTTAAATTCAAATTGAACTCCTTCAACTTGGCTATTCCCTCCCTTCTCTCTCCTTCCCCTGACTTGCCCTGTGGGATTCTTTCTTTTCATTGCCAAAGATTAAATTTCTTGTGAAAGCCTTGAAGGCAATAGACATCTATACTGAAAATGAGATGCAAAATTGTCCAAAAAGGGAGGAACAATCCCAAAAGTTAAGTGAGAAAACTTAAATTCTTATATTGGGGGGGAGGGGGGGAAGGTCTGATTTCAAACTGAGTTTCTTACTGATTTTTTTTTCTCTTGTCATTGAAAACAATCATTTAAATCGAATGAGAAACTGTTATTCTTCTATTTTACCAAAGACGCTAGGTTGTGTATGTTTTAAACATCAAGCAAAAATCTCCATAGAAAATGGCTTGCTGCCAATATCTGGTGTGCCCAGGATCCTAAATAACCTCATTCTTAAAGCTCATCCTTACATACCAGACTCTTCACATACTAGAATAATAAACACACTTTAACCAAACATCTAAATTATTTAAAAGGCAAGCACCTGTGTTTTAAAACCAACATAAAATGTGGGAATGGAATGCTCTTCCTCTTTACAACAGGTTGCGGAGTGAAGTACTCTAAGCCATCCCCGTTAAGAATAGGAGAGCAATCTTTGGGGAGAATGGCCCTTCTCCGTTTGTGCGGCTAGTGGTGACATGCCAGACTCTTAGAACAGTCCACATATGCCAGTTCTTTGTTGGTGGGTGAACGATTCAAGAAGGAAGGCTGAAATAGGATTCAGTCCTACTCCTGTTTGGGATGCTGGTTTTATTGGGTCATAGGTCAGTGGTTAGAAAACAACTTCATATCCCCACAATAGCACAGATTCATTGCTCCCTCCTCAAAGCTATACACATGAAAGGCACCACAATGTTAGTAATGTGCAAACATAAAATGTAATAACTATAAATAAAAAAGGCCCACAGTATATAACGTAGACCTTACCTATTACCTTGTTATTCTATCAGTCATTCATCTTTCTACTCTCATATATGAAATACATTACAATAGTTTTATGTTCTATCAATTGGTGTGTGAGGTGGTTGCCAGTTTAGACATGATGATAAGGTGGATCATATAAGAATTATGCATTATCAAAACAGTATTACCTCAACTTTAGTCAGCTGTTCAGTCTATTAATCCAAAAAGTTGTGAGAAGCCTGAGGCTGGATATGAGGGAATATGATTCAATGCTAAGAAACTGAGCTCCAGATATTAGCTCTTATAAAATAGCCCCTTGAAAATATCTTTTTAAAAATGTTTATTTGCCAATGGAAAATGGTATCAATTTTAGTTCTGTGTGAGAAAATTTAGCTTGGAGGAAAAACCACATGAGTTATTATGCTAGGTCTCCCAAGTGCTTTGATGACCCTTCAATAAAGAAAAAACAAAAAACAGAAAACAAGGGGCCTTTTGCTTTTCTTATAATTGCACAGGCTTCTATTGAAGTGACTTGAAAAGCCGTTCTATGAAATGACTCTCTAATATTTGATGAATGAGGCAGTCTTATAGGCCTAAATGGTCACATCAGTCATGCTTCTCACCTGGGATGGTCCTTAAGCAACCCTCTCAAGATGACAAGAGTTCAGTTCTTCTATCTCGTTTAGAGAAAGAAGAATAATGAAATAAAGTCTGGAGAGTTCAAAGGAAAAGAAAAGGGTATGCACACATGTACACACACACATCTTTCTAACCTTGAAAGGTAACATAATTTGTGTCAAAAAGTCACATTCTAAGTGGCAGAGTAAATAGGGAATATTTATTTCTAACCTCAGGACACTTTAATAAGATAGTGGGCCAATATTAATTTAGGCCCTTAATGATTGAGAAAATTGAGACAAAGGGATGTTGAAAAATATATGAAATACTACACTATTAATCTCAATTAAAACACAAGAACATGCTCAAATACCTTCATTCAGAGATATGAGCCACTAGTGGAGAGTGAATTGAACAATATAGATACCAGATATTCAGTTCCATCTAGATCTACATGTTATTTCCATTCTGTTCCAAGTGAGAGAACGCTGCTTTTAACCACAGTCTAAGATAGCTCTGGCAATCAGACTGCCCCTAACTGCCCTCCTCTGCAGCCCTGGTCACCCCTAACTGCTCTCCCCTGAAGGCCTGGGTACCCCCAACTGCCCTTCCCTGCAGGTCCGGTCACTCCCAGCTTCCCTCCTCTGCTGGCCTGGTCACCCCTAACTGCCCTCCCCTGCAGGCTTGATCTCCCCCAACTGCCCTCTCTTGCAGGCCTGGTCCCTCCCAACTACCCTCCACTGCTGGCCATCTTGTGGTGACCATGTTGTGTCCACATGGGGGCAGCCGTCTTGTGTGTTGGCCGGTGGGCACAGCAGAGTGATGGTTAATTTACATGTTTCTCTTTTATTAATATAGATTCTACACTGTAGATGATAAATCAGAGCAGAGGGAGATGAATGACCAAAGGAAAATTCCATACTAAGGAGTGACTTCAACAGCCATTTCTGTTTCCTTGAGCATTGAGGCGTGCAATATGCTTAAGTATTCGGGAACCTAATATTTAAGTACAAAGAAATATTGGCTGCTATAATTTGGAATTATGATTTGGTTGTATTCCTTTACTTGGTTTGGGTTCATGTATGGTAAAAAGATGAAGATCTTATTAAAATTATTATACAAACAAATATCAGAAATGTGTTTATTTCTATAACTAAGTATTCAAAAAGATGTGTAAATACTAGTACAAATTGGTCCTTAGAACATGTTGGAAAATTGGGTTATTGCCTCTATTCTACAGGCTCTCATGTTCAATAAAAGCTAATTGCTAAAATGGAAAAACATTTATCTTGTCTTGTATAGACAGCTTTCATCAATTATGTGATTAATGCCTTTTTTTTCAACATCTGTTTTGGATCCATGAAGGATCATCCAACTTATCAAATTATTGTTCTGCTCACTTATGTCCAATTCCTACATGACCACAGTATGTTTTCTAAAATGTACATTCTTTCTTAGAATATCTTCGCATCAGGAGAAAATGTTGCTCCTAGATTCTTTGACGATGTCTAATTAGAAAAATTAAAATGACTATTCTGTAGAATTTTAACTTGGGAGCTAGCATTGGCAGGAGACTGATTTAACAATATGTCTTGGAGGCAGCTGTGAAGGGTGTTGCATTGCATCTTCTTAATATGTTTTCATTGATTTTTATTTATTATTATTATTATTATTATAAAATATATTTTGTTGATTTTCTTACAGAGAGGACATCAATCAGCTGCCTCCTGCACAGTCCTTATTGGATATGTGCCTGCAACCAAGGTACATGCTCTTGACTGGAATCGAACCTGGGACTCTTAAGTCCGTAGGCCAATGCTCTATCCACTGAGCCAAACTGGTTAGGGCTGTTTTCATTGATTTTTAGAGAGAGAGGAAGGGATAGAGAGATATAAAACCTCAATGAGAGAGCAGCTGCCTCACGCATCCCCCCTGCTGGGGATCAACTCAGGCATGCTCCCTAACTGGGAATTGAACCAGTGGCCTCTGGTTCCTGAGGCACACTGGCTGGGCATTAGTCCCACCTCTTGACAAGTTGTAAGATTTCAACCTCTCTGCACCTCACTTTGCTCATTTGTAAAATGGGGTAATTATAGTTCTTACTTTATACAATTATGAGGCTCAAGTGAGATGAAACATTTAAAACATTTAGAACAATGTGTAGCATGGAGTAGGTATTGAATAAAAGATATCACCTGGGGAGACTTAAAGAGGTATATGATTATGGACTTTAAAAAATTAAGTTAACAAATTATTTCTTTTTTCAATATCACTTCAGTTTTGTAGCAGAAGTTAAAAATGATTTACGTTGTAAGAAAATTCTCCAAATTAACACATTCATGTCAGAAAAGATGGACTATAGAAGAATCTGTAACATTTACATTGGTTCAAATAGAGGAAAAAGTCTTTTATCCTCTTCATGTAGAAGAAAGGCTATATGCAATCAGTGTGTGTCCAGTGTATCTTCCTTGGCAATTAAAAGCATTAAATGGACACTTATTAATTTCCAAGAGAGTTTTCAAAAACACAGTCACTATTACACTGCCAGTGAGGCTCAGTGGTTGGGTGTCAACCTATGAACCAGGAGGTCACAGTTGATTCGTGGTCAAAGCATATTCCTGGGTTGCAGGCTCCATCCTCAATGGGAGGCATGCAGGAGGCAGCTGATTAACAATTCTTACTCATCAGTGATGTTTTTATCTCTCCCTTTCCCTTTCTCTCTGAAATCAATATAAATAAATTAGTGGTCCAGTGCACAAAATTCATGCACATTAAAGGAGGATTAATTAGAGGAAATAATTTAATATTGCCACTTGTCCTTTCTCTATAATAGAAGTGTCAGAGATGAAAGAAAATTAGTAAAATGTATATGAAAACCTACCTCCTGTCAGAGTCTGGGGCACACCATGGGACCCAGAGTCAAGTCCCTGCCCACCCACATGCCCCTCAAAATTGCATGAGACCCAGACCAGACTGCCCCCGCCCCTCATTGGGCTAGATCCAGACCTGGCCAGTCCCACCCTTGTCAAGGCCCGCCAGGCAGAGGGTATAGCCTCAGGTCCTCTGGCCTGGGGTCAGGATGCTGGGCATGGTCTGAGGTCCCCCAGCCCAGACCAGGGTGGGGGGCATGCCTTGAGGTCCCCGTCAAACCCTGCCAGGCAGGGGGTATGCAGCCTCAGGTCCCCTTGCCCAGGGCTGGGGTGGGGAGCGTGGCCTGAATTCCCCCGACCCAGCACTGGGAGTGCACCTTGGAGTCCCATGTCAAGACCTGCTGGGTGGGAGGCATAGCCTGATGTCCCCTGTGAAGCTCTGCTGGGTGGGGACATGGCCTGAGGTCCCCTGTCAAGCCCAGCCAGGCAGTGGGGTGCAGCTTCAGGTCCCCTGGCTCAATGCTGGGGCAGGGGGCATGGCCTGAGGTCCCCCATCAAGCCCCACCTGGTGAGGGGTGTGGCCTGAGTTCCCCCAACCCAGCACTGGGGGTGCACCTTGAGATCTCTTGTCAAGCTCCACTGGGTAGGGGGCACAGCCTGAGTCCCCTGCCAAATCCAGCCGGGCAGGAGGGCACAGCCTGAGGTCCCCTGGCCCAGGTGGGGGAGGGGGTGTGGCCTGAGGTTCCCTGTCAAGCCCACTGGGAGGGGTTTCAGTCTGAGGTCCCCCAGCCTGGTGCCAGGGTGCGGGGGATGGCCTGAAGTCTCCTGTCAAGGCCCACCTGGTCGGGGGTGTGGCCTGAGGTCCCCCATCAAGCCCTGCCAGGTTGGGGGAGCAGCCTGAGGTCCCCTAATCCAGCACTAGGATGGGAAGCACACCTTGAGGTCCCCGTCAAGCTCTCTGAAATTATATATATATATAATTATATATATATATATACACACACACACACACACACACACACACACACACACACACACATACACACAATTTCAGAGAGGAAGAAAGAGAGACAGAAACATCCATGATGAGAGAAGCATGGATTGGCCCACAACCTGGGCATGTGCCCTTGACCAGAATCGTCCTGGGACCTTTCAGTTCCCAGTCCAACACTCTATTCACTGAGCCAAACCAGCTAGAGCTCCACTGACTTTTAGAGAGAGAGGAAGGGAGGAAGGAAGGAGGAGGGGTGGGTGAGTGGGTGGGTGGGAGGGAGGGAGGGAGGGAGAGAGAGAGAGAGAAAGAGAGAGAAATATCTATGGGAGACACACTGACTGGCTTCCTCTCCTACACACCTGTGATCTGGACCAGGGACTCAACCTGCAGCCCAGGTACGGCACTTTGGGAATCTAACCCGAGACCCTTCAGTGCATGGGATGACGCTCAACCAGCCAGGGTGGTTTTTTTTTTAGAGAGAGGGAGAGGATAGAAAAACATTGATGTGAAGTGTGAGAATAAACATCAATGAACTGCCTCCTGCACATCCCCCCCCCCCCAATTCAGGCCAATCCAGCCAACTCAGGCATGTGCCCTGAGCCGCTGGGAGCTGAACTGGCAACCTTTTGGTGCAAGGAATGATGCCTAACTGAGCCACACCACGAGGAACACAATCTTAATGAGGCAGCTGCTTAGCACCAATGAGGTAATTTGCCACGTGACTCTGTAGTTCCTCCACCCTCAGAGGTTCAAACAACCTACCTGATAACCCCCTTTCTTTGAGGAAAGCTAAACTTGCCTTACACAACGCTGTCTTTTCTGCTGCTAATAACTTTGTTCCAGTTTCTGCTTTTAAAAGCCTTCCGTATCGTACAGCTTCTTGGAGCACTTCTCTACTTGCTAGGTTAGATGCTGCCTGATTCATGAATGGCTCAATAAAGACAAAGTAGATCTTCTAATTTACTAAAATTTTTGTTAACATCATGTCTAAAAATTTACTTTTTTCAGTTGACATTTATAAGTTGTAGATAATATTGTATGACTGAAGCACTGGTTAGTCAAAATGATTCCTGGAATAGAACGGTGGCATATTTTCTGTACACATTTTTCTTTAATGTCTACCCTTTCCACTCACAGTCATTCTGAGTGTATTTCCTTCTTGTTCTTTGAGGGCTTTACTTCTGGAGAATTACTTGGCTTCAAATACTGACCTATTTCACACTAAATTATATTATAATGTTCAGTAAACTTTCTATTTGGTGGTAGGAAAAAACACTAAACATGGTGAGATCTACATGTTAGTTTGCAATGTCGCAATAACTAGATTTAAGTAAAACACTGCACTCTACATTAATATCTTAGTCGATAGAGAGTAATTCAGGGCTACACCTTCAGAATGCAACAGGTGAAATTCAGTCTTTCAAAAGGCAAAGGATAACTCTTACTGGGTTCAAAAGATTTACGACTTCATTACACATAGCAGTAAGCATTTAATATTAATGTAAAAAAATCCAGACTTTATAAATTAAGTGGTAGTAACATGATAACATCGTTTTTTTAAGTGCTTCTTCTTGTTTTAATGTGCTTGTATTCAGGTATTGCAACTAGAGAGAGGAATTGGGGAAAGACACACACACAGATTTTTTTTTAAACTCCAGGTTTCCATAATTGCAGAGTTGCTCTTTATATATTAATAGGATGCAAGGCAGCTAAAATAGGAATTTGAAAATGATATGGCGGACAAAAAAGGAAAATCATTTGAAAAGACCATTCCTACACCAAAACAGCAACACTCTTTACTCCTGGTTATTAGTACAATTATCTGCTTTTCTAGGACTATTCAATAACTTATTCTTTCACTTTTGGGTAAAACTTTATTATAGGTGTTTCTTCTGCTTCTAACCGTTTCAGCAGGACCACAGAGGGAATTAAGGTGCCCTGAGGGGTGTTGAGCTGTTGTTTGGGATAATTTTTTAAAACTCTGACCTACTGCAACATTTTGAAAGACCAATAGCATTTTCTTTCACAATGTGGTCCAAAGAAACACATTTTGCTCTTCTATATCCCACTGCAGTTGCAATTGGTTAGGACAGTTTACATTTTCCATTCAAAAACTGTTGAAAAAGCACATCAGACTTGCATTTCAACAATGGATGGCAACCATTACAGGCAAGTCACCTGAAACAAAAGCATTTGGCGTATTAAAAAAAGAAATACTTTTGTAAAATACACAAATGGTCAGTTATATAAAAATACATTCTGGTGTTAATGAATGTCACAAAACAAGTAAAATCTTTTCGAACGTATTTGATTTTTATTACATATCACTTTCACTATTTATTTCTCAGCACCAAAATTTTGTACCTAGCACAGAGCTCCACATTAGTAGTTTAAAGTTAAAAAAAAAAAATGTAGTCCTGCTTTTTGGGGTTAGTGAAACCACAGAAAAATCAACAATGTACCCTAGTTTTGATATGGGATATTGAGGGTGTACTTCTGTCCAATAATGTAAGAGAATGGTGACATGAATTTCTGAGAGATGGAATGAGGGGAAAAGTTTAGAGAAACTTAAAGGCTACAAGTTGATGTGACAACTATGTCCAGATTCTGCCCAAAACTAGGGCCGTTGCCGCTTTAACCAGCACCTCGGAGCGGATTGTAGACGTTAGTCTGCGCAAGTCCCCGAATCAGGTCTAACTATACAGGTTTAGTGCCCCCAGCCTAGACCCTAGTTAAACAAAAATTCTCTCTAGGGTTTGCCATATTACTATTTTTAAAATTCCCTGGCCAGAAACACATTTTCGCCTATTAGTAAAAAAAAAAAAAAAAAAACCCAACAAAATGCTTATAGAATGTTTTAGCATGTGAATGTCAGGGAAGCGCCTTCACTAAACTGCCTCCAATCAGAGGTAGCATTGCTTCTGTAGAAGTTCGCCCAGACCCTTGAAGGTTTCCGTTTTTAAACTCGAATTGCCAACCGGTTCCTCCCTAAAAAGTGGTCTTCACTTTGCACGGCACTCGCGTGGCCCCCCTGCCCGGGCCACGTTTCAGTCCAAGCGGTGGGGCCGCCCCCGCCGGAGGCGGCTGCACCTGTTGAGGCCGGTCCGCTCGCGGAGCCGGGCGGCGTCTGCCGGCAGGTGAGGGCGTTCGCCGAGCGTTCCGTCCCTCGGAACCCGCCCGGGAGGGAGCCTGGGCGGTTAACTGCGAACAGCTGCAGCCTCTGCGCGGCCGGCCGGCCCCCGCCGGGGCGAGAGCGAGGGGCCGCGTGGCGGCCGCCGCCGCCCCACACAAAAGGCGGCACCTGTCTGTCGCGGGGAGCCTCCGGCCTTCGGCGGAGCCCGCGGCTCCCGGCGCTGGGGCGTCATCCCGCGAGGGGGCAAGGGCGGCGCGGGCCGCGGGGGGAGCCCAGGTGCGGCGAGGTCCGCGAGGAGGGCTCGGCCACGCGCGAAGGAAGCCTGACTCATGTCGCGGCGGCGGGCTCCTGGGAGCCGAAACTCGTGATGCCGTCGCTGCGGAGAAAAGCCTCATCACCCATTCTGCAGGGGAGGACGCCTCCCGGGGCGCGCACACCCGGCGCCGGCCCGGGCGACCTCCCGGCCGCGCTCCCTCCCGGCCGCGTGCCCGCGCGCGCGCGCGCTACGGCCGCGTGTGAAAAAAGAGCGGACACACCTCAGCCGCGCGCGCCCCGGCCCGGCCCCGGCCCCGGTCCCGGTCCCGCCCCCGCTCGGCGGCCCCTCGGGCCCACCCGACTCCCTCCCGGCCAGGCTCCCCACCCCCACCCCGGGCCTCGGCGCCTCCGCCGGTCTTCGGCAACTTCCGTCAGAACGCCGAGCGCCAGCCGAGGCCCGAACACCCGGCACCTCCCTCGCCGCCGGACCCGGCTTTATGTCTGCGGCGTCCGGACGCATGCGCAGACGCCATCTTCCCTCCGCGGTCGGTCTCCTCCCCCCGCCGCCGCCTCCTCCGGCCGGCGTTCGCCCCTCCTCCCTCTGCGCTCTGGCGCTGGTCCCTCCCCTCCCGAAGCCGCGAGAGACCGGGGGATACCGTGGAGCCGGAGAAGAGCGCTAGTACCAACCACCTCCGCCCCCTCCCCGCCCGCTGCCCTCCCGCGGCGCTCACCCGCCCCGTTGGCCGGCACCGACCAACCCCACCTCTCGTTCCTTTGAACGGCATCGGCTGCAGTCGCTGCACCAGCCCGTCTGGCCACCAACGCCGCCGAGTGAGGAGCCGCCGCCGCCTGCGGCCCCTCCCGCCCGGGCCGCGGGAGCAGCGGGTGAGGACCAGCCGGTGGCGGAGGAGGAGGACCGGAGCGGCTCGCACCCTCCGCGCTAGCGCACGTCCCGCCGCCCTGCGGGGAGGCTCGGCGCCGGCCCCCTGCTCCTCGAGGACGTGTGCCCGGCCGAGGCGCCTGCCCCGAGGGAGGAAAATGCTCGGGCTCCATGGCTGCCAGTGATGGAGCGGTCCCTGAGCGCCCGCTGCCACCGCTGCCGCACCCCGGCCGTGCTCCGCGAGGACCCGGCGTCCCTGCGCGCCCGCCCGCGCCTCGTTGCTGGGCTCACCGTACCGGGCGCCCCGCCGCCGCCCCGCTCGGAGGAGCCTCGTCGCCGCGGCTCCAGCCTCGGCCAGCGTTTCCTCCCGGAGCAGCCACCGCGAGGCCAGGGGGTTTGAAAGGGTCCGCGGGGCGTGGGGGGAGGGCCGAGCGGGGCCTGCGGGGCCCGGAGGGGAGGGTTGAGCGACGCTGAGCTCGGTGCTCGCCGGCGGCGGTGCCGAGGGCGGCGAGGGAAAGGCGACACTCGCTCCGCGCCGCCTTCGAGCGGAGCGACCGGGAGGGTTCTGCCGCGGCCGCCGCAGGGCGGCGGGAGGAGGGGCTGAGGGAGCCCTGAGTCGTCCGGAGAAGGTGGGCATTTCTCGGTTTTCCCACCCCCTCTCCTGTCCCCCCCGCCCCTGGTCTCCCCCTCCCTCCGGCCCCGCACCCCACGTGAAGCGGAATATAAAGGGGGGTGTGAGACTAGAGGGGAAAGGGAATGGTGAAGGACTGAAGGGGTCCCCTCTTGGGTCCCCGCCCGCCCTGTTCACCCTCGTTCATCCTCCCTTCCCGAAGCTCGCCCTCGAAGGCAGGAGCGGCCAGTGCCTTCTGCTGAGGAGGAGGAGGAGGAGAAGGAGGGATCGCGCCGGGCGGAGCGTCGGGCCCGTTTTCCTCCCCGGCGTCTCGAATACAAAGATTGCCGTGCAGAAGGAAATTGCACTCGCCTCCTCCGCCCCCCGTGCCCAACACAATGCATCAGCCGCCCGAGTCCGCCGCCGCCGCCACCGCTGCAGACATTAGTGCTAGGAAGATGGCGCACCCGGCGATGTTCCCTAGAAGGGGCAGCGGCAGTGGCAGCGCCTCTCCCCTCGGTGCAGCAGGTACCGGCGTCGGAGGTAATGCCGCAGCTTCCGAGGATTTTCCGCCCCCGTCGCTGCTCCAGCCGCCACCTCCTGCAGCATCTTGTGCGTTGGGACCGCAGCCTCCGCCTCCACAAAGCCTGAACCTCCTTTCGCAGGCTCAGCTACAGACACAGCCTCTAGCGCCAGGCGGAACTCAAATGAAAAAGAAAAGTGGCTTCCAGATAACCAGCGTTACCCCGGCTCAGATCTCGGCCAGCATCAGCTCTAACAACAGCATAGCGGAGGACACCGAGAGCTACGATGATTTGGACGAATCCCACACGGAAGATCTGTCGTCTTCAGAGATCCTTGATGTGTCACTTTCCAGGGCTACTGACTTAGGAGAACCTGAACGCAGCTCCTCAGAAGAGACACTAAATAACTTCCAGGAAGCTGAGACACCTGGGGCAGTGTCTCCCAACCAGCCGCACCTTCCTCAGCCTCATTTGCCTCACCTTCCACAGCAAAACGTTGTGATCAACGGGAACGCTCATCCACACCACCTCCATCACCACCATCACCTTCATCATGGGCACCACCTCCACCATGGGCACCACCATCCTTCCCATGCTGGGGTGGCCGGTACATCCATTCCCGGAGGGCCACCCTCAAGCCCGCTATCTAGAAAACTCTCCACAACTGGAAGCTCTGACAGTGTTGTGCCAGCTGCACCAACTTCTGCTGTATCATCGGGTGGCTCACCTGCATCTGTAATGACTGATATCCATGCTCCCAGCGCTACCGGCAGCATAGGTATCAATCCTGTCACTGGCGCTAATACAGTGAATAATGTTAACGTTACTGCTGTGGGTAGTTTTAATTCTAATGTGACAAGCAGCGTGCTTGATAATGCTAATCTAAATATAAGTAATATTCCTAGTGCTGTCAGCGGGAGTGTTGGGCCTGGAGTTCACAGTGGTGTTAATGTGAATCTCTTAAGTGGCATGGGCAATGGTACTATTTCTTCCTCGGCTGTTGTTAACAGTGTCCCTACTGCAGCTGCAGGGATGGCTGTGGGATCAGTTTCAAGTCAGCAGCCACAACCAACAGTTAACACTTCAAGGTTCAGAGTTGTGAAGCTAGATGCTAGTTCTGAACCCTTTAAGAAAGGTAGATGGACTTGCACTGAGTTCTATGAAAAAGAAAATGCTGTACCTGTTACAGAAGGTGTGGTTATAAATAAAGTGGTGGAAACTGTGAAACAAAACCCAATAGAAGTGACTTCTGAGAGGGAGAGCACTAGTGGGAGTTCAGTGAGCAGCAGTGTCAGCACACTGAGTCACTACACAGAAAGTGTGGGAAGTGGCGAGATGGGAGCCCCTACTGTGGTGGTGCAGCAACAGCAGCAGCCACAACCAACTCTTCAAGGTGTGGCCCTTCAGCAGATGGATTTCAGTAGCACTGGTCCACAGAGTATTCCGGCAGTTAGCATATCACAGAATGTTTCTCAGTCACAGATCTCACAAGTACAGTTACAGTCTCAAGAACTGAGCTATCAACAAAAGCAAGGTGTTCAACCAGTACCTCTACAAGCCACTATCAGTGCTGCAGCTGGTATGCAACCATCACATGTTAATGTTGGGGTGACTTCAGCTTTAGGTCAGCAGCCTTCCATTTCTAGTTTGGCTCAACCCCAACTGCCATATTCTCAGACGGCTCCTCCTGTGCAAGCTCCCCTTCCAGGGGCACCACCCCAGCAGTTACAATACGGACAACAACCCATTGTTTCCACACAGATGGCCCCAGGTCATGGTAAACCAGTGACTCAAATTCCTGCCTCGGAGTATGTGCAGCAGCAGCCGATTCTTCAAACAGCAGTGCCCTCTGGTCAGCCCAGTTCTGCAGGAGTGGGAGGAGGAACCACGGCGATTCCTATGGTTCAGCCACAGAGTATCCAGTTGCCAGTGCAGCCCCCAGCAGTCCAAGCACAACCTGCAGGGGCATCTGGCCAGCCTGTTGGCCAGGTTCAGACAGCAGTATCTGCTGTACCTACTGGCAGTCAAGTTGCAAATATTGTTCAACAAGCAAACGTACCCACTGCAATGCAGCAGGTCTCTTCCCAAGTCACACCTTCAGTTGTTCAGCAAGGTGCTCCTCCGTCTTCACAAATAATTCCACCTGCTCAAACTGCGGTTATTCATCAGGGAATTCAAACTAGTGCTTCAAGCCTTCCTCAACAATTGGTCATTGCACCCCAAAGTACATTGTTAACTGTGCCTCCCCAGCCACAAGGAGCAGAATCAGTAGCTCAAGGAGTTGTCTCACAGCAGTTGCCTGCAGTTAGTCCTGTACCCTCCGCTAGTGGTATTTCTGTTACAAATCAGGTTAGTTCAGCTGGTCCTTCTGCAATGCCTTCTGTTCCAACAAACTTGGTTCCACCACAGAATATAGCACAAACCCCTGCCGCTCAAAATGGTAGTGTGGTTCAAAGTGTTAGTCAACCTTCCTTAATAGCAACTAATATAAATTTGCCTTTGGCACAACAGATATCACTAAGTTCTCAGTTCTCTGCACAATCATTAGCTCAGGCAATTGGAAGCCAAATTGAAGATGCCAGGCGCCCAGCGGAACCCGCTTTAGTTGGCTTACCTCAGACTCTCAGTGGTGACGGTGGGGGGATGTCAGCAGTTTCAGATGGGAGTAGCAGCAGCCTAGCAGCCTCTGCTTCTCTTTTCCCGTTGAAGGTGCTACCGCTGACGACACCCCTGGTGGATGGAGAGGATGAGAGGTAAGATCATGCCCTATTTCTGCAGCCATTCAACAGATTCAGAGTTTATTCAGTATCTATGTATATGTATATGCACACATTAGTCTAAAGCATTTTTTCACTTTTGTATGTGAAAATTCATTTTTGTGATGTTTTCTAGAGCAAGAGTGTTATGGAATGGTTTGAGTGGATAGGAAATGGTGTAAGTAATATGTAAACATTATTTGCAGGAGTAGTTATTGAGGATTAAGAGTAGGTTTGGGAGCTACCTGATTTTTATTTATAAAATGCTCTTTTAAAGGTTATGAACAGAAACTTAATTTTTGCTCATCCATATAACAGTCTATTCTTTTGAATTACTAAAATTCTTACCATCTTTCTTGGGAGGGGTGTGGTTCCCCCATTTGTTTCTCCCTTACTAGATTGGACAATCTCTTTCAGTTCTACTGTGTTTATCTTAGCCTGTGAAAGATACTGTGATCTGCTTTTCCTAGTCAGACATAGGAAAAATGACTTGATCTGGGTTCTATAGATTGCTTTCATACTGTAATTAATCAACTTTGTGTACTTATTTAAATGCTCATTTTGTCTGAACAGTGAAGGAGGAATGGGAATCTTCAAAAGTTTTTTTTTTTTTTTTTTTTTTTTTTGTGGGGGAGGAGGGGCATACACTGTCAAAATAGCCAGATTTATTTTTGATGGTAGTATGCTGTACATTTTTGCTTTTGCATAATAGATCGAGGTAGCCATTTTAAGAGTAAAGAAAGTAAGTCTTGGGGGGGTTGAATTTATAGAGACATGGGAATGAGACTTTGTTTTGCTAATCCACTCCACCTGTTCCCTTCTTCCCATATTAAAAACCCCCATAAAGCCTAAAATATATTATTAAACTAGTATTTTCTTCATTGAATTGGAACTAATGTGCAAATCACATTTATTAAATTATGTCTTTAAAGCCCGCTAGCCAGAAAAGTTGTAAGTCTCCCATGGTTCTAAATTGCTGTAAACTAAGTTGACTTTAAAGAAATGTTTTCACAGATTTGCCAGTCTGACTAATCTTGATCAAAATAATATCAAAGGAGTTATGACAAAGGCTATACATTTTCACTGTGGAACTGTAAGCTTGAAAGACATTTAATTATTTTAGTTTTAGTCGGAGGTTTTTGTGATTGAATTTTCATTAAACCAGTTGGAACATTTTATATCCTAAATATATATTTGGGTTTTCACTTTGGAAGAATTGGGGATATTTCAAAAGATTGCAGTTTTTGAAAAAGACCAAGTGCTTCAGTCAGGTTTTCATGATATTTTAGTTACTTAAAAGAAGGTAAAGGCATGGCTTATTGAAATAATTTAAAATCTTATTTTCAAGATTTTTATTATTTTTCTAATAGTCATATAATTAAAATATTGTTATCTAACCAAATGTATTCTGCACCATATACAAAACTGCACTTTAAAAGGTAGATCTTTTTGTAGGAGGTAGTTTTCTTAATAGCCTATTATAATTGTTGTTAAACTTTTAATTTTATCATATGCTAATACTCATCAGTAATTGCTAATATCCTCCTATATTTTAAATAATTATTTGCCCCAAATATGCATGTTTTCTAAATCTAAAGGGTGAAATACCTATAAAACTAGGTGTATTTATATGAGAGGTAAATTTAGAGAAATGGAAGACCAGTGAAATATATAAATGAAAACCACATACTGTATTTTGAATTCAAACCTGCCATGATTTTTGTTAATTAGCATTTGTGGTTTCCTGGCCTGACTTTCCCTTTTTTTCCTCCTGGTGGTTGGGCATGATAGAGCTTCCCACAAATTGCTGTTCCAGACAATTAAAAAGTCAGATGTTGCTACCTTCAGCTAGGTTTTTAACTGTAGGGATAGAGTCCCAGTTTAAGGTAGTAGTACAAAATTAATTTTTCCATTTAGTAACTGGATAAAGATTAAATAGGCACAAATTATGTATAGAAAGGTTTGGAATTAAAGGGACATAAAGAGATACTGAGAAATCTGATTAAATATTGGTAACTTGAATATTGTTAAGATAAATTTTGTAACTTGAGTTGACTGACTGAATTTACTACATATTTGAGCTTTTGGTAAGTTAAAATCAAAATGAAGTCATCAAACCTGGAACATTTTTCTTTCAAAGTTATTTTTTTAAATTCTGAGAAATGAAATGTATCATCCCTGAAATACTCTAAAGATCAGAAAGGATAAATATATATATTATTTTCTTTATTGTGTTTGGCTACAAATTATTTCTTTTGTCCCTATAGTTGGGAAAAAGAAATGTTTCATTTAAATTGCACTTGGAAGGAAATTTGAGAATATCTACAAGAGAAAAAAATGATAATGACTTAAAAAATGATTTTTCTTTTCTCAGTTTCTCTGTCACTTGCATAGTCTGGGGCTTGGTCACCTGTTTGTCTCCCATGGGAAAAAGGGGTGCATTGTAATTTAAATATTATGACCTAAAAAACATGTTAACAAACTTTTGGGTGGTAGGACAAGTCAAGGGTAGTTATTCTTCAGTAATTTTTGCAATAACACTCTTAATACTTTAAATTATAAAATGTTTATTAGACATTTGGAAATGCTTTTTGGTCGCCAGAAGAGACTTATAAACATTAGAAACATGGATCAGACAGTAAGATTATATATCTTGTTTTTAAAGTAATTCTCATTAAAAAGGTCTTAATTTCTTATTTTAGTCTTTGGCATGAATTTACCTTTTCAACACAGGGAAAGAGAGATATTTGACACTGATATATTGTGTCTTCTAATTACTAGTATAGCCTCCTATGTGAAATTATTCAAACTTCTATTCATTCTTCAAGACAGCTCAGATGTCCCCTCTGAAGCATTCTCTTTACCCAAGGAATGTTGTTTCCTTAGCACTTTTTGATATTCTGTGTAGGCACTGCACACATTCAATTTATGTTTACTTATCTTTCCCACAACACAGTCCCTCCAGGGCAAGAATTAACTATTTTTTTTTAACAAATTAACGAGCAGACCATTCTATGTCTTCTCTATTATGATTTAAATTTTATACTGTCATGTCAGCGGTGCAGGATCATATAATTTATGCAACGAATTGAAAATAAATGAATAAGATTTGCTTTTTGTATCTCTTTTACCTCATCATTCCTTGAAGTGAATTGATATTGACCTTCTAAATATAGTGCCTGTTATACAGTAGGCCCTCAAATATTTATTAAAGAGAAATGAGAATTATTTATAAAATAGGAGTTATATTCATTTTGCCTATTTTAAAGAATGGTAGCATCAGCTAAATACATTAACTGTGAAATACTAAATTATAAGTTTTAATTTTATTTAGGGTGTACTCATGCAAAGAATCAACTAATTTACATGGCTATCAAAACAAAAATTTCCTGCCCCCTTCCTTTCCATTTTCCCTTTTCCAGAAGCACTCACTCACCTTCTATAAGTGATTATTGTGATAATACCTTGCAGTCTCTAAATAACTTGTACAAGCACAGACTCTAGAATTAGACTGCTTAGGTTTGTCAATTACTAGTTTTATGTAACCTTGGATTACTTAAACTCTGTGTCTCAACTTACTCATTTTTAAAAATAGGAATTCGTTGTACCTAATTTGTAAGTTTGTTATACGAATTAAAGGAATTTGGAAAGCCCTTAGAACCGTGTCTAACTCATGTGCCCTACATAAGTATGTGTTAAAATAGTTCTTTTGTTTTGGGCCTTATTAGTTCTTGGGTAGAAAAATGAAGATTTTTCACTTTGTTGTCATCACGTACTTAGCAGTATTCCTTCCTCTCAATGGTTATGATGATTAAATCACTGTTGATTATTCAGTATTCCTGTAAAACATGATTACTTTTCCTCTCCTGTACAATGCCCTGCACTTGCCTGCCTTCTTTCATCCCACCCCGGCTGTTTAGTAAATATGGTATACGTAGTATATATATTTCTATGTACTTGTTAGCATATAGAACTGTTTGTGAGTTTTTCCTTCCCTTCCCCTTCCCACCAAGATTTCCTGTTTCAGCATAGTCTGTTTCCTTCAAGTGTTTTTGCCCATTTTTGTATGTTTTGAGTTTTAACTTTGTGATAGAGCCTTTTATTAGGTGTCTAGTAATTCTTGGTTGTCTGTATTTAAGTGTAGGAGACTAAAGAGCTAATAAGGAATTCTTAAATATCAATAGTTATGACTACTTCAACTTTCCATCAGATGTCTTTCAAGTTGTTGAGGCATACCAGGTGTTATCAGTTTCATCTTCCAGAGGAAGTCTCCCAAATCCCTCTGACCTCCATTATGGACTGATTGCCTGTAGATTTGGTGCACAACTTTTATCATGGGAATCCCTTCATTTTCTTTTCTTCTGTGGTTGGATCTCTATTTTTCTGGTGACCCATGTAGTGTTTATTTTTGGTTTACTTGATGTTTTAAAATTGCTTTAGTTTACTTTAACACTTTCTTTATTTTTTGGTTAGGTAAAGAATACCAGATGGGAAATTGTGTATTTTATAATTTTGTTCTGTTGATATTTAGCTTACAAATTTCTTTTGAGGAGTTTGAAGCCATTTTGATTCCTCCTATATATAGTGTGTGACCTGTTATGTGTTTCATTTCCCCCCCCCCCCCCCCCTTGTTTCCTCTCCTTTCCTCTCTCATTATTGGAATCTCTGAAAGCTCTAAAGATTGTACTTGTTTCCAGAGTTCTGAAATTTTACAAGAATGTTCTAGTGTGGGTCTCTTTTCATCCATGGTGCTGAGTACTTGACCTGACCTTTCATTCTGGAAGCATCTTTTTAATTCTGGGATTATTTTTTTGAATGAAGTTGAATGATTCTTTCCATCCTCTTCCCCCCCCCCCCCCCCGCCCCCTTCTTTTTTCCTTTCTCAAACTCCTCTTATTGGGATAATGGACCTTCTTGACCAGTCTTTGAATTTTTCTTTCCTATTTTTCATCTCTCTCTTTTGCTCTACTTCTATTGAGTTTTCCTTTATTATATATTTAATATCCAAGAGCTTTTGCTTTTGTCTTTGTTCCTTTTAAATAGTTTCCTGTTCTAAAAATGATAGTAGTACTTTCTCTAATGTAATGAATATATATATATATAAATGATAGGTGTCTTTTTTTAAAAGATTTTTTTTTCCTCCCTGTGTAATGCATCTTCCAGTTTTCTTCCTTTCTTTCTGTCCTTTTTTTTTTTTTTTTTTTTTTTTTTTTAGTTTTTATTTGTTTTGGTCTTTATTTTTAAGTTATAGCCTTTTCTTAGGTGGTTGGTCGTTTGTGTAAGAGTAGGGGGATAAAATGCTGATTAGAAAGTCTTTTTGAACTTCATTGTAACCCAGGCTGCGTTGTTTGATTGGAAGATTTTTTATATCAGTGTCTTTGGGTATTTTCTCTTAGCAGGTTAGATTCCCTGTAGAAGGCTCTTAATTTCTTGCATGAAGGCCTTACCTACATTTTTGGGGAAGAAGAAAAGAGAAGGGAGTAAAGAGTCTTGAGGAGCCTTAGCATCCTCATAAACGTTTTTCACTGTTCTCAGTATGTTCTTCTGCCTCCTCCTGGGCCTGGTTTCCTCAGTCTCGGGGTCTTGTGTTTCATGTTCTCCCGAGAGTGTATTTTCATGTTTGTTTGCTTGTTTGTTTGGGTTGGAGAGGGGCATTTGGGATCTGTGGGGCTTGTTGCTTAAAGAGACTTAAACATTCGTCCTTGTTGCAGCACTCGCTCTCTCATCCCACATCAGATGTTCGGTGGTACTGCCAACTCCTGAGTCTTTTGGGGATTTTACAGCTTAAATTGGGTTTATTCTTAGTTTTCTCCACTATTTGCTAGAGATTTGATTTCCTAGTGTTTTGCTAAGTCATTTGTCACTCAGCCATCTGTTTTCCAGCTTTCAAATTTTTGTTGCTATTGTTTTCTTAGTTTTTGTGACCTTGTATCTTTATATCTTAAAAAAATATTCCTTTTGACACTTTTGTGGGATTTTTAGGAAAGTAGTGTAAAAATATGTGTGTGCACTATTCTCACCTATCTTAATAGTGGAATACTACATTATTAAACATAAGAACTTTGTGAATTTTAATAAAGTATTTGCTCCAAGATTTGAACTATAAAATTTATAACGTGAATTTTAAGAGTGGAATTGCTTGGGTTATAGCTAATAGAAATAAGAATAGTACTTCAATTCACAGAAGTGATTAAAATGTTAAAAGAGTTAGATTCAATTAATATTTATTGTCACATTTAACCATCTCATTAGCTTTATGAATTAAATTTTTTTTTCTATTTTACTGATGAATAAACTGAAGCTTATTTTGTTTATTAGAGAGGTCAAGGGAGTTGGTTGAGATTACACACATAGCAGTAAAGCAGAGCTAGGATAAAAAGCCATTAAAAATAAAAATCTAGTGCTGATTTTTCTACTCAGAAAGACAAGAAGAGGTATGCTGATGCCCATAAATAATAGAATGGCTAAAAACATGAAAAAAGGGAGGCTTCATTGATGTGTGTATTAGTACAAGTAATGGAAATTGTTATAGAGCATACCAACATTTACCTGCGAGCTCTTGGCAAGAAAAAAGTGGGTAAAGTCATCACAGTGGTGTACCTGGATGTAGTAGAAATTCAAAAGTTAAATGAATTAATGTTAAATTTTTTTATCTTTTGAAAGATAAAATTATCTTTTCAGGAAAATAATTTTCTAATAATTTGAATTCAGTCTTTGTAATATGACTTCAGAATTGCAAAACAATTATATTTATTTCTTGTTTAGAAAATTTGCTTTAAAAATATGAAACTGCAAAGCATGATCTGTTCTGATCCTGAAATATTAGCATCTTGTGGTTTTTTTCCCATGTCACTGTGTTGTTAGGGTTGACTATGTCATGGTAAGAATATGCTTTAATGGCTTATTGAAAGATTACATGAGGGGAAAAAATTTAAGGCATGTTTACATTTTTTTATTATTTTTTTAAAAAGTTCTTAAAATTGATTTTTAGAGAGAGGAAGGGGGAGAGAGAGAAAGAAAGAAAAGTGGATGTGAGAGAGAGAAATCAGCTGCCTCCTGCACAACCCTACTTGGTGGGATGGGGAAGGAGGTTGGAGGGTCGTCGAGCCCACAACCCAGGTATGTGCCTTGACTGGGAGTCCAACCAGCACCTGTGCACAGATGAAACCAGGCTGACAGAGGCACATTTGCCAGGGCTGTTTACATTATTTTAAAGAAATATTTATGAGTTTTAGGTTTTATAGTGATTTTTTTTCTGGCTCACATATATTTAAATGTCCTCCTCATCTGTCTGTGTCTCTTCCCCTCCCCTACACGCCCTTATATTTTTTGTTGTTGTTACAAGTCAGTTTGACCTGGAAATCTTGGCTTTTTGGTGACATTAGGCCAAATTGACCTTTGTTTTATTTCCATCCTGGAACACTCTTGCTTTCCATGATATCTTAGTTTCTTCCCACATTTCTAGCCATTTCTTTTCAGTCTCCTTCAGATTCACTTCCTCCATCAGACTCTCAGTGTTGGAGCTTCTTTGGGTTTCTGAGTTCTCTTCCCACTACCTTTACCCAGGTAATCATCTGTTCTATGGCTTTAAATACAGTCTGTATGCTTTCAACTCCTGAATGCATATCACTAGCCCATACTTCCCTTAGCTTTAACTGATTGATAGATGCCTGCCTTTATAATATCTCTACTTGCATTCTTGTAGGCCTCAGCCTCAACAGATCATAAACTTTACCTAACTTCTGAAATTTTCTCCTTTAGTCATCTTTATTTTAATTTCTTATTCTAGAAAGGCCTCTCACTAGCATTCTGCAAACGTTGCTACCTTTCTCTAATATTTTATCTTGTCAAAATGATATTCTTAAAAGGGAAATCTTTTCAGATCACTCCTTTAAAGCCTCCCATTTCTTTTAAGGAAATAAATACTTTTTGTTTTTGTTTACTTCTGGCCTTATGTGTCATTTTCTCCCTCACCTTCTGCATTCCCACTGCTGTCTTCCGGTTCCTTAAGTTGCATGTATTCTTACTTTTTCTTCTAGGCTTTGGCACATTCTGTTCCGTACCTGAACATCCCCTATATCACCTTCCCTTTTTCTGAGTAAATTGTAGATGGACTGATTATAAAATTGCTTACTGTTATGAGACTTCATTTTTTCTCAGCTCATCTAATTATCTGTATTCTTAGGTTGTTAGGCTTTCTTAGTATATAATCACATGATAACAAACAACATATTGGACTTGTTCGGAATTTCTTTGGTTACTAGGCCTTTTTAGTATCTTTCTTAGACTTCAGTCACATGGTAACAGACAACCTATTGGACTTGTTAGGAATACTTTGAAGCTATAAATATACAATGGAAATAATGTCTAGCATTGCGTTTTTGCTATTATGTCTAAGGGTGATAGTAACGAAAACCTTATTCTTCTGTGATTTTAGGGGGTTGTTTTAACAAAGCATTTTGAAATAGATTATGTCCTCTTGAGTCCTAGCGGTCTTAAAAGTTAATCAGATGCTTTTGTTTGTTTATCACAGAGGAAGAAATTGAGTCTTCAGTTCATTTATTTGGTCAGTAATTAAATACTGAGTTGCTGCTCTGTGTTATGTACTAATTTTAGCTTGTTCATAGACAGACTCTACACCAGTTTAATAATAGTAATAGTAATAGTGGTAGGAGTAGTTGAAATTATAGTACTTATATTTACTTTACATATATCAACTTAATTCTGAGGACAACCTTATTTATTATTTATTAAGTACCATTATTTATCCCCATTTTGCAGGCAAGAAACTGAAGAATACCGAGATTAAGTAACTTATTCAAGGTTACATAGCTAGCTACTAGGTGAAGGCTGGGACTTAAGCTGTAATTTAAGTTCTGAGTTGTGATCTTAACTTTTGTGGTCTGTTACCTCTGTGGCACATGATTAGAACCAAGCATTCTTTTGTTTCCTCAGTCAACTTAAATGCACGGGAAGGTACTGGGAACTGCAAATATTTCTTATCCTATTATATCCTTAAATACTATTGTTTTTATCTTGGAAATTTGGGTGGGGAAGCTAATCTTGCTCTTGTACTCAAGAATAAAAACTCCATGAGAGCAAGGACCTTACCCATCTAGTTTACATCTGTATTTCCACTTCATGCCATCGTGCTTGGTTCATAGTGTTTTCTAAATATTTCTTGAAAAAGTGAAGTTAGACATGTAGCAGGAAAAAACCCTACAAACATCCAACATAGGGAGATAAATACTGCCAAATACTTTGCCATCCTGTTTTCAATACACAAAATGGCACAGCCGTTTTTATAGACAAGAAGTAAGATTCAGTTCTTTCCAGATATGATATTGTACCTGTTATATTAAACTAGAGGCCTAGTGCATGAATTCATGCACGGGTGGGGTCCCTCGGCATGGCCTATGGGGATTGGGCTGAAACCAGCAGT
Source organism: Antrozous pallidus (assembly GCA_027563665.1). Taxonomy (NCBI): domain Eukaryota; kingdom Metazoa; phylum Chordata; class Mammalia; order Chiroptera; family Vespertilionidae; genus Antrozous; species Antrozous pallidus. The sequence goes on from CM050519.1 coordinate 11,978,831, forward strand.
CCAGCGCTGCCTGCTGCTTCTGCTCATCCTGGCCCCACTGTGCCTGCTGCGGGCTGGTGCCAGTCAGTTCTGATCGGGAGAGGCTCTCACCGCCGCTGCAGTGTGCTCGCCAGCCATGAGCCTTGCGCCTGGTGTCTGCCCTGAAGGAGGTGGGGAGGGCAGGATGTGATTGGCCTTCTGGGTGGGTGGTGGGATGCCCTTGCTGGCCCGGGATTGGATCCATCCCACTGAGTTCGCTCCGGTTGTTGGGAGCCACCTGGTGGCCGCTTTTATATAGTTTCCTCCTTGCCGAGTGTCTAGGGAGGGGAAGCAGCCACCGTGCCCACGGACTACTCCCAGGAGGCCGGTGGCGCTATCGGGATCGTGCCAGTGGCACTGGTCCATTGGTGCCTGCCCTGTTCTCTGGAGATCAGACCTGCAGGACTGTTGAGGGAGGGAGTGGCTGCCACTGGGCTGGTGGGCTGCTGGGTCAGTCAGCCGAGCGGCACACCCGCTGTGGGAGCGCACTGACCACCAGGGGGCAGCTCCTGCATTGAGCATTCTGCTCCCTGGTGGTCAGTGTGCATCACAGCACCAGTGGACTGGTTGTTCAGTCGCTTAGGCTTTTTATATATATAGATTCTCTCTGCCTCCCCTTCACTGATCTATCAAATGGGTATATTGAGTAGATGTAAATCATTATATCTATAAAGCTTCAATCAAACACGATTCTTGTCCACAAAAGGAGTGTATACAACGTTTATGTGGGAAAATTATGTGACGGTGCAAATGCAAAACAACAGTTTTAAACTACATGAAATATGAAATTAGGAGACCAGAGCTAGACATCTTGAGCTCTCATTCAACCTTTGGTTTCTACGACAGACGGAGGGACGAGCTCGGAGAGGCGGAGTGGCTCTCAGACACTGTGCCGTGAATGTTTCTTAGACTGGGGCTGGGACTGCGGCCCCAAATGCCATTAGGATTGCATTCAGAGCTCACAGATAGGATAAAATTGACCTTTGTTTGGTCAGGAAAGCAGTGTTATTGGAACTGACATTTTGAAAGTTTTGGGTTGAAGGAGAATGTTTCAGGCAGGAGACTAGGAATAAAAATGGAGGAAGTAAGAAAAACATTCTGGGCATCAGTAAAGCAACAGTTGTACTTACTGAGTTGGTCTCAGGAAGTGATAAGCAGTGACTAAAAATTGAATTGGCCAGTGATTTGGCCTTTAACTCTTGTTGACTAAATGATGTTCGAGGAAGATTGGTATAAAAGGAATCTGTAGTTTGTGCTGGAGTCGGGGTACACCTAGAAACAGGAAAGACCAGTTAGGAAATTATGTTTTTCTGTTATTAATGAATGAAGTAAATTAGGGGGATAGTGATTTCCACTGTAAAATGATTTGGTACAGGAACCCTTTGGTTAGCAAATTTCTCAATTTATAGAAATTCTGTTTGTATTCACTTTCCCAGCTTCTTCCTTAAAGCAATGTGTTTCTTTTATTTTAAGAAAGAAAAATATGTAACTTAATTTTCCAGAAAAGCTATTATCTTACAGCTGTGGTTTTAAAGGTATGAAGGATAAGTGCTTGTAAACTTCAGGTAGGATTTTTTTGGCCATTTAATATTTTCATAGGGCTTTTCTCTACCTAATCCAAAGTAAATGTGCCCCAAATATATATAGTAGTAAAAAATTCAAGTGAATGTGAACTAATATTTTAAGGCGGGTTCTTTACTTTTAGTGGCCATAGACACCTTTGCCTGCTTTCTTTTCATACACCTGGATTCTATTGGCAATCTCTTCCAGGTAATGGACATAGGAGGAATTATTTTTTTCCTGAGCACTCCTAGGTATCTATCAAAAAGGAGATGGTATAGATTTATTTAAAATGTGAAAAGCATTAGTACTATCATTGACACTAAATGTAAGTAATTTACTTATTTTATTGACATTGAAGTGCCACAAAACTTCTTTATATATTGGTGCCTTTTTTTTTTTTTTACAGCTTGTTATTTTTAAATTTTGAGAATGTGTACATATAAAGGAATATAATTTTTTAAAAGCACATTTTGAATTGCCCTTAGATTCCAAAGTCTTCTAGGTATTTGAAAGTATGTAATTTATTTAATAGTTATATGCAAAGCACTATCTTTATCCTTTTATTTTTAATTAAAAAATACTTTGAAAAAATGTTTTTGAATTACAATTGACATTCATTATTAGTTTCAGATGTCCATCATAGTGGTGAAACATCCTTTCCTATATAATAAAAGAGAAACATGCAGATTTGACTGTACCTTTGCTCCTGATTGGCTATGCTACCAGCCAATCAGGAGTCGGGGTGGGGCCAAGTGGCAGGCCTGGGGGTGGAGATGAAACAGTAGTGGTGGTGAGCGCCCAGTCCCAGGCTGCTGTGTGGGGTGGCAGTGGCAGGGAGCGCCTGGCCCCCGGGCGCTGTGAACGGAAGTGGCGGTGAGCGCCCAGCCCCCGGGGCCGGGTGGTCGCAGGCAGCCAGGGCTGAGCTGAGCAGTGCGATGGCTGGATACCCAAGGCCTAAAACCTCACTAGAGGCTTTAGGCCTTGGGCAGGCTGGGGGTAAGCCATCAGTTGGACATCCTCTGAGGGCTCCCAGTATGTGAGAGGGGGCAGGTTGGGTTGAGGGATCACCCACCCCCAGTGCATGAATTTTGTGCACCGGGCCCCTAGTTTTATATAATTTACAAAGTGATTGTTCCTGATAATTTTAGTAACCACTTGACCTATCTGTCCTTAAGGAGAACCTACAGTTGAACTCAAGTATAAGTGTGTGTGTGTGTGTGTGTGTACATGTACATAATATGCATACATATACATAGAATAAGGTAACAGGTAAAATTTCCATGTATTATTGTCCTATTATTTTTGGTCCTATTTTTTCCCACCTACTTAAAATTTATTTTCTCTTGTAATATATTGATTTTTGTAAGCTGCTTGAAATATTTTAGGGAATGACAGTATAGAAAGCCAACAAATGGGAAAAGTATGACAAAGTGGGATATGGTAAATTTTAAGAGATACTAATAAAGCAGTATTGGGAGTGAGAAGGTGAAGATCACATGCTTTTGAGAAGGTGACATTTGAGAGGAGTTTGATTGCTGTGGGGATTAGTAAGTCATTTTAGTAGAGAAAACACATAAAAAAAGGTTCAAGGAACAGGGAGTACTTATAGAAAAGAATTTAGGACATAGTCTACGTTGGTAGGACATAGTGTCTATATATAGGAATATAGAAGATAAGGCTTGCTTTGAAAAGCCTAAAGGCAAGATTGAGAAATGTGGATGTGGAATGGAGGCCCCTTTTAGGTTTTGTGCTGTGTAGTGACTTGTTCATACTATGTTTTAGGAAAGTGGTGACTACTTGGAATGTCTCGTTGCTTCCTTAATATGGGGATGAGAACTCAGTAATTCCTCTTCTGTCAGTGGTAGAAATAGAGGCACTTTCTCTTTGTGGTTGCAATCTGAGCTAATGCTTTAAACTAGTGACCTTGACCTCATTAGGAAAGCTAAAGGAGGTAAGGACCCAATCCACATATGGTTATACTCCACTTATACAGAAGTTGAACACTGGTAACCTAATCCTTTGGAACACAGCTCTGGAATGTAAAAGCTTCCAAAACTGCTTGAAATTGTTGTCACAAAGTAAAGCCATGTGGAATTTTTTTTTATGAGTATGGATAGTTTTACTTAACATTTCTGGTCCTTTTTTAGACTTTTTTCTTTTTAAGTCTTATATTTGCTAGCTTTATAATCTCAAAGCAGATGAAGGTGAGGAAGGAAAATAAAATGGGATTCCAAGACATGTAAGGTAACATTAGGAAAGTATCAGTTGTATAGCCTGACATCAAAGTAGGAATTAGAAATTAAAACACACACACACACACACACACAGAAACATGATACTGTATTAAATGTTCACCAGTTGAATGTTAGATTATGTTTGGTATATTACTTTAAGGAAGTATGAACATAACAGATTCCAGATAGTATTATTAGTTGAGCTATGGGAAAATATAAAGAGAGTATCTTTTTAGTCATATCTGATTCCACTGTATCATTTAACTGTTGACAAATCACGTTTCTACTCCATATTGCTTTTTCCTATTGTAAAATAAATGCTTCACATTTTTCTAGCTTACATGCTAATGAGGTTATTCTGTAAGAAATTAATAACGTGATAAATAAAAGCTAGTTCTCTACAAATAGAAATTGCTGAGGATGCTTTCAGTAGTAAAATTTTAAGTTCTTAATAGATGCTAAAATTTAAGTTTTAGTAATTTTATTTTTAGTGAAATTACTGATGAATAAATGACAGCTTAGTTACTTTTTACAAGATATTTTGTAGACAATTACTAATTTACATATTTTACCATAATAAATATTCTCTTTCAACATTTTCTTTGATATATTTTTTAAATTATCTTTCTAAACACAGTAAATCAAATAATTATATCAGGGGAAGCTGATTTCTCTTATTTCAGATGTTTTTAATATCTTTTTAAAGAAATGGAAAACTCAGACCACCTTCTTGCATAAGGAAGTTTTTGTTTTTGTTTAGACTTAATATTAAATTAATTTTTTTCTTAGTTTTGTCTTTTTAGACAATTTTGTTGTGGTATTTTCAGCAATGAAGGGTTCTATTCCTGTTGAGGATACTCTTATTTAAAAATTACTTTTAAAAGATGGTATTCAGTGAAACTTATAATAGCAAATTTATTTTTTAAGTTATCTTTTTGCTTGATTTTTGTTTCTTTAAGAGTTTTGCTTTAGTTCAGGGTGGTTGAAGTGAATTGAGAAAAATTTCTGGTTTTGACAATAGTGCTGTGTTGTTCATTGCTCAGATGCTGCTAAGCTATCAGTAGTCTGGGACTTTTATTCCCTTTTAAAAGGCTTTACTGCCCTAGCCGGTTTGGCTCAGTGGATAGACCTTCAGTCTGCGGACTAAAGGGCCCCAGGTTCGATTCCGGCCACGGGCACATGCCCAGGTTGCAGACTCGATTCCCCCCCAGTAGGGCTTATGCAGGAGGCAGCCAATCAGTGATTCTCATCATTGATGTTTCTGTCTCTCTGTCTCTCTCCTTTCCTTTCTGAAATCAATAAAAAAAATATATATTTTTTAAAAAAGGGCTTTACTACTATAGATTGCCTTAACTTCTCTTTTAGAGTCAAGCATAAAGCCATGTCTTATCTTTGGTTGGTACTCGGCCGATTTGGCTGATTCCTAAGCTCTTCTTCATCATCAGTGTGTTATTTTCCTCTTTGGAGTATCTACCAAACATTATTTACCAGTGATTCTCTGAAATAACAGCAGGATTTCTATGTTTGTGCAACCACTTACATTTTATTAGAAATTTTTACCTGTTGTAAGGTTCCAGGGAAATAGGGTAGATCAAGATCATGAGAAGATATGATAAATCCAAACTAGGTATTTTATTCATTTGTTGTTGGTTTGTTAATCCTCACCCGAGGATATTTTTCTCAATGACTTTTAGAGAGAGTGGAAGAGAGAGGGAAAGACAGAGAGGAAAATCAGTGTGAGAGAAACATATAGATTGGTTGCCTCCTGCTTGAGCCATGACCAGGGGAATCTGAAACCAAGGTGCGGGCCCTTGACTGGAATTGAACCCTGGATCCTTTGTTCCACAGGCTGATGCTCTACCCACTGTGCCAGACTGGCTAGGGCTCATGTCTCTATTCTTGCACCTCATATTAATAAATTATGATGCTGCATCCCAATTCTTCTAGGAACAAGTATGTTTAGTGCTTATTGAAGATACATAATATTTGAATTAGCAACCTCTTTAGCTCTTCTTTGGTAAATTTATATGATTCGTGATAAATTCATAGGGGTGCTGGTAGTATGTGGCAGATAATTCTAAAATTTCTTTTACTGTATAATTGCCTGAAATATTACTATCAGTAAAATACTGTTAAGTTAAGTAACTTGGTCACATAATTACTAAATGATAGAGCTAGTATTCCACTAGGTGATTTGATTCCAAAGCTTACACTCTTAATCATCCTGGTAATTGCCCTGGCCCCCTGATAAGCAGTAGTAAGAGGTGGCAACTGGCTACTATTAAAAAACAGTTGTTAGTCTACCAGGCATTTGGCTCTATAGACATAATTGATTATTTGTTATAGAATTGTGCAATGACTAATGTTCCTAATGATGATCCTTTCAATTTTATTTATTTTCTCTCACTACATTCTGAAAATTAAAATTTCCAAATTTTTGTGAAAGAATGAACTTTGAATTTGGAAAATTTGCTTAGGTAGAGAAAGTTTCTGAAGAATAAATGAATATAACAGTTTTGCGACATGAACATTTCAATAAATCAGATTGGTAGCTTTCCATTAAAGTAGAAAACTCAACTTTAATCATTTGAACCATAAGAGCATATTTTATGACTCACCTTTAATTTGTAATGGATATAGCTTATATTTATATTGTATGCTTATTGGAACAAGAAAATAATAATTTATATGAATGCTTTTATATAAATGTTGAAAAACAGGATTTGCCTTTTTACTCATTGTTATAGAAGAGGGAGTTCATTTTTTTAATATAAGAAATTGCATTAGGTATTCTTTTAATTCAAAATTTTTACAGTAGAGTTGCTTTCCTTCATTTTCATTATATTTTTTCCTGATTTATAAACATTGGAACTATAGAAGCAATTAGGATTTTTTTGAATTGTAGTTAATAGTAAAGGACATAACAGTTTAAGCTATTTAATAGTAATGTATCATGAATCTTATTCACATGTTCCATAATAAGTAGCCAAAAGTTGCTGAAAGCCAGTAATTTTTACAAGTTGTATAAGTTACTCATTGATATGCTTTTTTTTCTTTATTAAGGTATTGCATATGTGTCCTTATCGCCCCATTGTTAATATGCTTTTGATAGCTTAAATTTGCCATTTTCCTCAATTCATATAGGCAATCTAATTGAAGAGAATGTTTTAAAAGTAGGATTACTTTTTCTAAAACAGGCAAGCTAAAAGATCCACTTTGAGTTTTTCTCTCTAATATTTAAAGGTTTAGTTTTGTTTCCAGTTGTACTCAGATTCTTAGCTTATGAAAATCTATCAGTAGCCTACTTAAGTTAACCTATTAAGAAATTACTCCAGTTTGCAAAAACAAAAGCTTTTAACAAGTGGACACACAGGCCTAACAAAAATCAAGTTGTGCTGTATTTAAGCTTATTGAATACTAGAGGCCCAGTGCATGAAATTCATGCACTGGAGTGGGGGTTTCCTCAGCCTAGCCTGAGCACTCTCTCAGTCCAGGACCCCTTGGGGGATGTCCAACTGCTGGCTTTTGACTGGATGGCCTCTGCTGCTACACGGCCTGTTGCTTGAGCTTCAGCAGCTGCTGCCCATGTCCTGCAAATACCATTGAGTGGGTGAATCAAGCACAGAAGCAGGCTTACCCATGCTTCCCTGAGTTACTGAGTTGTTCAGACTGACTGCCTTCTATAGAGAATGGCACTTGGATCAGGACTAAGCTGACAGTTGGACATCCCTCTCACAGTCCGGAACCCCTGGGGGATGTAGCAGTGCTGAGCAGCACTCCCCCTATGGGAGCGCACTGACCACCAGGGGGCAGTTCCTGTGTTGAGCATCTGCTCCCTGGTGATCATTGCACATCGTAGTTACTGGTCGTTCTGGGCGTTCTGCCATAATGGTCACTTAGGCTTTTATATATATATAGATGTTACGTAAATGCTGTTAATGCCAGTTGTTTGGGTTAGAGGCTTACCACATGAGTAGGGGAGGAGAAACAGAGAATTGAAAGGTAATTGGAGAACATTAAAAGGGGTGGAGAAGATGTGCTAGTAATTGATAATTTCCTAAACAATTTTGTTGCCTGCATCTATAAATCTAGCTATATAAATTACTTTAGAAAAATTACCTTGGCTAATTTAAACAACTGTCTGTTAGCCTAGCACTTTTCTCCTTTACTGGCTTTGTGATGATTTATTTAAGAAATATTTATTGAATACTTGTTATGTATGTTAGCACTGAAAAGGTACAAAAGTACAACAAGTCATAATTTTTGTCTGGTACCCTGAAGCATCATAGGCTGTTGATATATCTGAATTATTCAAATTATTTTATGCATAGTTGTCATGCTATATGTGATGTGCATGACAACTTTTTTATTCAAATAAGTTGATTAAGCTATAGATTAATGAGCATTGAACATAATGAGTTCGAGTTTAATGAGCATTAGCCTTGGCATTTATCTGGTATCTAATGTTGTTTATATGACCACTTTGTTGTATGTATGACCTTGGTAAATGTAAATGTTTACCAGAGTATTTCCTTGGTATGAACAGATAGTTCCTTACCTGTTCAATGGGAGCTACTTTTGGTACTTTTGTTGGAAGCATTAAAGTAGGTAAAATATGTAGTGCACCTCGCTCAGTTCTTAGTTTTGTAAAGGTGACTGCTCTTATTACTGTGACAGATGAGAATAATTCTTTTCTTTTGAGCACTGTTAATTAAAAGAAAAATCTTGCCTACACATTCAGAGACTTTCTACATTATTTAGCCTTCTAAACCAGTGATTCTGTGTTTTTGTGGTATTTTGGTGTAGCCTTTTGTAATTAAATTAATCCATACAGGAAAAGAGTGACTGCTTTCTCAGTTCTCTTAAGAAATAGTGTATAGTTGCATGAGAGAAAATGAATTTATTATGTGTAATGGAGTCATCAGGGATTCTTTTGCTGAATTCTGGGCTGCTAGGACTATACTATATCTAATTATTTGAGAAATGCTTCAAAATTATTAAATTTACAGACACAAAAGTTGTTGCAAAGTTCACCTTCCTCTCTTTTTTTGATGGGGATGAAGGGGACAGTACAAGAATATAATGCCATGTAGCAGTTTGTTAATACTCTGAAACAGACCCATTTCCCTAATCAAGTGATTTAAAAATTTTTTCATACATTATTTTAGGTGGGATAATGACTCAATCCCATTTGGAACTGAAATTAATCAGTTTGTTTTTAATTAAGGTAATGAGTTAGTGCCCAGTTTTTAAGTTTTAAAAATTCATTGAGCTGGATTTTAAAACCTAGTATAAAAAGTTTCAAAACTAGTGATTTTTGGAATACTAGTTAGTTCATCAAGTGAATAAAATTAGTTCTATAGCTGAGGAATTTGGGGGAATGCTCTTTGTTATATACATCTTGGAGGTTGACATTGCATTTTAGTTTATTAAAGACTGAGAAATTCTGCAGAAGAGAGACAGTTTTATTTATTAGCTTCAACTCTTTTGATCCTGTAACACCTGTTAATGTTCTGCAGAATCAGTATTCCTTGGAACATTTTTGGAAATGTTAACGTATTTCATTTATATATGAGAAATGTTCTAGTCATGCAGTTAAGTGATAACAGTCTTCAATTTGAGCCTGTCTCTACATTTATTCTACTCTAACAGTTCCTTTTTTGCTGTACCATCCTATTTTCATAAGTATTTGGTTTATATTAGAAATAAGAGTATAATTGTTGTCCTGTGAGAGAATATACCAAGTGAACCATCTGCCAGAGAAGAACATATTTTGAGAAGTATAGCACTGACATATTTGCAGCCTCATTAAATTGGCACTGTCATTCATTGTAAATGGTTTGCAGACCTTAGGGATAGACTTCATGAGTTCGTATTTTCCTGGGAGAAATTCCTAAACAGGATAGAAATAACCAGTTAACTCTGTAAACATTCAAAGATAGGGAAGCTAATTAGAGTTTTTCCTATGCTAACTTTACTTTGTGTTTCTTATGTTTTAGAGTTAAAGCTTGACGTTGCTAACAAAGTAATGGAGCCAATTGAACATTATCATCTCTTATTTATCCATTTCCTATGTTACACCTACTTGAGAAATGAAAAAAGAAGGAAGTACAAAAAGGGATGTCAAATTCTGAGGAGAAAAATTAAAGTCTTTTGGGGACTACAAGATTTTTCAAAGGGGTGAAAGAATGGTTGTTGGGAATGTTTCTGAACATATATTGGTAGATTAAGAAAGTTATTTTTGGCTCTTTTAGGAATGTCTTTGAAAATAGACCACCATAAAACTGCAGAAATCAGAATTTAAAAATACTGCATTTGACAGTTTCAGAAATTTGATTCAAGTTTTAAAGAAATAATAGAAAAATTTTTTCTATTTAGAAATACTGTAATCTGGTGTTAATTTCTGAATAAAATTAAAGGAGTGACATTTAAACATGTGGAACAATATACATGTTTTATTTTATATTTTTAAACATTTTTTAAAAATTGATTTTAGAGAGGAAAGGAGAAGGAGAGATAGAAACATCAGTGATGAGAGAGAATCACTGATCAGCTACTCCTACACACCCACAGTGGGGATGGAGCCCACAACCCCGGCACGTGCCCCAGACCACGACTTCCTGGCTCATAGGTTGACGCTCAACCACTGAGCTGCATTGATAATGGAATAGTGACATGAAATCGTCTCATTTGCTAAATTGACAATTGGTGTTAATAGAAGTTCAAGGTCTTAGTCCAAAAATTTTTATGGCTTTTATGAAGTTTTATGATAGCCTATACAATGTTAACTAAACTTCACATATCTCTTATTTCAAATCATATTTCCTAAATAGTTAACTTGATGATATTCTTCTACTTTTTCACCATTTTCTCTTTGGCATTATTTTCCTTTTTAAGATAATACACTGAGTGTCCAGATTATTATGATCTCTGAACACATAATAATCTGGCCACTCAGTGTAAATCCTCCAATATAATAAAAGGCTAACATGCAAATTGTCCCCTTGACCAGGAGTTCGACCAGCAGGCAGGCTGGCTAACCGCCCATGTCCCTTCCCCTCTGACCAGGCTGGCTGGACCCTACCCATGCACGAATTCATACACCAGGCCACTAATACAAACACGCACGCACACTGAGTGGCCAAATTATTATGCGTTCAGAGATCATAATAATCTGGCCACTCAGTGTAGATTGTGACTATAAAGATCTTATTCTCAAAATATGTGGGGAGTAGAATTAGCTATGAAAGCTGTGAATAGTTAGTAACATACCAGAATTAAAGATTTTTCCGAGGATTCTTATGAAATTCTTATACATTTACAAGACTATCCTTTCTTGTTAGGCAAGTCAATATATATGTAAATTAGAAATTGAAATTAGAATGTTTCTTAATTTTAGTACTTAAAATGTGAGAAGGATTTCAGATGATCATTTCAATATATTTTAGATGTAGGCTTTTCAGGTTCATTAGAAATGTTATTCCTAGATTATTTATGTTGCTGATACTGAGTTTTGCTTTAATTTACTTCTATATTTCATTGACTTGTAAAACTTTCATAGTTTGATTAGAAATGGCAAAGCAAATGACTGTCAAGTGATGTAAGTTTAAATGAAATTGAAGGGTCCTAGCCTGTTGCTCAATGGTTAGAGCATTGGCCGTGTGGGAGGCAACCAACCAATGTGTCTCTCTCAAGTTGATGTTGCTCTGTCTTTCCCTTCCTTTACCTTCCACTATTTCTAAAAATCTTTGGAAAATATATCCTTGGGTGAGGATTAACAATAACAAGAAAATTGAAGGAAAGAATTTTAGAATTCTACTTAAAGCAGAATGTGTTTATTCTAGCATTCTATAATTTTTAAAGAAAATATTTGTTATAAGGACTGCTATGATTAGAAAAATATAAAATAAGGTAAAATTAGTTAAAACTCAGAGTCCAGGAAATAAACTTTTCTTTAATTTTCTGCTGTACATATACAACTTAAAGTGTTCTTAGGTGAGTTACTTCACTACCTCATGCCTTAGTTACCTTATCAGCAAAGTTGTGATGATTAAAATAATTGCTGTCATAGAGTTAGTGTGAAGATTGAATGAAGCAGTATATATATGAAATGCATAATACACGACATATACCAAGCTGTCATGTTAAAAATAAAACAGGTTATGAATATTTGTTAATTATGAATATTTGTTAATGATTTTGTAAGTGTAGGTAAATTATTTGGGAATTCTATTATTTGATTTTAGTTAAAAACAAATATAAGAGGGATATTTATGGCACTGAACTTTTTTTTCTATGGAAATTTTTAAAGAAATGAACAGACATTTTGATTTCCATTTTTATAATGCAGCAATGAAAATTCACACATGATAAAATTTGAAGACCTTTTTTTAATCCACCTATTCTATCACATGCTTTCTGTAGTCTAAATTTCCATAATAGTTGTTTAATGTAAACATCATTCAGTTTTTGTTTGTAGGCAAGATTTTCTCTTTTGACCTCTTACATACTTTTCTTCTGAATCAGTTCTCTGTATAGAAAGCTATTTACCGAATAAGCATAATCAAGATTACCACCATCTGATTACTGATATTAGTACAGAACATGACATGATACTCTTATTTTCATTAAGATTGGTTTTTAGAGAAAGATTGGAATGAACTTTTCATATCAATAAAAATAGATTTATTTTTCTCCTTAGTAGATATTCCATATGTATGTTAACCTATGGTACCTTATTCATAACTCTGTTTTTTATTTTAACTTTTTTTCTAAAATTAAATTTATTAGAGTGACATTAGTTAATAGGATCATATAGATTTCAAGTATACATTTCTTTGATACAAAAACTGTATAATGCACTGTAGGCCTACCACTTAGAGTCAAACCATTTTCCATCACCATATATTAGGCCTCTTTCAACCCCATCTAACTTTATTTTAAAACAATTTGACCTACCAAAAAGTTGCAAAATACTACAAAAAGTTCCCATTACCTTCATTCAGCTTTTCCCTATGTTCCTATTTTATGTAACCATAAGACAAATATAGAAATCAGTAATACTAACCAATCTGTAAATATTCCACTAAATGACCTTTTTCTGGTCCAGGATTCAATGTAGGATCTTATTTGAGTATAATTGCTATGTGACCTTAAGTCTCTTTCAATGTGGGCTGGTTCTTCATTCTCTGCCTTTCATGACCTTGTCATTTGTGGAGTACTAGCTAGTTAGAATGTCTCTCAATTTGTGTGTCTGATGTTCTTTCATAATCAGATTGAGATACATTTTTGGCAAGGATACCACAGACTTGATGTTATGTCCTTACCAGTGCATTATAGAATGAGGTACATAATATTGATTTGTCCCATTACTGGTGATGATATCATGATCATTTATTAAGAAGGTGTCTGCCAGGTTTCTATACTGTTAAATTACTCTTTTTCTCTGTTAATAGCAAGTGTCTTGTGGGGAGATATCTTGAGATCAAGTAAATATCCTGTTTCTCAACATTAATTTTAGTACCCCTGTACCCCTTGATGATTCTTGCTTGATAAGAACTTTTTGAATTTAATACCTTAACATAATTTTGTTGACTGGTATATCATATTTCTTATCATAGGTGGATAAGAACTAAAGGAATTAATGTAAAGACAGCCTAATTTATAAAACTCATCTTTTTCTGAATACTCTTAAGAATGTAGCTCAACACAAAAATCCTGGAATTAAAAAGGTGGTAGAAAGTTAAGTATTTTTTTTCCTTCTTATATATACTTCAATATACTGTATTCTGGTCATCATTAGAACAAAGCTAAATATTTCATACTAGCAAAACAGGTAAAAAAGATGCTAGAGAAGTAAAAGTAAAGGGCTAAATTAATAATGAAAAGAATTTGCCACAGATATTTTTTTAAACTTTCATTAAGATTTTCTTCTTATTGTTAAATATGGAAGCGGCCCCCCCCCCCCCCCTTTTAATCCTTACTCAAGGCTACTTTTATCGATTCTAGGGAGAAAGAAACAATCAGTTGCCTCCTGTACATGCCCAGAGCAGTTGAACCTGCAACCTAGGTATGTGCCCTGACTGAGAATCGAACCCACAACCTCTTGGTGTACAGGATGATGCTACCATCAATTGAGCTGCTGGGCCTGGGCTGTAGAAGCCTTTCTTATTCAAGGGAGGCAGTGGCAAACAATATTTTTGTGTTTAGTCGTCTTAAACCTGATGTTCTCTTTTAAAAGGCAACTTGAACCTAAAGCTGACTTCCTTGATTTTTGTCTTTTATTCTGTAGTGGATTACCTACTCTTAAATGTATATTGTGTGTTACTCCTTTTTTATTTGTTCCACTGTTCATCTTGGAGAGTCGTGAAGACACAACTGGGTTAGTTATCTCTTGTCTGTCTTGTAACAAATACTTGACATTTAAACCTAATGAAATAATTTGAATCCTAATAACATTTTTGGGTAGTTTTCCAAAAGGATCAAAAGTATAGAAAAAAAATTTGAAATTTGGTTAGATCTTGACTTTTAAAAACATTTATAATAGGGCTTTATAGAAGGAACTTGCTTTCCATGATTGTGTATCCTCATAATGGTATGTATTCTTTAGAGTTCTAACTGTCGTCTGTATTTTGATGTTTTTAAGGTGTATCCCATTTGACAATTGTGGTTTAGAAATAATCTTTCCTCTAGAGCCAATACAGTATCTTTGTTAATTTGTCCTAAGGAAGTTGGGTTTTGCTTGTTCGCTTTTTGGCAGTGTCACTCAATTTTTAAAATTGAAAATTTGAATTTAGCAATAGCTGGTGTTTTTTTTTCCTTACTAATTTTAAACCTGGAAAAAGAACATTGGAAAATCTATAACGGGTGCTGTAATTTAGCTAAAATTTGAATAATCTCAAGATAATACCTTTGAAGTTATAGCTGACCATACTAAAAAATTAAACCTAAAAGCTGATCCCCAGAAGAGATCCATGAAAGTAATATTTTTGATAAGTTTTTATTTTCTTTAGGATTAGGAAGTTGAACTCTGTAGTGTCTACTTTAAGTATCAGCCACTTGACAACATTCTTTTTGTTTCTTGGTCAGTAGGCTTTATTCACTTATAAAACATTTCCTGACTTTACCTAACTTGGTGTGCCGTGCGCTCTTCTAGGTAGGAGCTGCAGACACCACACTCACTCTTTCTTCCAAGGATGTTCTTTCGTTTTCTTTTCATCCCAGCCGGGCTCTTCTGGACACACGGAGGGATTTTTGAGAAATTCTTTTTCTTCGTAGATGGTGCCTTAGAACCAGTAAAATGGGTGATAGATGAATAGGAAAATATATTCCATCGTGCTTTCAATGTAGCATAGAATGTCTTTTTTTTAATGAGTAATCTGCAAATCTGTAAGTTAGCAAGTTCAACTTAAGATCAGTTAATTATAGCACAAGTGGATAGAAAGGATAATCTTTTAAAAATGTGTTACCTTCTATTTCATTGCTTAAAAATGATTAGGTGTAGCTTTTCCTCTTTTTTCAATATGAGAAATGCTTAACCACTAGCATTATGTGCTCATTTAATAGTTTAATATTGAGAACAAATATTGCAAATCATCTAGTTTGTACATTTCAGGATAATTTCTCAGAGTGGATTTATACATAAACTATTTAGGTTTATTGCTTCTGATTTGAATATAAAAATTTAAGCATTATTGGAAACGCTAAAATAGTTTTATTGATGTATTGGAACACCTGTGTGAGTTCTTTTGACATTTTTAGCATTTCTGGTTTTGTTGGCTTCAGTGTAGAATTTATTCTCTAGTGGAGTCTTGTGTAGAGTATTTACTCTTTTTCCTCTTGAAATATCACTTAAAAGAATGCTATCTATTAAAATAGAATTAGGTAAGGACCCGCTGTGTTTTTATGTACCTCCATTAAATCTCACAAAAGATGCTCTTTCGTTTTTGATTAATGATCTCATTTTGAAAGTGCCTTTACATTTTCTTTATAAATGATGCAATAGTAAACCCACAATCTCTATGTAGTATTTACTCCTAAAGCAAGAGTGATGCCATCTCCTTGATGATTCAAAATAATGTCTATTTAGGGAAATCTGTTTGCTTATTCATTTTTGAGTATAAATATGTGGAATATACAAGTTTTGGTACTTCAGGCAAAAGAAAGAAGTTGTATCCTGAAAGTAGTCTGACTTGGGAGAAGTTTATAGGTGGATCTATATCTCCAGCCATCTCACTTGTCCCATGACCTAAGGATATTTATTTTTTGTTGTTGTTGTATTTTTAATTTATATATTTTGCAGGGTATAATAATCAAAGGTTTGGAGCTCCTACTGAAAGAGAAATTGTAGACTTAGCCCAATATCAATTTGAGCAAGATATGATTTCTTGGGGGTTTGTTTTTATTTTCAAAGTGAAAGGAGTCTGTAAACTAAAAAAAAAAGAATGTATTTTTTTGTTCAAAATGGAATGTTCCCTTTTTGCCTGCATTTTCATTCAGATATGTTGCTACTGCTTATTAGCATTTCAAGAATGAAGGAAAACTGGGAAATTTGGAAAATCATTTTGTTTATAATTTCTGAATATCTTTTTAACTATATCTTAATGTTAAATTTTAAGATCTCATTAGTTTGGAAATATTAAATAATTTTCCTGGTTTATATTGAAATATTAGATTGGAAAAGGATTGATTTGTCAAGGAAATTGTTTAGAAGAGACTAGAGGATGATTGTTTTAGTAGTTTTAATGTAGCACATCTTGTTCCATATAGGTACAATGAAAATATAAATAAGATAGCTCTGGTGTATTAATTTTAAGCCTTTCACATCTGTTAAAGAGCCACCCTGTAGGAACTCCAGCTATGGAATACTTTGTTAATCTATTTGAGATTTTTGGATTCTTGAAAATACCTAATTAGATTTTATTTCTTGGGATACTCAGTATTCAGATCTTTATCTAATTTGTATTTCTTTCTTCTTGTCATTCCTCACATAGCTCTCCAATGTGAATATACTGTACTGTTTTAAGCTACTGCTAAAAAAGCATAATCTTTAGTTTCTTTAAAACTAAAAGACTTCAGGACTTAAACTCTATTGGAAACTTAAAATGAAAAAAAAAATAGCTGGCACAAAACCTCATAAAGTATCTTTGTAGTTATTAATTTGATACCATTTGCAATATGGCTGTTTTACCCCTTGACATCTTTTAGATTTCTTTTTTTAAATAATTTCTTTAATTTTTGGAAATCATAGATTTGATGCTTAAATTTGGAGGTTTTATTTTTCCTTAGTCCAAACTGTGTTCATTTCTCACTTGTACAGAATTCAATATATTCCTAAAGCAGAAGTGTTAGCTCGTTCTTTTCATCTTTAGGCTTAAAAAAGATTTAGTCCAAATGTTGTTAGGTAATGGAATAACCATTCCTTTTCAGCTATTCGTATATTTCCAAACTGGCTGGCAGAGCCAGGAGGAAGTTGAAGGCACTAAAACATTAACTTTGGTTGGTTGCTACTTTCATAGTGCTGAGACTACAACCTTTTTTGGTTGGTTGATAGAACAAGAGAGCACAATCCTCGTTCCACTAACAGGTAAGGAACCTTTGTGATAACTAGTTGGTGTGAGAGAGAGATTACTTGATAGTATTTTTTTTTTCTTAATTTATCCCACAATATACCGGGTCCCTGAAATAGGATAGTGTGAACTATGTTTCATACAGCAGAAATATGCAACACCTTTCTATTTAGAATAAGGTGTGAAATTTAATAGGGATGTTGATACTGCAAAGTATAGTTGATCTGTTTTCCACTGTTAAAATTTATCCTGCAGTCCCTGTAACTTTAAATACATGTCTGCTATCTTATTCTCCTTTCAGCTTTTCCTTGATCAGTTGCTATATGCTTTGAATTCTTTCTCTTGTTTACCTTATTCCTATAATGATGCATACTACTGTCAGTATCTTTATCATCATCTATTATTTGGGTATATCTTACTGCTTTAATTTCTGCATTGTAGACATTAATGATTATTTCCTGGTCCTTCTTGACCTCAAACCAGATGATTGTATGTTTTAAAAAGATTTTTAGTCTGTATTACCTATGCCCACTATCCTGCCTTTTAACTTTTAAATATGAGTGCTTAAAGAATAAATCTTTTTCAGTGGCAGTAGTTATAGCTTGATAAAATTTAGGTTTAGCTTTGTATTGCTATAATGTGGGACTGTAGTCGTTTAAATTACTGAAGACTTAAAAACCAAGAACAAACTCAGCTTCCTAAACAGTTCCCAAGGTTTATTAGTATTCCTGTTCATATGCTTGATTTTTCTGTTTCTACTTTTCAATCCATCTTCTTCTCTTTTACAGAAGAATTAACTGGGACTCCTCCTTTAATATATCTGAGGCCGAGTACCTTTCCCTGTCCCATTTAGAGAACTATGATCTTGTTTCCATTCAAAATTTATCATTTTTTAATTCAGTCTTCATCACTTGAAGTTGAGTGGTTTGTCACAAAGTGTGTTATGTTTTAGACCAAGATAGGTCCCTTCTTAATCGTTACTGAGGAATTAATCATTTGTTGGGACAGACTTCTGAAATTCAAATTAAGGAGGCACTAAAGAAAGTGCGCAAAAGTAGCTCCTTTTTATCCTGAGGATAAGTCATTACAAACTCAGATGACCAGAGAATGTAATTTCTTAATAAGAATTTTTCTCTTAAATCTATATTCAGCTCTCTATTTCAGTGCTTCTCTCCTACCAGAGGTGCAAGGAGTGATCCTAGAACCACAGATACAGCCAAGACCACGGAGAGCTTTTGACGTCAGGGGTCCACTTTCTCCACTGAACCCTTGGAGGCAGAATATCCAGCTTCTGGAGAGAGTGGGAAAGGATAATAAACAAGTGGGTGCTTTCCATTATTTACTTGGGTTTGTTTATAGATTGGAGTGTCCTTCCATTGCCCATTTAACCCATTTAATTCTACTGGTAAACTCCTTGGACTCATATTAGAACTAGGTGGGGCTGCAGTCTGCTTGCTTTTCTAAGAATGCTAACTAGTGCCCGTTCAAAAAAGCCACCTAAAATTTATTTAATTTTCTCTCAAAATTAAAGCAGTGGGTAATTTGGGCACTTGATTTAGTGAATGACTTTGTAGTCCACAGGACTTTCAAAAAGGGAATATTTGCCATTTTAGCGTTTAATGGTACTAGTTGACTTCTAAGTGCTCTTTTATATTCCAGTAATTAAGTTTCTGTATTTCATCTTTAGGCAAACTGGACATCAGAACTCACCTAACTTATATAGTCTGATGTCCAAGGTATTATTCTACCCTGTTAGTGAGAAAGTTTTGGTCTTTTTCCTACCTCAAACTTTAGGGCTTCATATTAGTTAGATCTTTTAGAAGATGAAATGATAGTACTGTTATGATTTTACTGTCAAATCTAGGTTTCATTCTTTAATAATATAAATATGAATGAATATAAGTCTTAGGGTATAATATCCCTGAAAGGCTATGTTAAATTCATTCATAAGAAGTTTTCTAGTCCCTAGGAATACTGTTATTTGTGACAAAAGCCTTGTCCTAGATTTCCCCCACAGCATTAAAATGGTTTTCTCTTAGTTTTTTTGATGCCAGGGGTAGGATTTGATTCCAGGAAATTCTTATCATCTACAATGGGTAGAATGTGAACTTGGTGCCTTTGGCAAGTTTTTTTTCCTTGGTGGATTCCTTCTGTGACTCCAGGTATCTTGATAATGGGAGACCGGTTTATTTGTTCTCTAATTGCCCAGATTTCTTTCAACTGGTAAACACCATACTTCTCCAGCAAAAGGAGCTCTCCTAGCAGAGTCTTCATGGATGACCTCTGTCACACATGCGGCACCTGCAGTCTGGAAGGCAGTGGTGACCGGAGCCACGCAATATGTCTAGAAGACACAAGGATGAGAGAGCCACCTGATCTTGTCACTCATAAACTTTAAGATTTACTCTGGTGTACTCTTGGTTTGGAAACGGAAAGGCTCACTTAATGAGATAATTTTTTCAGATTGGATTTTACATGGGCATGAAAATACTCCTTTCTGTTCAGAAGACAGAGGAAGCATGAGAGACTCCTTTCTTTTAAAAGCAGCTCTCTGTATCTGTTTCACTTAAAGATTTTTGGGATTAAAAATCACCTTAAAATCAAGCAGGCAAACATTTTTTTGTAGTATGAGAGATCCAAAAACCTTAGTGAAACGGTTTTGCTTTTTTTTCCTGACACTGAAAGAAACTAAAAATAAGCTAGAAGCTAGAAATTCTTAATTACTCCCAAATTATTTTTAAAATTAAGGCTACACTTTTAGCTTATCTTTTTCTGGTCTTGAGTCTTATTTTCATTTGTCAAATCAGTATAGAAGTAGAAGAGACATCTTTTGAGATGAAAGTAGCTTTTGCTCCTTCTTCTAAAGTAGCAAGTACTTGTTAAACTTGAGGAATTCTTTTGCATTGAAGACAGTAAAGTTTGAATGATACTGAAACAAAGCAGGTAGTAGTACATGTAGTGTTGCAAGATAATTATCCAAACTACCAATTAATCAAAATAGTTAACAAAATTTTTCTACTTCTCTTTTTTATATCTTT
The DNA here is from genome assembly GCA_027563665.1 of Antrozous pallidus. NCBI lineage: Eukaryota > Metazoa > Chordata > Mammalia > Chiroptera > Vespertilionidae > Antrozous > Antrozous pallidus. Next base: position 11,999,252 of record CM050519.1, read on the forward strand.
TAACTGGCCAAGTAAAAAGTAGTTTTTAAAAGTTACCCGATACTATTAGTTTGTTTTATTTGGTATACATTTTAAGGATGGAAAGTGTAGAATTACTAATATGGAAATCTCTAAAATGTTTTAGGAATCTAAAAACATTTGCCAAGTCTTTCTTGGCTATCTATTAGACCTGTATTTGCCTCATTGATTATAAATAAATGTTTGTATGTGTAGTACTTAAGAGAAAGTATAAAAGGTCAATTTAAACTAAAATTTCTTCAGAGAGCTCTGAATTTTTATAAATGATTACAGCTTTTTATGCTTGATTTGTTTTTGTTAAATGTTAATAAGAAAGTCTTTACAAATATATATATTTTAAAAAATAACTGCTCAACATTTTAGAAGTAACTTAGGGGAATTGAAAGTGAGATTTCTTGGAAATTAAGTTAGTTGAACTCTTTGAACCAGTTTATGGCCTGAGAGATTATTAGCCTTTTGTTTCAGTTTTGAAAGATGAAAATGATTTAATCTCTTAATCTCATGCTTTGATTAAATTTTAGCTCTGTTTCTTAAAGTGTACAAAAGAAATGTAAGTGCATTTCTATTCAACTCATGCCACTAAAAGTTATTTAAAACTGAAACTTTTTGTATAGTAATGTAAATTGATTTGTTTATTTAAATTTTTGTTTTAATATTTTTTTCTTTCAGATTTTACATATTTTATGTCACAATATGCAATCTTACATTTTTCAGTGTTTATTTTATGAATATAAGCTAATTTTTTTCTAGAATGACTGTGTAATATTTGTATTATGTGATCATTTGAAAACTAATAAATATTTTCTCCTTGAAAAAATGCACTTACGATAAATGGCTTATTTTTGTTTCAGGTGTAGAAATTGAAAACTACAACAGTATTTTTAAGTGTATTTTAATTTTGTGTCTTTCTCTTAGTATTTCTTAATATATATCCTACCCTTTGTATGCTAACCTTTTTTGAGAAAACATTTTTTAAACTGTTAAAATGATTATCAGATCACCCAGTGCCAAATTTATGAAATAGGTGATCTGTTTAGTCAGTTTTTGCATTTTCATGATTTGCTTCATCTTAGCTTTGTTTTAAGAATTGGATTTTTTAGATGCCATTTTAAATGTCAATTTTGCAAACTAGGAAAACTCTTGAGTCAAAATTATACATATTAGGAGTAATATGGTTAACTCTTCTAAAAGCAGAATTGATCAAAATATAACATCTTACAGAATAGCATACAAAAGACAGCTCCTATACACAGAAAAACACATTTTAAAATAATGGCTGATTGGAGACTACTTAATTTATAAGGGCTGTTAACAACAAAAGATTAATATTTTATATTTTAGTGTTCTGCTTGAGCAAATAATTGTAGAAAGTAAAATATTAAGAGTGTCTTGCTTTTAACCTGATAGAATACAAATTGGTTGTAATGATTCTGGTTTTTATAGCTACCTAAACTTAATTGAAGCCCCTGGCACAATTTACCTTTTCTAAAAAATGCAGAGTGTGCTAGAAGCAAGACGATTCTTCTTTTGATTTGAAGAAAACTATAAGAAGTGGATTCCAAAGCTTAAAAATAAACATTATGATGGGATGGGTCCTTGACAAGAAATAAAAGTTAAAAAGTTAAATTAATAAAAGACAACTTTTGGATCAAATGAAGTAAATTTGGCTTCTCAAAGAAATTATACTCTAAAAAAATTAGAAATGGAAATTATAATTTAGAATAGCTACTGCATTTGGGGAGGTGGAAAAGGAAGTTAAAATTCTTGGCTTTCTGGTAAGTTTGAAAAAGATGAGTAAAGATTCTGTGAATAAAAAGTTTGTTTTTAGAGTTAAACCAGACTACATTTCAGCGGGAGGCTGTATTTTACTTGAATACAAAAAAAAATTATATATGTATGAAAGGGTAAGGTGTGGGAGGTTAAATAAAAATCTTGCACCAAAAACTTCAAACATTGTAAAAATAATGGTGAAATGAGGGTTTTAATAAGTTAGTTTTTATTACATGGGTTTTTCCCTGCACCATCAGTAGCTTTAAAATAAAGACATTACAGAATGTTGAACATGGGTTACCTTTATATCCTTGAGGTATAAGAACATAGGCTTAATCATAGATTGGATTAACTGTAGATACAGTGTTCTTCTTTAGTGAGGAAACAGTTTTTTTTTTTAGTAAGTTCTGCCTTAAAAACGTATATGACATAAGCATTGTGGTTTACAGTTTATTGTAAATATGTGCACAGATCTTATTTTACTTTGCTATATTGAAACAATTGAGCAAGGTGTCAGTTGCTTAGATGTCCTAAGCAATATCTTGCTTTCTTTTTTTATTCAGCTATTTTTTATATCCCATCAAACAGACTTCATACTAATTTAGTTCTAAAATGTGAAAGATTTGTGTTTCCAAAAATATGCACAGAGGTGCTCTAAAGTACCCCCCTCCCCCAATATGTACATATAAGGTAATTAGGTTACTGGGGTAAAAATGTTAGGGAACTTTGAAGTATGCATCGGAATTTTCAGGAATTAAGACCAAAGGGATCTCTACTCCAGAGGTAAGGAATGGCATAGGTAGAAAAATGTTCAAAATGTGTTCAATGTGATGCCTGGTGATAAATGAACTATGAGTTATCTTTGGATTTTTAGAAATATAGAATTAGAAAAATAATTTTTCCTAGTGATTTCTCCCAGAGAAGAGAGATGGATAAATCACAAATTTGTTTTTGTATGATTTTGGAGTACATTTCGAAACATATCCACAGATGTTCTACTCTTTGTGTTCTTGACCTCATTTATTCCAGGGCATCTCCTCCTATCCTTGCTTTCTTAGTGTTTATGATCCATATTTAATTTAGTATTTCTTAGACTCTGAACATTTTAAAAATATTGTACATTTCATGGAAAGTTGAGTATGTATTCCATGAAATTATTTTCTGGCCTCAGTTTTGCTGTGAATGCCTATTTTTATTAAGTGATGCCCAGAACTTAGGAAACAATAGCTGCACTAATTTTTACTTTGGTTGGAGAAATTTAAGTTTTACAAATATTCCCTTAAACACTGTTACTTAGGGGGATCTTTACACTATAAGTTAAGAAATAATAATATTAAAAAATAATATTGGTTAGTAGATAAAATCATTCAGAGAAGAAAGATATACTATTATTCTCTAAGGAATATTAAGTAATTCAATGAGTCAATTGTTAGCATATTTAGTATATCTAGAAATAAAGGAAAATGCAGTCTTCAGTCCAATTAAGCTATGAAAATTATGTTTTTATCTAGATTACTAATTTACTCAGTAGATGGTAACATGCTAAACACAATGACATATCTTTTCATTCTTTTCGTAAGAACACCAGCTCCTGGACATTTGTTTTTAGTAAAAATAGTTTGCTATGCTATATGCTACCTATTCCACTTTTGCCTTAGGTAGAGCAAATGATGATGATATGAACTACTAAGAGAACCCACTACTTACTGTAGCTGGTTCCATCTTCAGAATGGTCTAATGTTAAGTTGATCCAGAATTTACTTCTGCGTCATTTTTAAATTTGAAAATTACTTTAGAAATAATCTAGTTTAGCACCCTCATTTTATATATAAGGTAACTGATATCCAGGAATATCACATGTTTTTAATATCACGTAACTGGTAAACTGTCTGGAGGGCTCAAGTCTCTTGACTGCAAGCTCAGAGACCTGTGCTTGCCTGTGCTTTACCCTCTTCTCATGTAGACTGTACTTCTGGAAAACACGGAGCAAGTCTGATTTTTCAAATATGACAGCCTGCAGGACTTTTAACATGACTGTGTTATATCTCATTTCCAAGCCAAGTTGTTTTTTCCTACATATTACGCACCTATATTTTCTTCCTTTTTTGGTTTTTAAAATGAAATCGTGTATATAGAGTTTTCATGAAGATTAGTCTAATCAAAAGCTATACAACATTAACAGCAAATTCAAATGCAAACAAAATTCCATTTCATCAAGCATCAGAAAACACGAATCTTTTAGTCCTTTTTTTGTACATTATTCTATATCTACATTCTCTGCATCTGATTGAACGAATCCCTGCATTTTATTTCATTTTCTGCATGACATTCTCCACAGAGATATATCATTGGCTGCTGCTTTGGGGTTGGATATCATTCTGGGTGTCCATTGTTAGTCCATAGCACCCAAACACCTATATTTTCTTGCTCTTGTTCATGTGGTATAGTTTTGAGATCCTTAAAAGTTTTGTAGATCTTCTCTGAACACTCAGTTTATCGTTGTTTTCCTTAATATGCGACACTAAATCAAGATAGTGCAGGTGCGCTCACCGTGTATTTGGTTCTGGAGCACTATTTTGCTTATCCTTACATATTTACCCACTAAGATGCTTAATTTTATGCATGTTGAGATTCTATTGAGTAAAAGAGTTATATAGTGATAGGCAAAATAGTTTGTTTTTCTGAAAATTAGGCAAGTAGTATGTTTATACAAAGGCTAATAATATTCAGTTTAGTGGAAAAGAAAATTGACTCAAATTAATGGCTAAGATCCTGAGAAATAGTAAAAAAAAGTACAATCTCCATTTCAATTATTTTTATTTGCTGAATTCTGAGGCAAATATCCATAAATGATCTTTATTTTATATATATATATATATTTCAGTTTTTTGCTAATTTAAAGGTAACCAGGCCCTTTGGAGCTAAACTGTTCACACATGATTGACATTGAGAAGAAAATGAACTTGTATTTACTAACAATTAAAAAGAGAAATGAAAGGCAGTCCTTTAGTAGAAAAGTATAGAATCTATACCAAATAGCAGAAGATTACAAAGGAGGTAGTCCTAGAAGCCTTAGGTTGGGGCCTAAATTTTAATGCAAGCATAGTTTTATCTTGCCCCTTGTAATATAGTGCAAGTACTCTGCTATAGAAATGGTGTTTTGTTATAACATTTTTATTTATTTATTTATTTATTATTATTTTTTTATTTTTATTTACAATATAACTTATATTTAATAGTAGTACATATGTTTTCCTTCCCCCCCCAAAATCCTCCCCCCAACCTCCCTTACCCCTCAGCACGTTATAACATTTTTATTTAAAGAAAAACAATTTTAAATATAATTGTACATGCAATAGCATTAATATTTCAAGAAAAAAGGTTTTAAATCTAATAATATTACCCAAACCGCGCTAACATAGTATAATGTCACAAAAATTACAGGAAATGTTAAAAAATCTATAACAGCATTTTAAATTATCAGTTAAATATTTAACTGTTTCCTTCCAAATTTCAAGTTGAATTCCAGGAAGACACGAGTTTTTTATTTAATAGTTGTACCCTTATTTGAGAAACACTGGTTTGATATGTAGAGAATATTCTACTTTACCTGAATTAGAAAGAATTTTAGGGTAAATGAGGGAGAAAGAAAGGAACAGATATTTAACATGCCTACTCTGTACACCTTTGGCTAGGTGCTTTATAAATATTTTATCTAATCAGTTGACCTGTGAGAAAGGTAATTTTTCTATTTTACATGCGAAGATACTGAAGATGAGGGGTAACAAAAACTGTCAAAGGGCCCATAATCAGTAAGAAACAAAGATGGCATTTGAAAGACCTGTCAAACTTAAAAGAATTCTCTTGTACCACTGATTGCCAAACATCTTTGCCCCAACGAAGGCATATCCTCAGGAAAATTTCATATAGAACTTCAGTGGTGAAAGTAGATAAAAGATATTTTACTTAGTATGCATTTCTTAATTGACTTTTAAAAAGTTTGTTTTACAGAAAAATAGACCAGAAAGTACAGAGTTCTGTCACACATGAATCCAGGTGTCCCTTCCCATACTTGCCTCTGTTATTAACATCTTGCTTTTCTGTGGTGCATTCTTTACAAATAATGAACATAGTATTGGTACATCATTCCTCAAATTGGTGGTTTACATTGGGGTTCACTCCGTGTCATACAGTTATGTGGCTTTTGCCAAGTACATAATAGTGTGCCACAGTTACAGTGTCATATAGAAGTCTCATTGGCCTATAGGAGGCTTGTGCTCCACCTACCCATCCCTTCCCTCCCTCCCCACTCCTGACAACCACAAATCTGTCTCTAGTTTTGCTTTTCTAAAATGTCATATAGTTGAATATGTAACCTTTTTAGACTGGCTTCTTTAACTTGGCAGTCTACGATGCCTTTAAAAAATTACCATCTTTGGCAAGGTGTTCACATCTCTCAACCATTTAAAAAAATCAATTATTTCTCTTCTTGTTGAGATTTAAACAGGTTTTTAAAATATTTTGGTTACCAGTCCTTTACCAGATAAGTATTTGGCAAATAGTCTGTGGCTTGTCTTTTCATTTTCCCTGCTAGTAGTGTCTGTTACAGAGCAGTTTTAAAGTTTGATGAAGTCCACTTAATCACCAAACCAACCTATGGTCCCCTAGATTTTCCCCTATGTTATTTTCTGGAAGTTTTACTATTTTGACTTTTAGGTCAATGATCCATTTTGAGGTAATTATCCTCTTTTGAAAGTTGTAAGGTGAATGAATGTGTATGTGTCCAGTTCTAACACCATTTGTTAAAAAGACTGTTCTTTCTTCTTTGAGTTTTCTTTGCTTCTTTTTCAAAGATCATTGACTATAATTGTATGAGTCTATTTCTGGGCTTTTGTTCCACTCCATTGGCTTATGCACTTTTGCCACAGTACCAAACTGTCTTGAGTACGCTGGCTTTTTGGTAAGTCTTGAAGTTGGGTGGTGTCAGTCCTCTGACTGTTCTTCAGTATTGTGCTGGCTGTTCTGGGTCTTTTGCTTTTCATACAGCTTTTAGAAGAAATTTGTCTCTATGACTTTTTGGGATTTTGATTGAGGTTTCATTGGATCTAAAGATCAAGTTAGGAAGAACTGACCTCAGACAATATTTAGGCTTATTAACATGGAATATCTCCCCATTTATTTATATCTTATGTTTTTCATCAACATTTTGTAACATTTTCTATTTGTTTACCTACCTACCTACCTACGTACCTACCTACCTACCTACTTACCTTTGTACATAATTTTTTAGATTTATAAATAGATACTTTATTTTTTTGATGCTTTTGTTAATTGTGCATTTTTAATTCTAAATTTCAATTGTTAGTATATAGAAAAACAATTGATATTAGCTATATCTTGCAACCATGCCAAAATTACTTATTGCAAGAGTTTTTTTCTTCATAGGGATTTGCAAACACAGTTTTATTTTTTCTTATTCTCTTGTTCCCTTTATTAGGAAGAAAGCAAATAGTGTCTCACCAATACATATGCTGTTAGCTATAGGTTTTTTGTAGATACTCTTTTTTAAAAGTAAATCTTTTTTTGTTGTTGTTCAGATTATTACAGTAGTTCCTCTTTTTTGCCCCCATAACTCCCTATCACCCAGTTCCCACCCCACCCTCTGCCCTTGCCCCCCTGTCCTTATCCATAGGTGTACGGATTTTTGTCCAGTCTCTTCCACACCCCCACACTCCTTTCCCCCCAATAATTGTCAGACCACTCCCTTTCTATGCCCGTGATTCTATTATATTTACCAGATTATTCTGTTCACATTTTTTATTCACTTGTTGATGATAGATATGTATTTGTTGTTCATAATTTTTATCTTTATCTTTTTCTTCTTCCTCTTCTGAAAGAATACCTTTCAGCATTTCATATAATACTGGTTTGGTGGTGATAAACTCCTTTAGCTTTTTCTTATCTGTGAAGCACTTTATCTGACCTTCAATTCTAAATGATAGCTTTGCTGGGTGAAATAATCTTGATTGTAGGTTCTTGCTGTTCATCACTTTGAATATTTCTTGCTACTCCCTTCTGCCCTGCATTGTTTCTGTTGAGAAATTCGCTGACAATCGTATGGGTGCTCCCTTGTAGGTAACTAACTGTTTTTCTCTTGCTGCTTTTAATATTCTCTCTTTGTCTTTTGCTCTTGGCATTTTAATTATGATGTGTCTTGGTGTGGTCCTCTTTGGATTCCTTTTGTTTGGGGTTCTCTGCACTTCCTGGACTTGTAAGTCTATTTCTTTCACAAGGTAGGGGAAGTTTCCTGTCATCATTTCTTCAAATAGGTTTTCATTATCTTGCTCTCTTTTTCTGGCACCCTCATAATTCGGATATGGGTACACTTGGAGTTGTCCCAGAGGCTTCTTACACTATCTTCAAATTTTTGGATTCTTTGTTCTTTTCCAGTCGGGTGTTTTTTGGTTCTTCAAATTTAAAATCTTTGACTTGATTCTTGGGATCCTCTAATCTGCTGTTGGATCTCTGTATATTATTTTTTATTTCAGTCAGTGTATGCTTAATTTCTAGTTGGTCCTTTTTCATATCCTCGAGGGTCTCACTAAATTTATTGGTGGTTTCTAGAAAATTTTTGAAATCTTATAACTGTTGCTTTTAACTCTATATCCAGTAGTTTGATTTTCCCATTTTTTTTTCATTTGTTACCTGTTTGTCTCCATATTTTGGCTGCTTCCCTGTGTTGATAGAGTGGCTTTGTGTGCTAGGTGTCCTATAGGGCCCAGTATCTCAGCCTTCACAGTTACCTGAGGTGGAAACTTTTGGTGCACCCCTTTGTGGGCTATGTGCACAGTCTTGTTATAGTTATATCTTGATTGTTGTTGGTATCACTGGGAGGAATTGGCCTTTAGTCCAATTGGCTGTGAGGATCAGCTGTGTGTATGCTGGGAGAACTTCTGTGCTAGAGACACCCTTATGGGGCAAGACTTGCTTTAGTGGGGCTTTGGTGCTCACTGAGTCTGCCCCTGAGTTGTGTCCCTGATGGCTATGAGGAGTTGTAATCTGGATGGTCCCACTCTGACCACTGGGAACACTGGCTCTGGATCTCCAAGGAGGTGCTACTTTAGCCTCTGCCTGAGGCCACCCAGCAGGAGCTACGGAGAGATCTGCAGATTCCTCTTTGGGGTAGCAACGCAAGCTGCTGTGGGGCTTTGGGACTTATTTTGGATGTTCTGAGTCTCTTTGACCCAGCTGCTGTTTGTTAGGTAATTTTAGATTGCAAAGTGCCAGGCCATTCATATGCAAAAGCCTCTGCTCAGCTTGGGTGGGGCGGGGTCTCAGAGAATTAACAGGGCGGAGCAAACAGCTATGGCTGATCCTCAGCCCTGCCCTAAGAGGCCCCCTGGTCTCAGTGTCCCTCGGTAATTGCTGTAAGCACCTCTGAGAGAAAGCCACCCTCGAGTTCCGGCCAATGCCAGACCAGTTTCTTCCTGTATGAGTCTGGGTCCCCAGAGTCTCACCCAGAACTGGAGTTCAGAGCAGTCAGGAGCTTGTGTCTCTCGCTTGAAAAAGACAACCGCGTACTCAGTTGCCAGACTACTCAGCCTACCTCTGGACTTTACTTCCGCAGCTCCTCTGAGTCTCAGTGTGCTTTTCTCTTTCCTTCCAGTTGTAGAGTTTCCACTCAGCCAGCCTTTCTGTGGTTCTGGATAATGTCTGTTTTGTCTTTAGTTGTAGTTTTGAGGTGGTTGTGCAAAGCAGCAGTTTCAGGTGTTTACCTATGCCACCGTCTTGGTTTCTCCTTTTTAGATATTCTTTTTTAAAAAAAAAACATATTTTATTGATTTTTTTACAGAGAGGAAAGGAGAGGGATAGAAAGCCAGAAACATCGATGATAGAGAAACATAGATCAGCTGCCTCTTGCACGCCCCCTACTGGAGATGTGCCTGCAGCCAAGGTACATGCCCTTGCTGGAATCGAACCCGGGACCCTTCAGTCCGCAGTCCGATGCTCTACCCACTGAGCCAAACTGTTCTCGGCATCCTTTTTAGATATTCTTGATCGCCTTGAGGAAGTCCCCCTCCGTTTCTAGTTACTTCATAATTAAAACAAACAAACAAACAAAACTTGAATTGATACTGGCTTTTGCCAAATGGTTTTTCTGAATCTATTGATACGATCATATGATTTTTCTTTTTGGCCTGTTGATGTGATGGGCTACATAAGTGGATTTTTGAATATTGAATCCACCTTGCATACATGTAATAAGTCAAAATTGGCCATGGTGTACAGTCTTTTTACTCATTATTGGATTTGGTTTGTTAATATTTTGTCAAGGATATGTCAGTTTTAATGAGAGATATTGGTCTTTAATTTTCTTTGTAATGTCATTGTCTGATTTTGATATTAAGCTGGCCTCTTTGGGTTGGGAATTATTTCTTCTCTACTTTCTGAAAGAGATTGTGGAGAATTAGTATCATTTTATTAAATATTTGTTAGAATTCATTACATATTTGATGAAACTACCTGGGCTTGGAAGTCATTAATGATTCAGTTTATTCAATAGTATAGCCTTCAGTTTTTTCTTGGGTAAGTTTTGGTAGGTTATATCGTGTCTCTTAAGGAGTTGGTCCATTGCATCTAAGGCATTAAATTTGTGGGGAGAGAGTTATTCATAATATTCCGTATTATCTTTTTAATGTCCACAGGATCAGTAGTGATAACTCCTTTCATTTCTGGTATTAGTTGTTTGCGTCTTGTTTCCTTTTATTTTTTGTTGGTCCTGCTAGCGATTTTTCAGTTTTATTGATAAAATAATGATTTTTATTTTGTTAACTTTTATTTTATTATTTTCAGTTTCATTGATTTCTGCTCTAATTTTTATTCTGTCTGCCTTAATTTATTTTGTTCTCTCAAAGTACTGATTTTGTTGTATTTTCATTTTCTTTTTAAAAGTTTCTCATGAGTCGTCCCCCCCTCCCCCCCCACCAATGTGCTTTGTAAAAGTGTGCTGTTTAATCGCCAATATTTTGGCCTTTTCTATGTTTCTGCAAATATTTGATGTCTGTTTTGGTTTACTTTTGTTTGATTTCTGTTCTTTAAAATCTTTTTGTTTTATGGCCCTTACTCAGTGTTCCATGTGGGCTTGGGAAGGTGCTATTGTTATTAGATGAAATATTGTGTAGATGTCATTTAGATTCAGTTTATTGAGTGTTGTTCTGTTCAAAATGTTTGTTCTGATATTCCACCTGCTGGATCGATCTGTCAGTTATTGATAGAGCACTGTTAAAGGATTTAAGTAGCATAGTGGATTCATCTACTTCTCATCTCAGTCCTTTTATAAGTTTCTGTCTGACCTGTTGTAAGGCTCTGTTGTTAATAAATACTTATTAAGGGTTGTTATGCATTCATGGAGAATTGAGCCCTTCATTATGCCTCTCTTTATGTCCGATAACTTTTCCTTTTTCTGAAGTTTGCTTTTCCTGAAATTAATGTAGCTATTCTACCTTTCTTTTGATTAGTTTTATCTTAGTGTAACTTTCTTCATCCCTTCACTTTTAATCTCTCTATATTTAAAGTGGTTTTCATATAGACAACCTATAGTTGGTTCTTGTTTTTTTTTATCCGCTTGCCAATATTTGTCTTTAAATTGATATGTTTCAGTCATTTACATTTAAAGTGATTATTATAGTTGGGTTAATATGTATATTTTCTATTGATTGCCCTTATACTTTTAAAATTCTTCTACTCTTCTACTCTCTCTTGATTTTGAAATTCCATTTCCTCTCTTAGCATATCATTATACTTCTAAAATATTTTTTTTAGTTGTTGCACTAGAGTTTGCAACATACATTTACAATTAATCCAACTTCAAATAACATATTTCTTCATGGGTAGTGCAAGGACATTATAACTGAGTATCCCCACATCCTTTCTCCCATCTCTTACAACATGGCTGTCCTTTACTTCACCTTTCATAAGCTATAATCATCCAGTATATTGTTGCTGTCATTTTGAACAAACGGTGTGATATGATCAATTTAGAATTTTAAAAAATAAAGTTTAATTTTCATTTTCTTTTTGAAGTTTTTCTTCTGATTTTCTTCTGGAAAGAAATTATGCAGATCTTTTCTCTGGAGAACTTATTTTAGCATTTCTTTCAATGTGGGTCTACTGACCTTGAAAAAATAAGTATTTTTATTGACTTCAGAGAGGAAGGGAGAGAGAAAAAGCGTGAAGCGTCAGTGACGAGAGAACCCCGGCTGCCCCTCGCGCCCTGACTGGGGATGAAGCCTGCAGCCTGCGCGTGTGCTGTCGCTGGAAGTGAACCGTGACCTTGTGGTTCACAGGTCAGTGCCCAGCCCCCGAGCCATGCTGGCGGGGCACATTGCCTTTAATTTGGAGAAAGTTTTTTTTCCCTCCTTCACTTTTGAAGGATAATTTTGCTGGATACAAGATTCTAGATGGGTAGTTATTTTTCTTTCAGTGTTTTAAATATTTTACTCCATTCTTCCTTCTTGCATGGTTTCTGAAGAAACAGCTATGTAATTGTTACCCTTATTTCTCTGTAGCTAAGGTTTTCCTTTCTCTACTGATGCTACTGGCTTCTTTCAGGATATTTTGTTTTTTATTTTCTGATGTTTTAATATGATATGCCCAAGTGCAAGTATTTTGGTATTTATCCTGTTTCATATTATCTGAACTTTCTGAATCTGTGGTCTGGTGTCTGTTAATACATTTGCCACATCATACTTATCCAATATTTGAATATTGACAGGCACTTAGGCAGCTTCCATATATTGGCTATTGTAGATAATGCTGCAATGAACGTAAGGGTGCATGCGTATATCTTTTCTAATTAGTGTTTTATAGTTCTTTGGATAAATACCAAGAAGTGGGATTGCTAGGTTCTAAGATAGTTCTTTTTTTTTTTTTCTTTTATGGGTGTTTTTTAATTGAATTTATTGAGATGACATTGGCTAATAAATTATATAGGTTTCAGGTGTACAATTTATTTACATCATCTGTACATTGTATTGTCTGTTCACCACCTCAGGTCCCATCCATCACCATTTCTCCCCTATCTCATACTGTTCTCCACACCAGTCTGCACCAGTCTGCATTCCCACCAGCAGTACACAAGGATTCTCTTTTCTCCACAACTTTGACAACACTTGTTTATAATAGCCTTTTTAATAGGTGTGATATCTCATTATAGTTTTGAGTTACATTTCTCTAATGATTAGTGACGTGAGCATCTTTTCATATGTCCATTGTCCATTTGCATGTCTTTGGAGAAATACCTATTCAGTTCCTCTATCCATTTTTTAGTTAGATTGTGTGCATGTTTTTTCTGTTAAGTTGTATTGAGTTTCTTAGGTATTTTGGATATTATCACCTAATTGGATCTAGCATTGGCAAATGTCCTTCCTTCGATGTGTGAAGATTTTTGTTTGTAGTCCCATTTGTTTAGTTCCCTTTCTACCTGTCGCTGGCTACGGTGGGGGCTTGTTCTTCTGACAAGCTGTGGTTTTCTGTGTTTGGTTCTTCAGTAGTTGGGATAGCAGTTTGTCCGGTGACCTTGGTTCTCTGATGGATCTAAGAAGACTTTTTGGCTTTTAATTTGTCTATTTTTTCCTTTTTTCATTGTGTTCAGGGGGGTGACACCTTGTACTGGAAACTAGAATGCATTTTTAAATACTTGAATTTGCCTTCAATTTATTTTGAGTCTTAACAAGTAATACTTTATCAGGGGGCTTCTAAACCTTTGTTGTTATTTAATTGCATTCATTTAGTCCTATTGAAGTTTCTACCTACTAAAGTTCATCTATCTTTCAAGCAATGGCATTATTACAATGTTTCTACCCCTCTTTTCAAAGAACTTTTTTTCATTGTCTTCTGTAATTAAATTGTAATTTAATTCTAATTACTGGATCTATTTCTTGTTTCTTATCAAGGACTTTGTGGCTTAAGTATGTTCTCAATGAGCAAATCTTTTCTACTAGGATCACTCCCATCAGCATCTAATTATGCGGTCATGTATTATTTTAAGAAATGGAAACCACCCTGACCCTTTTCTTATACTCTACTACTGCTTACTTTTATTACCAAGAATTGTCTACTCATGTTGTTATAATTTCTCAAATTTTATTTACTTTTCAATCTATTCCAGTTTTGCCTTTGCTTCTGTTACCCCTATAATTGCTCTTGTCAAGGCCTCCTAGGGGCTGGCTCCCTGGTGGCAGATCCACTGTATACTTACCTCCCCTTCCTGCTTGACCTTTAGTAGAATTTAATGTAGTTAAAGCGTGTTTCTGAAACGTGTTTTTCTTGACTTTCTTCTGGTTTCCTTCACAGCTTTTATTTTTTAGTTGCTGCTGCTGATCTTATTCTTTCATCCAACTGTGGAATGTAGTTCAATGCCCAGTCCTCGAGCTTTTTCCTTAACCTCTTCTCCTTTTACACTTAGATGATCTTATCTCATTCATTCCCTTATTAACTCTCCTCAAGTTTTTATCTCTCAGCTACTTCCTCAGCTCCAGTCTTGATATCCTCTTAGATAATTTTTAAAAGTTAACCTGCAAACTTGAGCTATTTCTCTCTTGGTCTTTCTTCCTTGTCTCAGTGCAGCACAGTGCTCATGGCATTATGTTAAAACCCATGGAGCAGTCTCTTCACCTGTTATGTACAATCTATTCATTATCCATTAGTCTAATTTTTTTTGGATTTTATTTTTTTAGTCATTTTTGGCTTACAGGAAAGTTAAGCGGAAAATACAGAATTTTCATGTTAATGCCTTTTTTCCCTTTGTTTCATCTATTGACATCTTGTATTAGTTTGGTACGTGTTATAGTTTAACCAGTTTTCATATATTAAAGCCCATCATTTACATTAGGACTTTATGTCATATAATTCTGTGAGTTTTGCTAAATGCGTAATGTCATGTATCCACCAGTATGGCCTTATAGAAAAGTTTCACTGCCTTTAAAAATCTCAACATATCCATCCCTTGCCATCCCAATCCCTGGCAACCACTGATACTTTCTTTTTAAATTTAAATCAGTTATTTATTTTTATTTTTAAAAAAATATGTCTGCATTTATTTTAGAGAGAGTGGAAGGGAGAGGGATAAAAATATCGATGACAGAGCAACATCAATTGGCTGTCTATCACACATCCCCTACTGGGGATCAAGCCTGCAACCTGTGCGTGTGCCTTGACCAGGAATCGAACCAGTGACCTCTTGGTTCATGATTTGACACTCAACCACTGAGCCACACTGGCTGGACCACTTTTTTTTTTTTACCTTTCAGTTGCAGTTGATGTACATTATTATATTAGTTTCAGGTGTACACTAGTGACTAGGCATTGTATAACTTACTAAGTGATCATTATGACATCTCATACTCATCTCACACTATACATAATTATTAGAATACTAGAGGCCTGGTGCATGGATTTGTGCACTGGTGGGAGTGTGTGGCCTGTGGGGATTGGCCCACTGTGGTAGCGCCACTCATTCTGGTCAGCCAAGCAGCACTCCCACTGTGGGAGTGCATTGACCACCAGGAGGCAGCTCCGGTGTTGAGCATCTGCCCCCCTGGTGGTCAGTGCGCATCATAGCAACTGGTCAACTGGTCGTTTTTGTCTTTCCGCCATTCAGTCGCTGGGCTTTTATATATATAGATTATTAACTATATTCCCTATGCTGTACTTTACATCCTCATGACTATTCTGTAACAACCAACTTGTATTTCTTCATCTCTTTACCTTCTTTACTCATCCCCCTAACTTTCCTCCCATTTGGAAACCATCAAAATGTTTTCTGTATCATTTTTGTTGTACCTGTTCATTTATTTTTTTAAGTTCAATTGTTGATATTTTTTTTGTCTCTTGTTTTGCTTTCCTAGAATGTCTTTTAGTTGGAATCACACAATGTGTAACCTTTTTTTTTTTACTGGCTTCTTTCACTTATTAATATGCAGTTAAGTTTCTTCCTTTGTCTTTTTGTGACTTGATAGCAAAAATGTTTTTATCACTGTATAGATTTACCATGGTTTGTTTACCTGTTCAACTTTGAAGGACATCTTGGTAGCTTCCAATTTGGGGCACTTAGGAATAAAGCTGCTGTAAACATTGTGTGCAGGTTTTTTGTGGGCATATGTTTTCACCTCATTTGGAAAAATAACCTAGTAGTGCAATTGCTGGATCTGATAGTAAACCTATACTTAGCTTTGCAAGAAACCACTAACCTGTCCCCCAAAGAGGCTGTACCATTTTAGAGTGTCTCCAGCAGTAAATAAGAGTTCTTGTTGCTCTACATCCTCCCCAGTATTTGCTTGTGTCAGAGTTTGGAATCATAGCCACTTTAATAGATGTATGGTGGTATCTTACTGTTTTACTAGTGATTTGTTTAATTCCCTAATGATGTCAGTTTTTGAGTATCTTTTTCATTTGTATACATTTTCCATCGGCGTAAATCTTTGGTGAAGTACCTGTTCATGCCTTTTGCCCATTTTTAAAGTTTTTCTGTTGAATCTTAAGGCTTTTTTGTATACCTGACCAGACAAGTGTTTTGCAGATATAGTTTTGTCTGGCTTGTCTTTTCATTCACTTCACACTGTGTCTTGCATAGCAGAAGTTTTAAATTTTAATGAAATACACTTAACCAATTTTTCTTTAATGGATCATACCTAGATTTTCTACTATTATCTTTTAGAATTTTTATCCTGTAATTATAGTTTTTTCTTTTACATTAAGGTCTGTGACCCATTTTGAGTTAACTTTTTTGAAAGGTCATTTGTGTGGTTGTTTAATACCATTTGTTAAGACTGTCTCTTCTTTGAATTTTCTTTGTTCCTTTTTTAAAGATGAGATTTACCTCCTAAATGTCTCTCAAACCTGCTCACTTCTTACTATGTTCCTCTATCAACCTCTACTCCAACGCACCATCATCTCTTGCCTGAACTATTGCAGTAGCCCTACTGGTCTCCTTGCTTGATCTCTTGACTTATGTGTTCTTCACAGAATATTTGTTGTAATGTTAAATTGTAAATAAAAATCATATACATTTCATGCTTGATACACACCTGCTTTCCTTTGTGAAAACACTCCTAAAATCTTTATCATGGCCTATAAAGCCCTAAATGATTTTTTTTTTAAACCAGAGGTTATTGTGTGTTGTCTATATTATTTTTTTAAACTACTACAGTAGCTGCCTCATAGTAGACACTGGACACATAATTTCCATGAGGAAGACATAGGCAACCTTTGAAATGCCCAAATCTAGTGAGGGAGATTCACTCATAAGTTGCTCAATTGCATTGACACTTTAGTGATGTTGAATAGCTATTGAAATTCTTGAAAGTAAGCAATGAAAGATTAAAAAAGAAAAATACCTCTCTATGCCTCAGTTTCTTCATCTGTGAAGGAGCTAATACCTCACGGTTTTGAGAGTTAAATGGGCTAATATATGTATATCATTACTATGTGCCAGGTTGAGTAAACATATAAGTCTATTATATAAAGGCTTTCTCATTTAAAATTTTATTACATTAGAAAACACATTTTGTAATGTGCAGCTTTTTCAGAAGATATCTCACTTCCTATTTTACAGAGAAAGACTTCATTCTCCTGGTACCATATATAAATCTTACCTTCCATCACCCATCCTTTCCTCTTCCACCTGTGCTCCACCTCGTATTACCTCTGCTTTCTTAGAGGTATTAAGATATTTTTATTTCTTGTTTTTTTTTTCTTTAAACTCTAACTTCTTCCTTTCATCTAGATCCTTGTATGCATGCAAACATTAAACTCTTTCCAATTAAAAATTATATCTAACTGTAGCTACTGCCTCACTTCTTTCTCTGTTCCCAAACTTAAAAACAGACTATAACATTCTCTCCATTTCTTCAGTGTCACTCACTTCTCAGCCCACTTCAGCCTTGTTTCTACATCTTAGTAACTTTATTCAAATAATAGTATTGATGTTATCAGTGACATTATCACCAAATCAAAGGGACAGTTTTCACACCTTGCCATACATGTGCTGTTAGCAGTACTCGCCAAGATGGATGCATTCTCTTTACACGTTTCCGGTCTGTGAGTCTTTACTCCTCAGACTTCCTTGTATTTTTCCGGCTGTTCCTTAGTTTCATTAGCAAATTCATTCTCACTCTATCTAGACTTTATTTTATATATTACAGTTTCTAAGGCTGGGTCCTTGGGTCATTATCTTTCAATTATTTTGGTGTCTCTAGCCATACTATATATTGTGGAAGTCCCTTATATCTGCCGGTTCACTTTCCGTGTTTTTAGTTACCCACAGTAAACCATA
Organism: Antrozous pallidus; assembly: GCA_027563665.1. Taxonomy (NCBI): domain Eukaryota; kingdom Metazoa; phylum Chordata; class Mammalia; order Chiroptera; family Vespertilionidae; genus Antrozous; species Antrozous pallidus. Next base: position 12,017,373 of record CM050519.1, read on the forward strand.
GTCCAAAAATATTAAATGAAACATTCCAGAAATGAACATAAGTTCTAAAATGTGCCTATGCACTACTCTTGAGTATTGTGGTGAAATCTCATGCCATTCTGTTTCGTCCCATCTGGGACATGGATTTATCCCTTTGACCTGTTAGTCACTTAGTAGCCATTTGATTATCAGATTGACTACCAGGGTATCTCAATATTGTGTTAAAATAATCCTTCTTTTACTTAATAGTGTTTTCAAAGTTCAAGAGTGGTGAGCTGGAAATTTGGATAACCCAAAGAGAAGTTGTGAAGTACTTTAAAAAGGTGAAAGTTCTTGACTTAATAAGGAAAGAAAAATAAATTATATGCTGAGATTGCTAAATTCTGCAGTAAGAAAGAATCTTCTATCTGTGGAATTGCCTAGTTTACAAATTAAATTATTATAGGTATGTGTCTATAGGAAAAACACATGCAGCATTTGATACTATCTGAGGTTTCAGACGGTCACTGGGGGTCTTGGCACAGAGCCCCCTGGATAAAGGGGGAATACTGTATCTTTATACTGATAATCCAAGTTTAGTAACACCCGCCCAACTTTATAGATTGAATTACCTACTTGGCATCTCTTTGTGCCCAAGAGCACTTCAAATATTTTTAAAATTTATGGTCTTTACCCCTTCAAATCTGGGCTTCCTTTACCATTCCTCCTTTTAATGAACATCACCCATGCCCATCCAGTTATGCATGCCTAAACGCTAGGTATCTTCCTGCATATCTGTGTATTCCTTATACCTTTACCCAGTTTTTCATCGAATTATTTTGATTTTTGTGTCTAAAATATTTCAGCAGTCTTATTTCTGTGTCTCCACTACTCTGGCTTAGTCCATTATTTCTTAACTTGAACTATAGCAGCTCTAATTGGTCATCTTATATGCATCCTTGTGCTAATTGAGTCATTCTTAACAGTGCAGCCAGAGTGATGTTTCTCAAAATACAAATTTAATGATGTTGGTCTTAAAACATTCAATTGGTTTCCTATTGCTCTTCGGATCCATGGGTAGATAGCAACAACAATCCTTAATCTAATTTGTGAAACCCAGAAAGACCAAGGTCCTGTATCTCTTCTTTGGCCACTTTTGGGTGTTTTTGTCTCTCGCTCTCATTCTTTGTCTCAGTCCGTGATCATTTCAGGAACACATCAGGTGCTCTTGAATATGTTAGATCACCATCCTGTTTGCTCCCATAGTGCCATGTGCGTACTGTCCCATTGCTTATAGGCACGTTTTTACAGTTTTGTGGACCATTTCCGTCTCTAGCTAAAAGACCCCGAGAGACCAAGGATCTTGTTTGCTTTTGCTTGCTGTTTGCCAGTACTTAGCACAGCTGACTGGCTTATTCCCTTTATTTCATGGAATCTTAAGATGCCACTCTTATTCTTCTTTTACTTAGTAAAAAACAGAGTAATCAGTGAAAGGTAAGTTCACAATAATGTTATTGAAATAATTTTCTGTAAAAGCTGAATTTACTTGAACTGTAACATTCTTCCAGCCCCCTGTCTTTCCATGATGGTAAAAATGTTACTTGCTAAAATTTTTTTTAATCTTTATTGTTCAGTTTATTAATTACATTGTTCCCTTTTTTTTCCCACCCTATAGTTCCCCTCCACCTGGTACCCATCCCACCCTCCGCCCTCACCCCCCTCCCCTGTCCTCTCCCATAGTTGCATGATTTTTGTCCAGTCTCTTGCTGCACTTCCCACACCCCCTTTCTCCCCAAGAGTTGTCAGTCCATTCCCTCTCTATGTCCGTGATTCTGTTACATTCACCAGTTTATCCTGTTCATCAGCTTATTAATTCACTTGCTTTTTAGATTCATTTGTTGATAGATGTGTATTTGTTGTTCCTAATTTACACTTTTATCTTTTTCTTCTTCCTCTTCTTAAAGAATATCTTTCAGCATTTCATATAATATTGGTTTGGTGGTGATGAACTCCTTTAGCTTTTTCTTATCTGTGAAGCACTTTATCTGACCTTCAATTCTGCATGATAGCTTTGCTGGATAGAGTAATCTTGGTTGTAGATTCTTGCTGTTCATCACTTTGAATATTTCTTGCCACTCCCGTCTGGCCTGCATCGTTTCTGTTGAGAAAACCGCTGACAATCGTATGGGTGCTCCCTTATAGGTAACCATCTGTTTTTCTCTTGCTGCTTTTAATATTCTCTTTGTCTTTTGCTCTTGGCATTTTAATTATGATGTGCCTTGGTGTGGTCCTCTTAGGTTTCCTATATATTGGGGTTCAGTGCGCTTCTTGGACTCCTAAGTCAATTTCTTTCACCAGGTGTGGGAAGTTTTTGGTCACTATTTCTTCAAACAGGTTTTCATTGTCTTGCTCTCTCTCTTTTTCTGGCATCCCTATAATTCGGATGTTGGTATGCTTGAGGTTGTCCCAGAGGCCCCTTACACTATCTTCAATTTCTTGGATTCTTTTGGTTTCTTGCTTTTTCAGCTGAGTGGATTTTACCTCCTTGTAGGCTGTGCTCAGGTTGGATGGGCGGAGTCTCCTGGCCAAGCAGACAGCTTTAGCTCCGCCCTATGCATCCCCAGGGACTCTGTGTCGGTGGCAATGGCCGCCAGCACCCCTGAGAGAGAGCCGCTGCAGAGGTCCACTGGCTGCCGGGGAATTCAGACTCTCCCCAAATGAGTCTGCACGCCCAATGTCTCACCCAGGGTCGTAAAACAAAGCAGTCTGACGGTTTTCCGAATGAGAGCGAGTCGCAGAGCGCTCTCTGCGCGGTCACACAGCTGAGCTGTTCGCTCAAGCTGCCTTCTCCACAAGCCGGGAGACCCCTGCAGCACCCGACTCGGCGTGCCCTCCCACTGTCCAGTTTTCACCCTGTATGATAGTGGGTTCCCTGGACTTCGCCCAGAGCTGGAGAATCAGTCCAGTGGGACGTCTTTGTCTCCCCGGTTCAAGAAAACTGGCCGGTTTTCAGCCGCCCGCCCTCTCCGCTGGCACGTGCTCCAAACCTCTCTCCGTGCGAATCTTTCAATGCTGTCTGCCGCCGCTCCTCTGAGTCACAGTGTCTTCTTTTCACTTTTATTTGTGGAATTTTCACTCGGCCACCTTTCTGGTGATTCTGGAAGGTGTTTGTTCTTTCGTTAAGTTGTAGTATTAAATTTGCTGAGGATTACGGCAAGATAGGTGTTTTACCTATGCCGCCATCTTGGTTCCTCCGCTAAAATTTTATTAAAGTGTATTTATAGACTCTGATACTTGATGAAAATAATTGGTACTTAATTATTCTGTTGGTACTTAATGAGAATATTCTATTCTCAAGATGGAAAAATTAGATGTTTTTAACTTTGCAAATAAAATATTTAGCTGGTTTCATTTTGGCTTTAGGTGTTGGTTTGAAGCCTTTCTGAACGTGCAGTTCTGACTTGTGAGCATCTCTGGGAAGGGATATTTAGTAATCATTTGAGTTTCAGAACATCATGAGAATTTTTTTAAAGTTAGTGTGATTTGTATTGAATCACTGCTTGTTTGTGTAGCTCTTTATTTTGTTAATTTATTTATCTTTTTTTTCCCCTCTCATACTTTTGTTTCTTTTAGGAAGATAACCCACTGTCAGTATTTCTGTTTCATTCCTTTGTTCAGGAGGTTCTCTGCTTCATTCCCATAGCGGGTCTCAGAGGCCTTTTCCTTACAGATCTACTTGTTGTTTTGACTCAGTTTATGCTCCATATTAGAGAAATTTAGATTAGAAAGAGTTGGTTTGCCATTAACATTTTATATTTCTCAAAGGAAACTTTAAAGATCTGTCACAGAACCATTTTATAATGTTAGGGCCTATCTTTCTAGATTTTGAATAATAAAAACTATTAGCCTGGCACTTGCTAGTTGGAACAAAATAATCACTTCAGTCTTTTGTAATCACTTAAGATACTCATTAATTGCGAGTCATTGTTTTGAATATTGTACATTATAGATCTTTTTGTTTTTCTTGCTTGAATTGCCTAATGGTTTTTTAGAACAGTGAGTGTTACGGCAATTGTTAACTTAGAGTATATTTTTATTCTGAAAATTGGGTAATGCCAGAGTTCATCACTGGACAACAATCTATTTATTCCCAGCCAATCAAATTGGTAGTACAATGTTCTTTTGTAAAGCAAAAAGTAACTGAATTATAGAACTTCTTTTTCTTGCTAAGGTACTGATAAGATTATTTTAAGAAAATGTACATGTTTCAATTAATAGGAAACTATCTCAGACATCATAGAAAATGTATAAACATGTATCTTTTGCCAAAGATGGAATTGCATTTCCATATTAAATTTATAGTATTCTTTTGAAAGTAGAGAATAACTTTCATATTTATTTAACAAGTTAAAATTCCGTCACTATTATTACATTAAATAAAATATATCCATGTAAAATAACTTATTAAATGCTTCCTAAAATTTCTAGTTTTAATTATAAGGACTTAGTGATTTTTTCATAAGTATGTTTTTATTCAAAATTAGCCTATTTTTTAAAAGTTGATGGCATTCTACTGTCAAGATACATATATTCAAATAGAAGTCTTTTCTTTATGGAAAATGTGACAATAATAAATTCTTGAGGTTTTCAATGTCTTTAAAAGAGCATTAGAAACAATCTTGTAATGGCCAACAGGTTTTTAAATAAAATTAGCAGCTGTGCTTCCACTTTCCTTATGAACTATTAAACTAGAGGCTTGGTATCTTATTTCCAAAATTCAGCGCAGTAAACACAAAACTCAATAATCACCTCCCAGCAGTCACTTTCTTTGTTCTCTTAATTCTGGTCGATATAGAGCTATCTGAATGAAGATGGTTTATGCATGCTGTGTAATTAAGTAGTCTAAATTTCAAAATCTTTGTTTAAATATATTTCATTCATTGCCCTATAGTACAGTTCTTTAATAGGAATGTACTATATCAGCATTGCAAATTTAGATTGCCTTTTTCACTCAATCGATTAAAAAGTCCGGTTACCTATAATGAAGAAGAGGTTGTTCCAAGAGATTCAACACCTCTTTTACATTTTTGGAAATGTGCTCAATTGTGGCATGAAGGCTCCACTAGGAATGAAGACATTTATATTTAAATTCTATATTTTTTCAGTGAAAAATTGAATACTACTTATTGGCCATGCTTTTAGGCATCATTGTTCTTTTCTATTTAAGCTTGGCTCTTCTTGATAGGAAAAGGAGAACAAAATACTATATAAATTAGTTTCTTACTGCTCACCTCTATAAACCAACTATTTTTAGGTCCCCCATAATGTGGGTACATAAGTTCAGTGTGTGGGTCTGAGAGGTTTCTTAGATCCCTGTCAACATCTCAGTACAGTTCACAAATGTTGGGGATATTTGTAAACACCAGCTTGCAACATGCTTCATCATTTTTTAGAGTCTTCATTAAACTCTACAACAATATAAATCTGATTTTGCGGTCAGTCTATCTCGACACGTTTCCTTATGGCTGTCAGATGTGGGACACAGGAACGTCTGAGTGATTCAAGTGGCAGTGATTCCTAAATCAGAATACTTCGGTTTTAGTAACATCTGGCATTTATGCAGAAGTTTTTGGTAATATTTGACTAGTTCCTATAGTCTGAACTTTCACCCGATTGGAAGGTGTTAAATTTCTGTCATTTAAAGAAATGGATTAAAAACCTGATATGATTCTTTTGGAAGATTTTGAAACTGGTTACAAATTTGATTTCCAAGTTTTTGAGTGTGGAAATGAGATATTTTTAAAAAATTACTTTTCTAACATTTTTTAGTACATATCACAAAGTAATGGAATGTTTTGAGACAGTCATCTTTAAAATTCCTTTCCCATTGGAGTTACTCTCGAAAAGCAGCCACATGCTCATGAACTGTTATGACAGTCCCTCCACATTGAAGGTACATGGACAGTGTTTGTTGTTTTGAAGATTCTGTTTCATGGCTTAACCTCTTGCCATCACAGACAAAGTCAGCAAATTTTGAATGTTGTTCTTTCTGTAGAAGGAAAATCCATAGTTCATCTTTTAAGTTCAACAACTTTTAAATTCTCAACAATAGATAACTGGTAAACTGTAGGGGAAAAGAATTCATTCAGCTACTCCTTATCTCATTAAAAATATCTAAGTGATTATTCTTCTATTTCAAAGTGAAAAATAAGTTAATAATGTTGGACCATTTAGTGAGCACTTCTTAGTTCAATGTCTTTGATGCAAGAACTGACTGAATGACCAATTGAGTAATTTTGCTGTAGAGATTACATTTTCTCCAGTACAACGTTTAAAAAATTCTTCACTTACCCACAAATACAATATTTTATTATGGAAGCAGAATCTAGCAGATACCGTAGGCTGAGTCATATAAGATATGTGTTCTCTTACATCCAATCTTTTGTACTATAATTTGCTCTGATACTTCTTTCTTCACACACGAAGCAGTTTTTTTTTTTTTTCAGTAATTTCTTGGCAATATTTACTGGTTAAGGATTGCATCTTAATTTGTCACTATACTTTCTTAAAATATCATTTCACATATTTTACCAGGGGGGAAGAACAAATCTCCCAATGTATATAATTTTATTTGTAATCCTTAGTGAGTATTTTAAGATGTTGGGAGAACTAGATTGAGTGTTGTGTGGCTTTAAACATGTCTATGGAAAAATATAGATGTTTGTCTTTATGGATGTTTAATTTTTAGATGTCTTGCAAATAGTGATGTCATATTTTCGTTAATTATAATGACACTAGAGGCCCGGTGCACAAAATTTGTGCACGGGGGTTGGGGGATGTCCCTTAGCCCAGCCTGCACTCTCTCCAATCTGGGACCCCTCGAGGGATGTCTGATTGCCTGCTTAGGCCCAATCCTGGTAGGATCAATCGCACATCCTCACAATCTAGGACTGCTGGCTCCAAACTGCTCACCTGCCTGCCTCCCTGATTGCCCCTAACTGCTTCTGCTGCCAACCTGATCACCCGCTAACCACTACCCTGCCAGCATAATTGATGTCTATAACTGCTCCCCTGCCAGCTTATTTGCCCCCAAATTCCCTCCTCTGCTGGCCTGGTCACCCCTAACTGCCCTCCCCTGAAGGCTTGATCACCCCCAACTGCCCTTTCTTGCAGGCCTGTTCCCTCCCAACTGCCTTCCCCAGCTGGCCTGAAGGCCCACAACTGCCCTCCTTGCAGGCCTGGTCCCTCCCAACTGCCCTTCCCTGCTGGCCTGATCACCCACAACTGCCCTCCCTTGCAGGCCTAGAACCTCCCAATGGCCCTCCCTTGCTGGCCATCTTGTGTCCACGTGGGGGCAGGATCTTTGGCCACATGGGGGCAGCCCTCTTGTGTATTGGAGTGATGGTCAATCTGCAAATTACTCTTTTATTAGATAGGATAGAGGCCTGGTGCATGGGTGGAGGCCAGCTGGTTTGCCCTGAAGAGTGTCCCAGATCAGGGTGGGGGTTCCCTTGGGGTGAGGGGCGGCCTGGGAAAGGGGCCTGTGGAGGTTTGCAGGCCAGCCACGCCCCCCCTCCCCCAGCGACCCTGGCGGAGGCCCTGGTATCTGGGATTAATCTGTGTCTACAATTGAAACTTTGTAGCTTGGAGCGGAGCCAAGCCTGCTCACTCCGGGGTGGCAGCCATTTCTGTTTGAAACATTGTAGCCTAGAGTGGAGGCCTAGGCCAGCAATGGCAGGCAGAAAGCTTGGCTTCCTCCATTGCCAGGGAAACCCAAGGCTCTGTTCTCTCCAGCTCAGTGGCTGCTGCCATTTCTGTATCTTTTATAATTGAAACTTTGTAACATTGAGTGGAGGTCTAGGCAGGCAACGACAGGTGGAAATCTTGGCTTCTTCTGTTGCCAGGGATACCCAAGCCTTCCGCCTGCTCTCAGTGGCGGTGGCCATCCTGGTTGGGGTTTATTTGCATAATCTCCTGATTGGCTGATGGGCGTGGAAATGGGTTTGGCTTGTGGGTGTGGTGAAGGTACGTCAAAGTTGCATATTACTCTTACTGGATAGGATACATCTAGGACTGTGATTGTCAGTTTTGGTAGTGGACATAAATCTATATTTTAGATAGAATTCTTGATAGTTTGTGGGTTTTTCCATTGATCTGATTAGCATGATGTGTTTGTGAGATAATGTGGCTAATAGGAAAAGAGTTCAACTCTGCCATTTTCCTGTGTTTATATTATTAATATTATTCTAATCCTATATTCCTTTGCAGGAATATTTTAAAGCCATTTCTCCAGTTGGCATGAGTTATTTTATTTAAGACAATATAATTCACTTAATCAGGTGTCCATAAACTACAGTAGAATTTAAAACATTGAAAGTAATCAGGTAAGGTTGCTACTGAAAATTCCTAAACCTTGGGGCAACTTACCATTGAGAAAAACTTGAATGCTGTAGTTGACGGAGACCATCTGACCGAGGAGTGGGCTGTCTGAGCCAGTGTCAGCTTGCATATTCAATATCAGCAGAGCTCAGAGTCTTTACTTTTTGCTATTTTTAACATAAAAAGGAATTTTATTATTTTCTTCCTGCACCAAATAGGTTGTTCCTGTTTTGGAGTTATTAGTTTGGTTTAAAAAAAGTTAATATTTTTCTTTTTCATAGTCCTTCAAAATTAAAAAAATTATATGTCAATTAAAATGAATTTCAGCTTTACTCAACAGTTCATGATTTTTTTCATCATTCTGTTCCCTCAACTTGTTTCATTTCCAAGTTTGTCAAACTCTTTCTTAATTAAACCAATGTATAATGTTAGATAAATATTAAGGTAGAACTTGATAGTAACAATACTTGAATCATAATACTTTGATAGCTAGATACTATAATGAGGACTGTATGAATAAAATAATTTTCTTATTTTTATCTTAGCCCCTTTTGTTTAATTAGAAATACATTCTGTGAGTTAACATAATTTATTTACCTCCCACTTTAAAGCAGTATATTAGTTTTCTTCTGGGATTTATAACATCTTTTTTCCTCAAAACTATTTTGAACGTACTAGATTGGTTTAGTTTGTAGACATTTAAAAAATACTTTAAATATTGGAAAATACTATAAAAAGCTCATGTTTTGATATATTAAGGAATAATATTCTTATACATTTTCAGTTTGAAAATTTAATGACTACCCATTACTGATTACCTGTGTTGTAGAAATTGTAGGGGATAATAATTTACTCTGGGATATTTTCTAATTTATGTTCTCTATTCATTTTTTTCAGTTTTTACTAATATTTTAATGTAAAAGAAATATTTCTTTTACATTAGCGATTTACCATTGCTCTTCTGCATTTTAGATGTCATAGGCCCAGTTGGTGTAGTTCAGGGGTTGAGCATCACCTATAAACCAGGAGGTAACAGTTCAGTTTCTGGTCAGAGCACATTCCTGGTTTGCAGGCTCAGTCCCCAGTGTGGGGCATGTAGGAGGCAGCCGACTAAAGATTCTCATCATGGATTCTCATATTCTCTCTCTCTCTCTCTCTCTCTCTCTCTCTCTCTCTCTCTCTCTCTCTCTCTCTCTCCTTTTTCTCCCTTCTCTGAAATCAATACAATTTATTTAAAAGTAGGGTAATGGTCATAGATAAGTAAACATTGTAAGAAAATAAATACCAGTTTATGAAATGGCCTGTAGAATAGGTTGTATAGAAAAGTTTTGAAAATTAGCTTTCATTTTAGTTATTGAGATGATTAAAAGGGATATATGTATATTGATTTGAGAGAGAGAGGGAGGGAGGGAGGGAGGAAAACAAACATTGATCAGTTGCCTTCTTTCTATACCTGCTCTGACCTGTGCAGCCTAGGTATGTGCCCTAATTGGAATCAAACCCACAACCTTTTGATTATGGGATGACGTTCCAACCATTGAGCCACCCGGCCAGGGCTGTGTGTATTATCCATACACACAATCTGGATCTAAATATACGTATACATGTATTTGTGTCACACAAGGACATGCACACACACGTATATGTATGTGTAAACCACTGGTCCCAGACTGGAGGGGAGTATGGTAGACCAGGCAGCTGTAGTTGTAGGTTGCTTTTTGAGAATTGGTGGTGTGTGAAAGATTTAAGAGATCAGGAGGTGACAGGAAGAGGGGTAGCTAACAATTGGATAGGATTGGGGAAAAGACTGCTATCCCTTTCTTCCTTTGTCTTAGTGGTAATCAACATGCTTTTGCTAAAATGTTTTATTTTCTACTTTGAGAAGCTCCTGGACGTAGTGTTGCTGTTTCCAGAAATAGGAAGGGAAAGGAAGGGAATTATAGAGGCAGAGTATCTCAGTCGGATATTTTCTACTTAATCGATTTCTTTTCTCCCTCTCCCTCACCTCCTTCCCCTTCCCTCCCCCTCTCCTCTCCTCATATCACCTCCCCTTTACTTCCCTTCCCTTCTCTTCCCTTTCCTCCTCTCCTCTTTCTATCCATCCCTCCCTCCCTCCCTCCCTTCCTCCCTTCCTCCCCTTTCCTTCCTTCCTTCCTTCCTTTCCTTTTTTTCTTTCTCTTACCTGAGGATGTATTTTATGTGCTTTTTAAAATTGATTTGAGAGAGAAGGAGTAAAACATCGATGTGAGAAACATTGATCAATTGCCTCTTGTTTGTGCCTTACACGGGATCATTGGGGATTGAACTAGAAACCTACGTATGTGCCCTGACTGGGAATCGAACCCACAACCTTCTTGATGAACAGGAGGACTTTCCAACCAATTGAGTCATCTAGCTGGGGCTTCTTAATGGATTTTTGATGTACTGTTTTTAGTATCTCTACATTTTGCTATTTTTAACGTAAATCAAATAGTATTCACTCATAATATTAATTTTTAGTTAGCTTTTTAGTCAAGTTACCAACCTTTTAGTTATCCATTGTTACCCACATGGTGAAAGGAACTTTTCCAAAACTTTTCTGCTATATTTGAAGAGTTTAGTATAAGTTATCCTTAAAGTTTATCTAAGCTATTTTAATTGGTGTCTGGGTTGTTTATGCTCACTGAGGCAAACTTGTCACCTGAATTATCTTCTCCCAAAGTTCTTTTTTTTAAATTTTGTTATTGTTAATCACCTGAAGATATTTTTTCCATTCATTTTTAGAGAGAGTGGAAAGGAGGGTGGGAAAGGGGAGAAGAGAGAGAGAGAGATAGATGTGAGAGAGACACATCAATTGGTTGTTTCCCACATGTGCCCTGGGGATCGAATCTGCAACCCAGGTAGGTACCCTTTACAGTAATTGAACCCAAGACCCTTCAGTATGAAGGCTGATGCTCTATTCACTGGGACCCCACACTGGCTAGAGTTCCCAAATTTCATAATTAGCTAACTCAATAGCAAACCTGGAAGGAAAGGGTGGAAGAGATAAGACAAAGTTCTCTCCTATGGTTCACATGGCACTGGCTCATATTGCTTAAGGTAGCTGTAGTTAGATATATTTTGTCTCTTAGCTGTTAGGGTTTCCGATGGTTTATGCAAATTCTGAATCAAAATGAAGAAATAGTCTGGTTTTATAAGCTGGTTTCTGTTCTAGTCAATTCACATTATCTTGGGAATACTTTCTATCATTAAATACTTCTATTAGTATTTTGTTAGACCATTTTCTTCCTAATCCATTTATGTCCACATTTTCAAGCTTGAAGACCTATCTTTAATGCCAAAAAACCTTACAGGTCTTTGTGTTTTTTTATACACAGTGACTAAGAAAATACATAAAAGAAACCTATCATATCGTACAGTGAGATTGAAATTAATTACCATTGTATTGGTCACAAAAGCATCAATGTGCATTCGAAAAAGTAAAAGAGGTTCTGTGTGCGATACAGGATCATGGCAATCATTGCTGTCAATCACATATTCGATCCTATGCACTGACTCATTGTCACTGAGCCCTAAGACTTGACTGCAGGGTAGACAGTCATTACCACAACACTCAAGAAGTGTTAGGACAGGACAGGATTACTGTGTGGTTGGTCTGAAGAGGAAAGACCTGCCAGAGGTGGCTTTAAGCTGATCTCTCAAAAGGTCTGGAAATAAGAAAATAAACTAGGAGGCAATTTCAGCATTTAGGCAAGTGCTAATGTGGGCCTGAATTAGGAGGACAAAGCTTTGGAGACAGGACTGAAGATACTGGTTTAAGAAAGATTTAGGAGTTCTGTCTTGTGAATTGATCAGTGCAGGTGTAAGAAAGGGATAAATTAATAACCTGGTTTTCTAGGTGGGGGTGGTCTGTCGCACAGAAATAGGGAACGCAGCAAGAAGACACAGGCTTACAGAGGGGAAACGTACTTTTAAGCATGTTGAGTCTAAAACAGATATCCAGTTAGAGATGGCCAGTGAGCATTCAAATTTGAATCTGAAGATTGGGATACATTTTAAAATGAAGATACTGATTTGTGAGCTGTCATCTTAATGGTGATAATTAAAGGTATGAGAACTGAGGTGATCACCCAGAAAGTATGTATACAATGAAAAGAGCACATGGAACAGAACTTTTGGGAACATTAGCAACTGAGGGATTGGAAGATTCTGATTATGGCCTTTGATTAGGCAAATTCTCTTTACTTGAATTGCTATTCAAGCTCTTCACCTAACCAAATCTAATCAGTCTTCAGTATAAGTAAAACCTTTCTTCAACATGAAACTTTCTACTTTTTCTAGAAGTTAGAAAAAAGACATTTATTGGTTGTAGCATTTATTTTTTAAATTAAATTTTATCTTTTTATTGATTTCAGAGAGAGAGAGAGAGAGAGAGAGCGCTAGAAACATCAGTGGTGAGAGAGAAGCATTGTTGGGCAGCTTCCTGAATGCCCCACACCGGAGGTCAGGTCTGTAACGGGCATGTGCCACACTGGCCAGGCACAAAGCCTTTATTTTTATTCATAATCAAATACTTCTTCATAGAGCCCCAGGTTTTGGGCTTGATTGGTTCTTGATTTTTAAAAAAGTGTGTGTGTCTGTGCACATACATATGGGCATCTGCGTTTCCTATTGTTTAGAAAGCTGTAGATATAGTAGTTGCATTCTGAGCAGCTACTATATGTCAACAATAATTATACGCTGAGTGTTAGAGATAAATAAGATGTAGCTCCTGATCTGTGAGTGCCAACAGCCAACTGGGGGGAATAAGACAACTGGCTGAATGTGTTATGAAGTTCATGGCTTCCTTTATTTGTCCCAAGTGGAATTAAGAATTTATTACTGAATTAACCTTATTTCTCCCTCCTTCCACTATTTTATATGTGCGCGCATGTGCGTGTGCATGTGTGTGATAATTAATCAGGACATCATAACCGGTGGACCGGATGGGAGGAGATTGCTTGCACAGTGTCCGGCGGGGTGGCGGGGGGAGGGCCTGACAGCAGCGGCTTGGGCTGCTGGAGGGGCCGGTGTGGACGGCAGGGCAGACTGGCCACTCGAGGGTGGCCGGGCCGCACAATTTCCAATCTCGCGCTGGGCTCCTAGTAGTGACATAAGCGCCACCATGGAAAAGTAGAAAATTCTAAGCATTGATTTTTGTTTGTGTTGTTTGAAAATGTTTGAAATTACACGTGGTGTACAACTTTCTATAATTATTAAAGTTAGCATTTTTTCAATATTCTCACAAGTTTAATTTCCTGTGTACAAGCAATATATGGAAGTACCAGAGTTTATTCTCTTATTGGCAGGCATTCATTTCATTTCCCCACTATTTTATTATAAATAGTGCTTTAATGAACTTTCATATTTGTGCATTAATCTTTCTATACATTTAGGATTGTTTTATTAGGGTTAATTTATAGAAGTGAAATTACTAGGCAAAAGAGTTTTTAAAACTCGCAATATATACTGAAAAATTTCTTTTGAAAAGGGCCTTGACAATACTTTTACTAGCAGTGTATGAGAGCATTCAATTTCCTTGCCAAGATTACCTTTTACTTTTTTTTTAAAATTTTCTAATTTGATGGGAGTATCTTGTTTTAATGTGATCTTTGACTATTAATGAAGATAAATATGTTAAAAGCATAATCATATTTCTTTTTTTGATGTTCCTTTTCACTTTTAATTCGAGTAACTAATTTTGTGAGCAATTGCATATTCTTACTGTATCTCTTTAGCTTTTATGTTTTTTTCAGGGACGAGGAGATACAGGTATTTTAGTCTGAAAAATGTATTGAAACTTTCCTATCTCCCCCCTTTGAAATTATGGTAAACTACTCATAACCTAAAACTTAGCATCTTACCCGTTTTCAAGCGAGCAGTTCAGTAGTATCAAGCACATTTGCGTTGTTGTGGGTCACTGCCATCCTCTGCTCCTGATCATTTTGACCCGCCTCGAGCATAGTGACATGGGCTTCAAACATTCACCCGTGCTGCCTGTCAGCGAACCATCTCTTGATCGCTATTTTTATAGTAATTTTGTGGAGATTTGTTGGCTTGGCTAGGTGTAGAGGCCCACTGTCAGGTGCAGAAGCTAAGATTTCTAGTTTATATTGGGTCTTGGAATTTTCTAATAATCTAGAGTCTCTTATGCAATGATGGATTATTAGCATTAATTTCCATTTTCACTAAACTTACTTTATTCTTCCAAGACTGATGCTCATCTTCCACTTCCTGCTTCTCACCTGGGGCCTCACGAAATATTTCTTTGGTTGTTACTTTTTTTTTTAAAGTTTATTCTACATTTTTTTAAATCCTCATCTGATGATACTTTTCCATTGATTTTTACAGAGAATGAAAGAGAGAGGGAAAGACAGAAATACTGATGTGAGAGAAACACATCGATTGGTTGCCTCCTACATGAGCTCTGACCAGGGAGGAGCCAGCATCCGAGGTACATGCCCTTTACTGGAATCGAACCCAGGACTCTTGGGTCGCAGGCCAACGCTCTACCCACTGTGCTAAACCGGCTAGGGCTATTGTTCTTTCTGACTAGACGCGTCTTGGAAATTATGCCCCATGATGATGGGGCTGTGGTAGACCTCTGTCTACGTACTGGCAGAAGGCGCAGGGGGTACAAAGCTCTGCCGCGGGCAGGAGCTTAACTTGCTCAAGGAACAGGAGGGCAGCCTGGTGACGGGGTAGGAGCAAGGAGGACACGGGTGTGAGAAGTGCCAGAGGCAATCAGCAGGGGCCAGGCTCTCTGGAGCTATGGGAGTGAGGCTCCTATTGCACTGTGACTAGAACCCTATTGAAGGCTTTCAGTTGGAGCTGAGATGGAGGGAGCAACATAGTCTAACATCTTTTTAAAAGATCACCCTGGCTGCTGGATGGAGAACTAACTGGGTTATAGAAGAATAGGAGTGAAAGCAGCACAATGTCTTGGGAGGTAGTTGTTACCCAGGTAGCAGTGTTACACTGGTTTGTTTTCTTTCTTGAACTCAATCCATATTGTGACCATCTGTAGCACAGCTGAGGATAACTGGTCAGGTTTACTCCATGGAAAAGTGAAACTTAGGAAAAAAAACATTGGAACCATTAATTGGTTCATTAATAACATACTTTAACCAAGCTAATAACCCCAGGCTAAATATGGTTTGTATATGAATATCAAAAGTTCACTGTCAGTTATCTTTGAACATCCCTCTGAGGGTAAGTGAACTTTAAAGGATTTAGTGAGTTCAGAAAGATACTTGTATTCCTGTTTTATACATGAGGAATTCTATATAATCAAAGCCTAATATGCTAAATGTTGAGTCGTTTGGTTGGCCTTTCCATCAATCAAAGCATATGTTATTGATTTGCAAAGGCCACTCAGCCGTTTGCTTTGACATGCACTGACCACCAGGGGGGCAGATGCTCCAACTAGTTCATCTGGGGGTTTGGCCAATTGGAACTGAGTTAAATGGGCTGGACACATTCTGGAGTCCTCCCTGGCTGGCCAACCTCCTGTGTCCCTCCCTGTCCCTGATTGTGCACCGGTGGGGTCACTTGGCCTGGCCTGCACCCTTCTGGCAGTCTGGGTCGCCTTGGGGGATGTCGGAGAGCTGGTTTCAGCTCTATCCTGCAGGCCAGGCCGAGGGACCCCACTGGTGCACAAATTCGTGCACTGGGCCTTTAGTAGGAAGTATAGTTATTAGTCCTGAAAGAAAAAACAAATTATTTGCCAATTTTCCCTGTCAGCATAATGCTTTCCATTTAATCCCTTCCAAATCTGTTATAACTTTGGGGTATAAAGGAAATTTATGAGTTTAATGCACGTTTTTAGCATTTATTATTTTGGTGCGCCAAATTAAAGGTCATGTAATTCCCCAGGAAGCTGTGTCTGACTCCCCAAGACTGGGAAAAGGCCCTCCTTAGATGTTCTTTCAGCACTACCTTTCTCTATGGTAAGCATCTACCATGCTGAGTTACAAGGCTCTTTGAGGACAGACACAATGGGGAGAATGAAGGCAAACACGGGGTATCAGAAAAGCAAATCAGAAGGGACTTAGACACATGTAATTTTTGAAGCCTTGTGACTCTTGTTTCCATATTGCAGATTTATTTGAATATGAAGTAGTTTACTAACACTTGAGTAAAATTGACATTACAGAAAGCTGTACATGCTCACAATGTGGCTTCATTTATTTTTGGCATATTCTCTATGGTGAGGAGTTAAAATTTTAAGTTAGTTTCCTGTTTTGGCTCTAGGGTATAACCTCAATACCTACATGATTAGACTTTATAAGTTTTTTAAAAAACAATTCAAGATATGTACTTTGTAAAATTTTAAAATTTTTATGTATTCATAATACATATGTATTTAAAAAATTTTAAAAATATTATGTATTCATAATACATATTCTTAGTTCTTCAGTATAATATATTAATCTGACTCCTTGCCTTCTTAGATCTCTCTAAGCTTGGTCTTTTATTCCTTTTTGAGCCTTCCTTATTTTGACACTTTAGTTTTCTTCTGCTATGTTTATCTACTGCCTTGGTTATTTACCCATTCTCCTATGAGCTGCATATAGACATGTAAAAGTTATCTTTTTAGTTCTGTTCCTTTCTGTCACCTTACTCCTGAAACATGTGCCACAGTTCTTAAACTAAACTTCTCAGATGACTCCAAATCCTCTTCACCCTCCCATTGCTCTGTTCTGTGTAGCCGATTAACTGCCTCCTGTTTTGTATGAGCTTGTTGCTAGCACTCACGGTTGCCCTGATGTTCTAGTTATCTAGGCTCCAAAGCTTAGTCACCTTTGCCTCTACTTTCTCATGCTTGTTCTAAGTCCCCAGTGCCTGATACACAGCATACACTCTGGGTTATGCAGTTCTGTAATTTGATTCTGTAGTATGTTTTGCTTTTCTCATTCCATCCCCATTACCTCCTTAATCCAGGCTATTAACCAATTTGGACTATTTGTGGGAGACTCCTTATTGACCACCCAGCATCCATTTCCCTTTCCCACCTTCCCAGTTATATGATTAAACTTATTAAAACATTCCCTCTCAATACCCAGTTCAGAATTCTTCTCTTCTTGCTGTCTACTTACTTAATACTTTCGATGTGTTACCTTAACATAACCCTTGATTTTTCTTACGCATCCTTTATACCTAGAATTTCCACTCCACTCTTTCCCTGGAACTTACCCATTCTGGAACATTTCAAGTTCTACCTGATTGGACATGATGTTGTGGAAACCCAGTACATACTTGTTTTTGTACTTTAAAAACTCCACCTTAATTTTTTTTTCATGTCAGCAAGGCAGAATGGTTGGAAGAATGGACTAGAGCTACATTGCCTCTATTCTCATCCAGTCCCAACCCTTATACTAGTTCTGTACCTTGAGCTGATTAACCTCTCTGAGCCTCATTTTTCTTCATCTGTAAATTAGAAATAGTAATACTACCTAACTCCTAGTGTTGTTGTGAGGGATAAATTGGTTAATATATGCTTAAAGTCTGCCCACTACTAAATAGATCTTTGCTCTTATTATTACATTAGTGGTCTGATGCACAAAATTCGTGCATTGGGGGTGGTGAGGGGTGTACCTCAGCCTGACCTGCACCCTCTCCAATCTGCGACCCCTTGGGGGATGTCCGACTGCTGGTTTAGGCCCACAGGGCTCAGGCCTAAACCAGCAGTTGGGCATCCCTCTCGCAATCCAGGACCGCTGGCTCCTAACCACTTGCCTGCTGGCCTGATTGCCCCTAACCACTCTGCCTGCCAGCCTGATCGCCCCCAACTGCCCCACCCTTCCAGTCTAATCACCTCTAACTGCCCCCCACCTGTCTGATCACCCTCAACTACCTCCCTTGCTGGCCTGATTGCCCCCAACTGCCCCCCCCCCCCTTTGCTGGCCTGCTTGCCCCCAACTGCCCTCCCCTGCCAGCCTGATTGCCCCTAACAGCCTCTGCCTCAGCCCTGCCACCATGGCTTTATCCAGAAGGTCTCCCAGTCTAATTAGCATGTTACCCTTTTATTAGTATAGATTTTTATTAATACCTGCCTGCCACATCACTCCTCTGTTTCTTCTGGCACCCAAATAAACACAACTTGATGCCCGGTCTTCATTTAATATAGCTAATTTGAGAGACAGGTGAGCCTGGACATGTAAGATCCAGTTACTAAGCACTGATTTGTAAGCACGGGGACTGTCCTGGTGATGTTACACACATCACCTTATTCATCTTCACAGGATCTCTCCAGTAGCGGTGGCATGTTGCCTGTTTACCGATTTGGAATCAGAGGTTTAGAGGGGCTTCAGTAACTCTGCAAGGAAAGTAGTCTACCCAGGATTGAAACTCAGTTTTTGTCTGATTCCCGAACTATTGCTTTTGCTCCTGTGCAACATCGCTTCCCCTGTAACTTGGCCTATTTCAGAAATCAATTTATCTTGGAATAAGCAGTTTGCTCTCCTAGGTGTTATGACCTATTTTCTGTTTTGTAACATTGCCAGGTAAATAATTTAAGACTGTGTGTTTTTAATTGTTTTTCTATATGCCATTGCTACTGTTATTTAAAGCTAATAAACAATAACAAAAATCAAGTAGCCAGGAAGCCAGCCTGCACATAGGAAAAAAAAGAGAAAAAGTAGCTGTGCTAAGTGAGTCATCTCTTAACCTGGTGTCATCTCTCCTCTTGGGCATATGCCTTGGAGCATTGGGGCCTCCGGGTGATTTTTATTGCCTTAATTGTTTAGCTCAATAACTGTTCCCTTGTGCTTTTGCAGCAATATGCATCTCTTTAATAGAAAGGGATGAACACTGTATAATATTGAGGTTGTGTAATGAAATTCTGATTCAGAAAACCACATGAACGTCAGTATTGACTGGAACTGGTGGATAACCAAATAGTTGTTCATTATTTGTGTTTTTTTTTTTGTTTGTTTTTTTTACAAATGTGAAAATTAAGGTCCAGACCCCTTGCTAGACCTGGGGCTGCAGCGATCGGGACCACAGCTGCCACCCCAGGCTTCCCAGGGTTGGGCTTCGGTGGGGGTCTGGAACCCCTGCTGGGCCTGGGGCTGCAGCAATTGGGACCACAGCTACCACCCCAGGCTTGCCTGGGCTGGGCTTCGGCTCCATGGTGGGGGTCCAGACTCCCTGCTGGGCCTGGGGCTGTGGGACTGCCGCCGCCCCAGGTTTGCTAGGGCAGGGCTTTGGAGGGGTCTGGGCCCCCTGTGGGGCCCGGGGCTGTGGCGATTGAGACCACCGCCGCCGCCCCAGGCTTGCTAGGGCCAGGCTTTGGGTCCGGTTGCCATCTTGCTTGGGGGTTAATTTGCATATTGCTCCTATTGGTTGGTAGTGTAGTGCAGATATGGTCAATTTGCATGTTTCTCTTTTATTAGATAGGATGTTAAAATCATATTCCATAATCTCCTTAATGGTAAGGAATATCATATTCTTTAGAATCTATTTACTTAATAGGCATGCAATAATTATTTACTGAATGAAATAGATTTATTGAAAAAATGCAGTTGTCCTATAATAGCTACTTTTGATTTTGAAATAAGGTTGTTTAAATTTGTACGTAAGCATTTTCAGCAGTCATTAGATGAGGTCACATTGTTTCCAGGATAATTTAATAACAGAGTTTACTGTTTCCTTGCTTAATTATGGTTTGGGAAAAAGACAACTATGTAGTTTAAAAATATATTCTTTAAATAAAATCATATAAAGGTGAAATAATGACACTTAAAACATAAGCTTCAGTATTTTAAACTTTAAAACAGCAACAACTCAGAAATATGTTGGGCAACAATTTGTGTGCAATAGAGATAACCTTCTAAGTGAAGATATCCCAGAGTAGAACTAGCAAGTTATATATAATTTTCTTGGAATACTAGTTTTAGACTCTATGCTGGTATTTTTAACTTTCATATGCATTTGGCTTTTCTATCATATATTTAATAAAGGTTTTGAGTAGCTCTTAGAATTGCATAAAAGATGCCCAGGATTAATACTTGCTGTTGGGCTTGTATTTTAAACTTGAATACATTGTGAATTGTGGTAATGCTGTATTAACCTTAAATATTTGACATCATACCAGGTAATGTTTTAAAGAAACAGTAAACATCATTGGAGTGGGGATTTAGTTACTGTTATTAGTCTGCTTAAAACTTTTGATAGGAGCTTAGCTCTAAAACTAGGCCACAGGTGAAATAAAGAGTAATGTTTGGTTTCAATGGGGAAGAAAGGGAAGAAATATCCATTAAATGTAGGCCTAAGTTTTCTGGTTCCAAGAAGAGAAAAATTGAGTTTTCACTAGTAAATAGAAACCCGACTAAGTGCTCCAAGAAAGTAAAATTATTTTTTTCACTTAAATATCTTATTACATTTAGAAAGTAGTTTTTTTCCTCTGTAGGTTTTACAGAGGGTTTGAAGCATCAGATAAAGAACCATTGGCAATGCCAATTAACGCAGGAGCTCAGATTCTCAGTGTGTAATCATTATGTATAATAAAAGTCTAGGTATATTATCTTACATATTTAACAAAGAGCTAAAAAATCAATTTTTATCTTTATGTTCGTTTGCTTTAGGATTTAATTAATACCTCCTAATTAGCCATGCATTTATTTAAAATATTTTAATATTAAAATGGCTTAAGTATGTCTAGTTGAAATAAAAATATATATTCAAGAATCTATAAAATTAGGTTTTGTAATGGACCAATATTTAAATGAAAGGAGGAAAGGTATCAAGTAATTGTAATAAAATATTCATCAGCTGTAGAATGAGCTACTCGTCTACTTGCCAAGTCTTACTTCTGTTTCTGTTTATAACCTTCATGTGGAGACATTGAGAGTTTATGCTGTAAACTTCTCTATTCTCTCTGCTTTGGAGTTGGAAAAACTGAAAGATTTTTCTATTTTAATATACCTCCCACACAAAAAAAATTGAAGGAAGTTCTTGGTCAAGTAGATGATTTATAAACCTATAACAATGGCAATATAGAAATTCAAGTGTATTTCTGAACGGCATCTTGGAGTTTCTATGGAAATCATTTATTCTCCTGCCATGTTAACTTTAGTCTAGATTTATATAATTGAATATAGAACCCCAGCAGATTTCCAGAGACTTTGATCTTTACATCACTTCTCTGCTGCCTGTTTTTTCTATATTATTTAGGATATATGCTTGGGAACATTAGAAACTTATCAGAAGTAACTAAGAAGTAAAATTGCTGAAGTAGCAACCTTCATATTGATAACTTGAAAATTGTAGATATATCTCTGTTAATGTGAGTCTTATACATATTTTTATCTTCAAATTTAATTGTTAATATTTCTGACTGATGGTATAGTTTGGTTCAGTTAAGGCTTATGTCAAGTAAACTAGTCTCACCTGTTTGAATGAACTCTGTTTTTTGATTTATGGCTGTTATTAATTCCAGTGATCATTTAAACATTCTGAATTCCTTTTTTGTGGGCTTAGTCCTATGGCAATACAAGAGAAGTTTGTTGTTCTTATTTTAAACAGCTTGCAGTTTTGTTGTGAAAAAAATGTATGCATGAGAAATAATTACAAAAATAGCGAACCATTAAGGATTAGGTCATGCGGCACCGGGAGGAAGAGCTAAGTGGACTCAGATCGACAGAACTGGACTTTCTGAAGGACGGACTCTGGAACTAGACTGTCTGGGTTTGAATCCTGGTTTTACCACTTAGTTACCAGCTATGTGAGTTTGGTTAAGGACCTCGACCCTTTTTTATTTTGTTAATCCTCACCAGAGGATATTTTTCCACTGATTTTTTTTTTTAAGGGAAGGGGAGAGGCAGAGAGAAAGACATCTATGTGAGAGAGACACGTCAACTGGTTGCCTCCTGCCTGCGCCTTGACCGGGGCTGGGCTTCAAGCCTGTAACTGAAGTGTGTGTCTTTGAATGGACTCGAACCTGGGACCCTTCAGTCCGCGGCCCACGCTCTATCCACTGAGCCAGTTGGCTAGGGCAAGTACCCCAATTCTTGCTTCAGTTTCCTCATGTATTGGAGATGATAATATAACTTACTTACTGGGATTGTTGATTAGTGGCCTTCCTTAACTGGGGTTTCTTGGGAAAAGAAAGCCCCAATGACTTTGGGCTTCTGTTGTAGGTAATGACTTGACTTCTCCACAGTTCATCTGGAGGGACACTGGTTATGAACGCCCTGGAGAGCTTTGAGAAATCAGCCCCTCACACAATTCTATATGCAGTGGTTCCACTGAGGAACCCTAGCTGAGTCTTGAATGAGTTAACACAATAAAACATGTGGAACAGGGTTTGAAAGTGTTGGTAGTTGTTGGACTCTGTAAAAGGAAGCTGATTTAATTAATCAGAGGTAAAGAGCTTTTCAGCCTGAGAGAAGTGAAAGGTTACCTGAAAGTGTTTTCTACCTCAAACAAGTATCTCATTATCTTGTGTCTCTGGGACCAAGATGGGACTTGGAAAACAACAACGTAGTCATCAACCCGGAAAGCATGGAACATTTTAAAGGAGGATTGGATTACACATAGGAAAAAATGGTTCTTGATAAGTATGTTACCTGTATCAAAATCATACAAATGTACAAAATCAAGTTGAAACTATGAGTGAGCAAGAAATGGCAAAGTAACCATATGTCAAAAAGGTAAATTTATACACTTTTTATTGCGGTTATATTATCTTTTTTTAAAGCAAGTCAGAAAGAGGTATTTATTTAATACCAGAGGCCCAATGCACGAATTTCGTGCAAGAGTGGGCTTTTCTTCCCCCTGCTGCCGGCACCAGCTTCCCTCTGGCACCTGAACCCGGGCTCCCCTCACAGCCTCGGCTTCGTCTGGGAGGACAGAAGGATGTCTGGTCTAATTAGCATATTATGCTTTTATTATTACAGATTATTACAGATGATCTACTGTGCCACTTGAGCACAATTTTAGATAGGTTAAGTACTAATAGATTACTGAGTATAAGGTCATTAGTGCCATTGGGAGACCCGTTTCAATGTTGTATCACCCCACAGTGCATGCATAGTGTTCATTTCTCTCTCTCTCTCATCCACATGCGCGAACACACACAATTGCAATGTATTTGTAAATTCATAGGGCTTTGATGTACTTAATATGCTTATTTATAAGTCAGGTGTTGTATGTTTGTTTCTATTGCAGTAGGCTCCTAGCTCATTATCCTACATGTAACGCCCCTGGGCCATGCATTTTGTCCTGTATGTCACTGCTCTGATTATTTTCTTTTACCTGTTCCACATAGTATGCCTCTTCCCTGCCCATCCTCTAGGACCAAGTTTGACCTGAGGGAGGATTTTAGAAGATCCTGTTCAATTCTCAAGATTGAACTGCAGGGGTAGTTGTTGCTAATTTGACACCTTATCATTTACTAGAGGCCCGATGCACAAAATTCTTGTAAGAGGCTCAACCCTCGCAGTCACGGTGGCTTGCCTCAGCCCTTGCAGCCCCGGCTTTGTCCAGAAGGTGTCCGGAAGCACGTTCGGCTGTCTGGTCTAATTAGCACATTATGCTTTATTATTGATAATTGGTATAGTACTTTGTTCCAATGATTAGTTGCCCACCTTGCACCCCAATTCAGGTACCTGGGCTACTTCTCTTTACAGAGTCCTTGCTTTGATAAGTCTAAGCCTATTCATAGAATTCAGAGGCTAACCCTCTCGGATGTGTGATGTTTGCAGTTTCCCATCTTTTGGGGACATCTGTTAATTTATGCTGTAACCCCATGATACCAGCCACTTGCCTACTTATTACTGTTGCCTGTCAGGGTTTTGTCTGTTTTCTACTACTAAATTTCTGAAAGAGTGAAATATTCTTTATAAAATTTCTCTGGTGAAGGAAAGCCCCAGCCGAGTGGATTCCATTAAAAATATTAGATAAAGTAAGGCCATAGAAAAAACTGAGACAGTTTTTTATTTTTTTAATCTTTATTCAGATTATTACAGGCATTCCTCTTTTTTACCCCTCCATTGGTCCCCTCCACCCAGTCCCCACCCCCCACCCAGGCCCTCACTGCTCCCACCACCAATGTCCTCATCCATCCATAGGTGTAAGATCTTCAGTCTCTTCCCACATCTCCCACACCCCTTTCCCCCCTGAGAATTGTCAGTCCACTCCCTTTCCATGTCCCAATTCTATTACATTCACCAGTTTAATCTGTTCATCAGATTTTTTATTCATTTGATTTTTAGATTCACTTGTTGATAGATATGTATTTGTTGTTACTTTGTTGTTCATAGTTGTTTTATCTTTACCTTTTTCTTCTTCCTCTTCTTAAAGAGTACCTTTCAGCATTTCATATAATATTGGTTTGGTGGTGATGAACTCTTTTAGCTTTTCTGTATCTATGAAGCTGTTTATCTGACCTTCAATTCTAAATGATAGCTTTGCTGGGTAGAGTAATTTTGGTTGTAGGTTCTTGCTATTCATCACTTTGAATATTTCTTGCCACTCCCTCTGGCCTGCATAGTTTTTGTTGAGAAATCAGCTGACAGTTTTATGAATACTCCCTGGTAGGTAACTAACTGTTTTTCTCTTGCTACTTTTAATATTCTCTCTTTGTCTTTTGCTCTTGACATTTTAATTATAATGTGTCTTGGTGTGGTCCTCCTTGGATTCCTTTTGTTTGGGGTTCTCTGCACTTCTTGGACTTACAAGTTTATTTCTTTCACCAGATAGGGGAAGTTTCCTGTCATTATTTCTTCAAGTAGGTTTTCAATATCTTGCTCTCTCTCTTTTTCTGGCACCCCTATAATTCGGATGTTGGTATGCTTGAAGTTCTCCCAGAGGCTCCTCCTTTCCTGTCCTCTCTGTAAAAAAAATCAATTAAAAAATATATGGAACCCAGATGGGCCCTGGCTGGATTGCTTAATTGGTTAGAGCATCATCCTACTATCCCAAGGTTGTGAGTTTGATTCCTGGTACGGGCACATACAAGAATCAACCACTGAATGCATAAATAAGTGAAACAACAAATTGTTATTGATCTCTAAAAATAATAATAAAAAATAACGTAGATGGAAGGTTGAGGTTATAATTTAGAAATTGTAAGATGGAGTGTGAGGAGGAGAGTGAAGGAGCTTAATTGCGTGACTGCATCACCTTAAAAATTTAGGTAGAGATGTTGGCTATTGATAGTGAAATAAATTGCAATGGCTTCAACAAAATAAAAAAAACCATAATGTAATGGTTTATATGGGGAATGGATATGTAGTCAACCAAAAATGAATACAAAGATTGTTGAACAGCTGTGGAATAAGTCTCATTATGGTTGTAACATTTGAGATCCCAGAAATAGACTGGCTAATAATTGGTCAAGTGTGTTCATGAAGTTTTTCTAGGATTACATTCCAGTATTAAAAGCAGTTTACAAAAATATATCCAGGATGACAAAATAAAATTAAGTATATGTTATGGCAAAGGAGATAAAAAAGGTTAAAAAGAAGAAGATGGAGCTTAAAAGGAGTAAAATACCCAGACAAGATATGAGGAAGTCTAGGAATGGACCTTAAATAAGCTGAGAGCTTTTTAGTAGCTCTAGCAAATGCATTAATTAGGCAAAGCATATGGAGTGTTGGCATTTAGAAAATACTGGCCTGAGGTCTTCTCTGAGAACCTGTAATCTAATGAAAATGGGGACTATGCTTTAGTTCGGCAGAAATAGCCCAAGGAAAAATCAGTCTTGACTATAAGAAAGTTTATAGAGATGCTTCATTTTTTTTTTTCTGATGTTGGAAATCTACAGATATTAGTGAGCAGAAATAGATTGGATTAGAACAATTAGAGTCAAATAAACTCCATTAACAATGAAAACACATATGTCATTCAAGTACTATTCTATAGGAAATGCTTATAAACTTTAAATATTTCAAAATATTGGTTTATCCATGCTCATCACGGCAGTCAGGTTATATTCCTGCTCATTTTGGGCTTACATTCAAATTCAGATTGTCAAAGCATTCTCAGACATCCAGTGTTTTCATCAGAAACAATTACAAGGAAAAAGTAGAGAATACATTCCTTGAAAAATATTCGGAAAGAATCTAGTTTCTAGCATCTAATACCAATGAAATGATTGGGTGATATTAATACAGGACACTGAGATGTGGAGAATTGGTAGGTAGTGGTACAATAGTGAGCATAACCATATGTCTAATTTTAAAGACGAAAGCTGATTTGTATTTTTAGTGAGAAAGCAGGTAGTTAAAATTTTATATATAGGTTTTACATCTCAGAACTAATTAAGGAGTTTTACCTTGACTATAGTCTTAATAAAAAATTTACATTTTCTTAAATTGATTTTGCACCATTTTTTAATATGAAGGATTAGAAATTATCCTTTCATGAATTAAATGCATTAATTAAGTCGGAAGCTCTTGTTTTAATTAGTTGGAGGATGGATTACTTTGCAGAAACATTGCACAAACAAGTTGCTAATTATTCTCTCAGATACTGGCTAGCGATGGACCTTATGATCAAGTAGCAAAGGGTGAGCAGATCTAGGGAATATTTTATGTTTGACTGACTGAATAATGACTCAATGAATGAATATTTGCTGAGTGAGGTACTTAAGATAAAAATATGAAGGCATGGCCTCTGCTCTGAGTCTAGTTTATTGGAAAATAAGCTACTACAGGTGTGGTAAGTTCTCTGATTAAATGCTTGTATGCTGGGAAAGTGGTGAATTAAGAGCTGAAGAATTCTAGAGGATGATACATTTAGTTGAATTTTGAGAGAAGTTACTTGCTCAGTAAAGGATCTCCTCCTTGGAGGGAGTACAGAGATCTTACATAGCATAGACCTTTGAAGTGGGAAGAGTACACTCTCTGTGTGGTAGAAGAAAGGCAGGGAATGGCAGGAGATGAGACCAGAGGGGTAGGAAGGGGCTAGAAGAGGAAAGAACTTTTGTGCTAGGATAAGGAGTGTCACTCTTAAAAGCTATATGGAAATGGGGGAGGATTTTGAGTAGAAAAGGTATAGGATTAAATTTGCCGGCAATTTAGAGAAGGGATCAGATGTGGGGACAATGTTGTTGGGAACTAGATTATCTGGGACACTGCTGTAATTAGGTGAGCGTGGTAGAGCTGAATTGAGGCGCGGGCAGTGTGGTGAGGAGAGAATCACACTTTGAGGTGGAGACAGTGCCAGGTGAGACGTGAGAGATGAGGGAAAAAAGGGTTGAAGGTAATTTGTGACCTTTGAATTCAGGCCACAGGTTTTTTGTTTTGTTACTTTTAAGTGAAGTTCAATTTAACATCCAACAAAATTAACCATTTTAAAATGTACAATTCAGTGGTATTTACTACATTCACAGTGTTGTGTAATAACCACCTTTATCACATTCCAAAATATTTCCATCACTAGACCCTGACTGGGAATTGAACTCACAGCCTTTTGGCGTATGAGACAGTGATGCTCCAACCAACCGAGCCACCTGGCCAGGACTCCTCTTTTTCTCTTTAGTAGTTTTTGCTTGATTGCTGTAATCTTTGTTTTTCACAGTTCTGACAAAATCGATTCTGATAGTTTTGCTTATTAGGGCGAGACGGGGTTGAGTTTCCTGGAGGGATGGGCCTTGAGGCTACGTACGGCACCATTATTTTGCTGAAGTCACTCACACAGGTGGCTTTTTAGAGAATAAATCTGATGAAAGAAGTAAAGAGTGAACTACAGAGAGAGATTTGAGAATTATCAGATACAGATAGCTTCCCAGGGAGAGCATATTTCTTGAGCAGTTTCTAAGGGAAATATTAGAACTCATCCTATCAAATAAAAGAGTAATAGGCAAATTGACTGTCACTCCAAGACACAAGTTGGCACCCCCATGTGTTTGAAAATGGCTGCCCCCATATGGACACAAGGTGGCCACCATAAGATGGCCTGCAGGGGAGGGCAGTTGTGGACAGTTAGGAGTGACTAGGCCAGCAGAGGAGGGCAGTTGGGGGGACCAGGCCTGCAAGGGAGAGCAGTTGGGGGCAACCAAGCCTGCAGGGGAGGGCAGTTGGGGGCGACCAAGCCCTACAGGGGAGGGAATCTGGGAGGGGGGGCGTGGGACCAGGCCAGCAGGGGAGGGTAGTTAGAGGTGACCAGACTGGCAGGGAAGGGCATTTAGGGGCAATCGGGCCAGCTGGGGAGCAGTTAGGTGTCAATCAGGCTGGCAGGGGAGTGGTTAGGGGATGATAAAGCTGGGAGGCAGAAGCGGTTAGGGGCAATCAGGCAGGCAGGCAGGCAGGCGAGCAGTTGGGAACCAGCATTCTTGGATTGTGAGAGGAATCCGAGATTGGAGAGGGTGCAGGCTGGGCTGAGGGACACCCCCCTCCCCTAACCCCCCCATGTATGAATTTCATGCACTGGGCCTCTAGTTTTATATATAAGTTTTTTTTGTCATTTGATATGGAATTTATATAAAAGAAACATAGAACTTTTAAGTAAATTATAAATATAAATACCTATGAATCTACTACCCAATTTAAGAAAACTAAAACATTATAGTTTCTTTGAAACGTTTGCAATCCCATTCTTTGCCTTCTCCCACCTTTCCTCAAAGATAACCACTATATTGATTTTGGGTGCTGCAGGGGGCTTATAGTCCTGTGTTTTCAAATAAAACAGACCACAGAACAGCTTAACTAGATATAAACATATCCCCAGGCAGTGTGTTGCTTAATTTTACTTGTTGATGATCTTTATAAAAATGAAAACTTGTAGGGGATCTTATATGTTTTACATTTTTTTTCACTATTGTTTTAATAGTATCCTACATGCCATTCTTTTTAATGAATGCATAAAACTTAAACATGTGTATGTCCTACCTTATCCATTCTCTTCTTTTTTTTTTTGAGTTTTTATTTTTTACAAGCTTTGTTGTTGAAAGTATTACATATGTCCCGTTTCCCCCCATATCCATTCTCTTCTTGATAGGCAGTTAGTTATTATCTTTTGGCCAGCATGAACAGTGCTACTGTGGATATTTTTATTTATATACACCAGACACATACTACAGTGTAGTGTTTCTATAGGAGTGGAATGCTGAGTCATGGAGGGTACACAGGTCATTCTAGTTCCTGTTCTGTCATATTACATTGAAATTTTAGATAATTAATTTTCAAACTTTGTTCTTGAACATTGTAAGCATTTAAGACAAATTCTTTACAACTTGTTCCTTTGACAGCATTTATTTACATGTCTACAATTTCTTTTCATTTCAGCTGTTTTAAATTTGCATAATGATTTTATTTTTGATCCACCAATTATTTAGAAGTGTGTTTTGAAATGATCACATGTGAGTGTTTTTAGTTTTTTCTTTCTGTTAATAAATTATATAATAGTGAATTGTATTGTGATCTGCAAAGTTGGTTATATAGTACTGATTCTAGGAAATTTAGTCTTTCTGGTTTAGCACATGAGCACTTAATGTAGATGCTCCATGTAGAGGATACATAGCCTTTAATTTTGAAGTTGAGGATTTTCCGTGTCCATTAAGTCAACTTTTAAAATTTCTTTGTTTAGATATTTATTATTTAACTAATTTTGTCTGCTTGACCCAGCAATAATAGAGAAAAGTAATTTATATTTTTTGCCTTTTATAGTTTTATCAACATTTGCTTTTGATATTTATATGCATTCAGTGCATGCAAGTTTAGAATTCTTATATATTATTCTTCTGTTTAACACTAAAGATGCCTTTTGCCTACTTTGTCTAATTTTAACAAGGTTATTCCTATACTTCAGTTGGTATTGGCAATGATTTCATTGTTCCACTTTCTGTCTTTTAGATCTTCCACTTTTTTTTATATTTTACTATGTCTCTTATATATACTAAATAGAACAATTTGGATAGCAAGTGGGACATTTCTGGTTTATCCTCGTTTACTGGCTTAGGGTCTATATATTTTACTTATGTTCCGTTGTATAATAACAACAAAATATAAGGTTAATCAATATCTTAAAATCCACATCTTCAAGAAAAATACAAAAACCTTACCACATTTTACCACTTATTAACACCTTCTTCATTCCCCACAATTTACATGAATATTGTTCGTAATTTTCACTTTATTTTTAATAGTGCCACAAATTTGGCATTGTTATTTTCTATAGACAATGTTTATTTTTCTTTAACTGTATTTTTATTATCTGCTTTGCTTACTATTTCTTCTTATTCCTCAGGCCTTTTTAATGGAGCATTTTCTTTTTTAAATATTTTTGGAAGTTTTGTTAGTGAATGTTAAATGGTGGTAAATTTCTATTTTATATTTATCTGAAAATGTCTTTGTTTACTTCAGTTCTTGAAAGATCTGGGTACCAATTCTAGGTTGACAGTTTTTCTGGTCATCTCTTCTTTCTGCAGTAGAACATTTTTGAAATGTCTTTCTAATGAAAAATGTAATCTGAATTTTAGTATCTGTTAAGTGTGGGCTTAATAAGAACAGTCTCACGACGAAGCCTCCTGACAACCTTTACAGAGTTTTTATTAGGTTCCCGGAAGCATTGCTGTGCATTTAAAAACTGAAATATGAGCGAAAGAACTTTCCATACACATATATGGTAACTGTCCTTAGGTTTGTGGCTAGAATCACTAGAATGCTTATTATTGTGTATGGCTTTTGTTTGATTATACTAAGCACCCTTTTTCAAGGAACTCATACTGTATTAGTTGTTGATAACTGGGAAGGATGTCTGCATTTCAGTCTTTTAAAATGTTATTTTGTAACTATTACTTGATTTAAGTCAGCATAAGTGTATTTTTAAAATAATGTGTCACCTGTTTTCTCTTTCCCCTCATACTGTTTCCAGTTCTTGTCCATATATTTAAGGGGAAAACGATTAACATCACTGTAATCAGAGGACAGATACAATTCTGTGTTTTTTTCTATCTAGTATTATGGAATGAATGCTTCCCTCTACAAAGGGTTTGCCACGAATCATCACACAGTTGGCAAAGCCCAGGTGTGTTTTACCTCACATGGGAGAGAGCCGCCATTTTGGGCCTTCAGACATTCCAAATACTGAGGTAGATTTACACAATTGTCGACAATGCAAAAGGTTGTAGGGATCCTGGGTACTGATTCTAGGTGTCTATAGAAGTTTTATAAAGGTTAAATTGGTTTGGTGTTGGTTAACCAAATTATATTCTCAGCTCCCCCTTTTGATAAAAACCATAGTGCTAATTCACCTTAAATTTCAGAAACATATTACTTGTGCTTGGATTTCAAACAATTTTATTTAATACATAATAGTTAATACAGTTGTTTCCAGTATTTCTTTATTTTTAAGTTTTAAGAAACTATTTTTAAAAATTAATTAATTTCTTTATTTTTAAATATATTTTATTGCTTTTTTTACAGAGAGGAAGGGAGAGGGATAGAGAGTTAGAAACATTGATGAGAGAGAAACATCGATCAGCTGCCTCCTGCACATCTACTGAGAATGTGCCCACAACTGGAATCAAACCTGGGACCTTTCAGTCTGCAGGCTGATGCTTCTATCCACTGAGCCAAACCAGTTAGGGCAAGAAACTTTTTTTATTGTTTAAAGTATTACATATAGTAGTACATATATCTCCTCCCCCCACAATTGACCTTCCCTCACCTTCCCCTATCTCCTGTCGCATGCCCTTATCCAGTGTCTTGTGTCCATTGGTTGTGCTTATATGCATGCGTACAAGTCCTTTGGTTGATCTTTTCCCTCCGCTCCCCAACACTGCCCAGCCTTCCTGCTGTAATTTGACAGTCTGTTCAGTGCTTTACTGCCTCTGTATCTATCCTTTTGTTCATCAGGTTATAATGTTCTTTATTTTCCATAAATGAGTGAGATTATGTGGTACTTTTATTTCATTGCCTGGCTTAACATAATGCCCTCCAGGTCCATTCATGCTGCTGCAAGTGGTAAAAGTTCCTTCTTTTTTATAGCAGCATAATATTCCATTGTGTAGATGTACCACAATTTTTTAATCCACTCAACTGCTGATGGGCATTTAGACTGTTTCCAAATCTTAGCTATAGTGAATTGTGCTGATACGAACATAGAGGTACATGTGTCCTTTCTGATTGGTGTTTCTAGTTTCTTGGGATATATTCCTAGAAGTGGGATAATTGGGTCAAATGGGAGCTCCATTTTTAGTTTTTTGAGGAAACTCTATACCATTCTCCACAGTGGCTGCACCAGTCTGCATTCCCACCAGCAGTGCAGGAGGGTTCCTTTTCCTCCACATCCTCACCAGCACTTGTCTTTTGTTGATTTGTTGGTGATAGCCATTCTGACAGGTGTGAGATGATACTGCATTGTCATTTTGATTTGCATCTCTGGGATAATTAGTGACTTAGAGCATGTTTTCATATGTCTCTTGGCCTTCCTTCTGTCTTCTTTTGAAAAGATTGTATTTAGGTCCATTGCCCTTTTTTTTTTTTTATTGGATCATTTGTCCTCCTTTTATTAAGTTGTATAAATTCCCTGTAGATGTTGGAGATTAAAACTTTCATCAGTGATAACATTTGCAAGTATGTTCTCCCATGCAGTGGGCTTTCTTGTTGTTATGTTGATGGTTTCTTTTGCTGTGAAAAAGCTTTTTATTTTGATGTAATCCCATTTGTTTATATCCAGTTTTCATTGCCTTAGGAGTGGTATCAGTGAAGAAATTTCTTCAGCATTTGCTGAGGTTTCTCTGCCTGTGGATTCCTCTAGTATTTTTATGGTTTCCCTTTTTAAGTCCTTTATCCTTTTTGAGTTTATTTTTGTGTATGTTGGAAGTTGATGGTCTGGTTTGATTTTTTTTTGCATGTATCTGTCCAATTTTCCCAACATCTTTTATTGAAGAGACTGTCTTGACTCCATTGTATGCCTCCTTTGTCAAATATTAATTGAGCATAGTGGTTTGGGTTGATATGTGGGTTCTCTATTCTATTACATTGGTCCATATGTCTGTTCTTGTGCCAGTACCAGGCTGTTTTGAGAACAGTGTCTTTGTAATACAGCTTGAAATCTAGTATTGACATCCCACCTACTTTGTTCTTCTTTCTCAGGATTGCTGTGGTTATCTGTTTTTTGTTGTTGTTGTTTTTTTTTCATTCCAGATGAATTTTTGGAGAGTTCTTTCTAGATCTGTGAAATATGCTGTTGGTATTTTAATGGGGAGGGCATTAAATTTATAGATTGCTTTGGGTAGTATGGACATTTTAATGATGTTGATTCTCCCAAACCATGAAATGGTATGTTCTTCCACCTTGTTTACATCTTCCTCTATCTATTTTTTTAGTGTCCTGTAGTTTTCTGTGAATAGGTCTTTTACCTCCTTAGTTAAGTTTATTACTAGGTATCTTAGTTTTTTTTTTTTTTTTTGTGCGATGGCAAATGGGATTGCTTTTTAAGTCTCTCTTTATGTAAGTTCACTATTAGTGTATAGAAATGCCATAGATTTTTTGGCATTAATTTTGTGTCCTGTTACATTGCCGAATTCATTTATTAAGTCTAATAGTTTTTTGATGGAGTCTTTTTTTTTTTTTTTTATGTACAAATCATGTCATCTGCAAATACGGACAGCTTTACTTTTTCCTTTCCAATTTGGATGCCTTTTATTTCTTATTGTTGTGTAATTGCAATGGCTAATACTTCCAGTACTATGTCGAACAGGAGTGGTGTGAGTGGGCATCCCTGTCTTGTTCCTGTTCTTAGGGGAAATGGTTTTAGTTTTTGCCCATTGAGTATGGTGTTAGCTGTGGATTTATCATGTATGGCTTTTATTTTGTTAAGTATTATCCTTCTATTCTCACCTTGCTGAGAGTTTTATCAAGAAAGTGTGTTGGATTTTTTCAAATGCTTTTTTTGTGTCAATTGATATGACTCTGATTTTTATCTCTCAATTTGTTTATGTGATGTATCACGTTTATTGATTTGTAGATATTTTACCATTCTTGCATTCCTGGGATAAATCCTGCTTGGTCATGGTGTGTGATCTTTCTGATGTACTGCTGGATCCGATTTGCTAGAATTTTATTGAGGATTTTGACATCTTCTGTTCTTGAGGGATATTGCCTTATAATTCTCTTTCATTGTGGTGTCTTTATTTGGCTTTGGTATTAGGGTGATGCTGGCTTCATAGAAGGAATTTGGAAGTGTTCTATCCTCTTGAATTTTTTGGAATAGTCTGAGGTGGATAGGTTTTAGTTCTTCCTTGAATGTTTGGTAAAACTCCCCTGTGAAGCCGTCTGGCCCCGGGCTTTTGTTTGCTAGAAGCTTTTTGATGACTGCTTCAATTTCTTCCATAGTTATCGACCTATTGAGGTTTTTAGATTCTTCTCTATTGAGTTTTGGGAGGTTATATTTTTCTAGGAATATGTCCATTTCCTCCAGGTTGTCCAGCTTGTTGGAATAGAGTTGTTCATAGTATTATTTAACCATCCTTGTATTTCTATGGGGTCTGTTGTTATTTATCCTCTTCCACTTCTGATTTTGTTTATTTGTGTCTTCTCTCTTTGATTTTTGGTGAGCCTGGCAGTATATCAGAAAGATCATACACCCTGACCAAGTAGGATTTATCCCAGGAATACAAGGATGGAACAATATCCACAAATCAATAAATGTGATACATCACATAAACAAATTGAGAGATAAAAATCACAGAGTCATGTCAGTTGATGCAGAAAAAGCATTTGACAAAATCCAATCTTGCTTATCCTTTCAAACAACCAGCTCTTGGTTTTGTTGATATTTTGTATTGTCTTTTTGGTCTCAATGTCATTTATCTCCGCTCTGATCTTTATTATTTCCTTCCTTCTGCTTACACTGGGCTTTTCTTGTTGCTCTCTTTCTAACTCTTTGAGTTGTAGAGTTAGGTAATTTATTACCATTGTTTCTTGTTTTTTGTAGTAGGCTTGTAGAGCTATGAACTTCCCTCTCAAGACTGCTTTTGCTGTGTCCCATTGATTTTGGATTGTTGTGTTTTCATTGTTGTTTCATTTTTGCCATGATGTTTTCTATTTCTTCTTTGATCTCTCTGGTAATCCCGTCATTGTTTAATAGCATGCTATTTAGTCTGCATGTGTTTGATTTTCTTGGATTGTTTTTATTGTAGTTGATTTTCAGTTTTATGCCACTGTGATCTGAGAAGATGCTTGATATAATTTCTATCTTCTTGTATTTGAAGAGACTTTGCCTGTGACCCAATATATGGTCTAGCTTTGAAAATTATTCATGTGCACTTGAGAAGAATGTATATTCTGTGGCTTTGGGGTGAAATGTTTTGAAGATGTCAATTTCATCAGTTCTTGTGAGTAATTTAGGATTGATGTTTCTTTGCTGATTTTTTGTTTAGAGGATTTGTCCAATGGTTATAGTGGGTATTAAAGCCTCCTACTGGTGGTATTGCTGTCAATCTCTCCCTTGATATCCTCCAGGAGTTTTTTTTTTATGTATTTGGGTGCTTCTTTATTGGGTGCGTATATGTTTACCAGAGTTATTTCTTCTTGTTGGATTGCTCCCTTTAGTATTATGAAGTAGCCTTCCGTATCTCTTTTTATGTCCTTCATTGTGAGATCTAATTTGTCAGAAATTAGACCCTAGCTTTTTTTTCATTTTCATTCTCCTGGAAAACCTTTTTTCATCCCTTCACCCTCAGTCTGTGTACGTGTTTTTTTCAGAGGTGGGTTTCTTGTAGACAGCAGATATATGGATCATGTTTTCTTATCTAATCCTTTACCCTATGTCTTTTGATTGGGGCATTTAATCCATTTACATTTAAAGTTATTATTGATAGGTACTTGTTTGTCACCATTTTTATTCTTTACCCCTGTGTTCCTTCTTTGCTTCCTATTTCTGTTTTATTTTATTTTTTATTATCATTATTATTATTTTTTTACTGCAGACCCTTTAACATTTCTTGCATTGCTGGTTTGGTAGTAATAAATTCCCTTAGTCTTTTTTTGTCTGTGAAGCTCCTGATTTCACCTTCAATTTTGATACAGTATTCTTGGATTCAGACCCTTCCTTTGCATGACTTAGTATATTTTATTCTGTTCCCTTCTGGCCTGATGTTTTTCTGTTGAGAAATCATTTGCTAGCCTGATGGGGATTTCTTTGTAGGTCACTTTTTGTCTCTCTCTGGCCAATTTTAAGATTCTTACTTTGTTGTTGGTGTTTGCCAATTTAATTATAATGTGCCTTGGTGTCGGTCTTTTGGGGTTCTGTGAGCGGTCTTTTGGGACTCTGTGAGCTTTTTGGATTTGTGTGGGTTTTTTTCTTCCCTATATCAGGGAAGTTTTCTGTCATTATTTCTTCTAACAAGTTTTCTATTCTTTGCTCAGTTTCCTCCCCTTCTGGTTGTTTTGTTTTGTGTTGTCCCAAAGTTCCCTTAGGCATTCCTGCTTTTTAATTTTCTTTTTCTAGAAGCTGCCCTATTTGGGTATTTTTTTCTACCCTGTCTTCTAGCTCAGTGATACGGTCCTCTGCTTCTTCTAGTCTACTCTTGATGCTTTCTATTGAGTACTTTACAGCAATGATGTCATTTTTTATTTCTTCTCGGTTCTTACAGATATTGTCAAATTTATCTTCCATTCTTTTCATCCATTTTATGACCATTTCTCTGAATTCTTTCTCTGACAGGTTGCTTCCCTCCATTTCGTTTACTTCCTTTTCTGGTGATGTCTGCTTTTCTTTCATATGCGGGCTGTTTCTTTGTCTCCTCATGATCTCTCTTTTCTGGGTGTCTGGTTATGTAGTTCTCTCTCTCCTGAGTTGATTTAAAGGCACAAAATACAGCACAACCAGGTGCAATGCACGAGGCACTGAACAGGAATGTATTCACGACATTAATAACCCCAAATAAAGGTGACCACCAGAGAAAGGCGAATTAGAGGATAGGAGAGAAAGAAGAAGAGGAAAAAAAGGAGTGCAAAAATGAAATTGGGAAAAGGGAAAATAAGTAAGAGAGAAAAGTGAGAGAATAAGGTAAGAAGATGGAGAGAAAACTCTAATAGAACAGCCATTAATCCCAACAAATTCCAGCAACAAGTACCTGGAGGTGAATGCAAACTACAAACAACAACAACAACTAATATCAAGCAAGGTGAGGGAAAATGGAAGCAAAAACACAAAACACAAAACAAGCAAAAAGAAAAAACAAAATCATCTCACAAACAAGCATAAAAAAGTTGATATAATCAACAATCAAGTAAACAACAACAAAAGGACAGAGGGAAAAATTTTTGGATAGTGAAGGAAGAGAAGAAAGAGGTGTGTATGGACTTGGATCAAGGAATTGGAACTTAGATATATAAGTAGGGTGAAATTTTAACAGGGGTTAAAAAGAAGGAATAGGGAAAATCTAAAGCAGGAATAGGGAAGAGAAACAAGACAACAAAAGGGGGAAAGTGAGGAAGAGAGTGTTGGCATAAAGGTGAAGTTAAGATTGGGTAAAATGATGCTAAAGAAAAGATGAAAATAGAATGTAGGACACTAATCCCAAAGTAAAATCAAGAGAAAATAAAATGACTTAAAAAAATAGGTAAAATAGTAGTAGTAATAATACTGATTAAAAATAAAAGGTAATAATTAAAAAGGTAAAATCAAGTGAGGAAAAAAAAACTTAGTTTCTTAAGTAAAAGATGAAAAAAATAAAAAATGTGCGGTAGTGGAGGTCATTCACTTCCTCTACTGTTCTGTTTGGCATCCTGTTTCCTCGCCAGGAGAGTTTTGCAGTTCCCTGTGCAGCGCTGCTCCTCAGTGTTGTAAGCCGTCCTGATTTTTAAGTTTCATATTTCCCTTTGTGTTTAGGCAAGAGTCAACTTGTGATTCAGCCCGTGGGTGACCGTGTTTCTGGACTGACCTCCGGGTCTGTAGGTCCTCTCTAGCTAGTGTTTAGATTTGTTTTCCCTGTGGCACTTGATACCAGTTTGGGAGAGTGGGTTTCCCCAGGGCTGGTTCTCTGATGGTTTTTCCCTTCTGTGATCCCCACGTTCCAGAAAAACAACTTTCCAATGCAGTCTCTTGGTGCGACCCCAATTGGGTGATCTATGTATTGGACTTAGTAATCAGAAGCAAAGATTTAAAGAGGAAAAGAAAAAAAAAGCCAGAGTAAGTGTGCGACCTCCAGGGCTGTGCGCAAGTCTGTGCGGTCTTTTTTCTCTTTAGGTCCAAGCAGTCGGCACACTTTTCAAATTTTTAGGCTGTCCTTTTGTGCCCCCATCAAAATGGGTTGCTTTTTAGAGTTCCCTCTGTTAGCAGCTCTGAGGACCCCCAGCCCCAACCGTCATGGCTGTTTCTGGGCGCAGACTCCCCCGTCCTCCAGCTCCCTCCTGCACGTGTCTCTCCTGCCAGGACCAGGGACCTCACCGGACCCCAGGAGAAATCTGACCTTTCTGCGGTGGAGCTAGAGCTCCTCGGAGTCCGCGTGCTTGCGCCATTTGGAGGCCGATGTTCTTGGGTTTGCAGCTGTTTGGCGGGTGCGGTAGTTGTAGATAAAGTCCACTTTCTGCTTCAAGACGGCACGGTCTCTCGGGGAGGGAACCCCGTCCAGCAGTCCCCCACTGTCTCCTGGAGTTTAGCTGCCCCTCAACTCAGCAACAAATACTCCCCGCGCGACCACACACTCTCCCCTTGTCTTCTCACCGACACAGTACCTTGCAGTCTGCCTCCCCCCGGAAGCCATCTTCTTTCTATCTCCAGTATATTTTTAGTAAATTGTTTTGTTGAAGGATTATGAGCAAAGAAGTACCCAAACCGTAAGATTACAGCTTGATGAGTTTTTACAATGTGAGCAGAGCCATAGACCCAGCACCCATCTCAAAAAATAGCATATTAGTTTTGGCTATATTTTGTACTCTTTTAGGTCAGACGTTATTAGGTTTGTGAAGTTCGTCTATGCTGTGTGTAGTTCATTCCTATTCTTTGTATAGTGCTCCAGCGTATGTCTGTGCTGCAATTTTTTTTAATGCTTCTTGCTCCTGTTGGACAGTAAATATTTCCATTCTGATGCTGTTACAAATAGTGCTGCAGTGAACACT
Organism: Antrozous pallidus; assembly: GCA_027563665.1. Classification (NCBI taxonomy): domain Eukaryota; kingdom Metazoa; phylum Chordata; class Mammalia; order Chiroptera; family Vespertilionidae; genus Antrozous; species Antrozous pallidus. Next base: position 12,056,747 of record CM050519.1, read on the forward strand.
GTTACACATATTTTTTGGTAGCTATATGTTTACATTTCCAAATAGAATGGGTTATAAAGTAGTATCTGCTGAAACTGTTAAAGCACGGTTGTGCCAATTTACGTTTCTGTCAGTGTTGTTTCCGCACCCTTGCTAGCTGTGTCTCGTGCATTTTAGACATTCTAATTGATGTGCAGTGGTGTTACTTTTTGTTCTAATCTGCATTTCCCCAACTAATGTAGTTGAGCACCTTTTCGGTTGTTGGCCATTTGGACATCTTTCTCTGTGAAGTGTAAGTCTTACCCAAGTTCCTAATGGGTTGTCTGCCCTTTTTCTTGATTCCCAGGAGTTCTTTCGACAATCTGAATATGAGTCCTTCGTTGTGTTACAAAGATCTTGTACTCTGTTGCTTTTTTTTTCTTTCACTTTTCAGTTTATTTTGTTGATTGTTTTGCTTCATCCCAGGCCAAGAGATTCTGAAGCTATCAAATAGACAAATAGCAAACTTGGAAATGTTGGAGGAAAAGCTGTTGCTTTTGCTACTTTTATTACTCTACTTAAGTCAGCTGCATCATCTCTGACAATGAGTCTTACTAGATGCCCAAATAAGAAGTACTCTTATACTGTTTTTGTTTAGGTTCTGACCAATAAGAAGACAACTTTCTTTGGTGACTATTCATTTCTATGATTGATTATCTCATGTGGCCTGCTTTGCATGTCTGGAAGCACTGGAGTTAAATGAGTGAGGCATTTGAATATGTTGTGCATATTTAGAACAATGATAATTAGAATAGTTTGTGTTTGCCTTTTTTTCTGAACAAAAATTAAAATATTTTATGAAACTTATGAATAGGAAAAAGCAGAGTGCGGAGAAGACTTGGGTATGTTATACATCTACATTCACCACTGCTTCCCATCTGGGAGGTTAAGTAGATTTATTATTATTATTTTTGCCAGTTTGTTACTACACTATGACAATTATAATAATGGTAAGAGAAAAGGGAGGAGATAGAATCCATATTCATTGAATTTTTTTGTATCACTTATGCTGTATGTATATCTTTTCTTCTTTAGTTCTCACTGTAGTTCCACCTTACTTCCATTTTATAAATGAGGAAATTGAACTTGAAAGTTGTTTAGGTGACTTCCCAAGGTATCATAGTATATAAGTGTTGGGTCAGGAGTCAGGACACAAACGCTCATGTATTTTCTACAATTCTAGTGTCATTTAATTTAAGATATCCTATGGTGATTTTCTTTATGTAGTTCAGCAGGCAGACTGGGTGCCTACTCGTGTAGCTTGATGTTAGATGTGTAAAAGAGGCCCCTCCCCTCAACTAATAATGTTGCTGCACTATCATTCTCTGTTGTTTCAAAGGCCTATGGTTAGATTTACTTCTAAGATTTGAAATGACTCTTATACCATAAATCACAAAACGTGTTTATCATATGTATCACTTGTACTTTTGACAATTTCTGTAACTGTCTGCTTCCCCTGCCCTAACTCCCACCCTAGACTAACATGGCATCTGTATATATAAAAAAGCTAATATGCTAAGTGCTCAACCATCTGGGTAATGATGTCACGTAGCAACGCCGGACTTCCTCTCTCTAGTGATTAGCCTCCTTGCAGTTTCTTCAGCTCAAGAAAATGACTTGCTTTATAGCCAGGTGGAAACACTTTACACTGTAACCAAATGTCTATGAAGTGTTTTCCTGTGCCTCATCTCATTTGATCCTCACAAAAGTCCTGGAGTAGGTAGACTCAGTGGAATCCTATTTTCTTTTCATTAGCCAGAAAATAGAGATTTAGAAAGCTTAGGAATTTGATCCAACTGAAAAGAAGTAAGAAATGATGGGACCTTGAAAATGATTTCAGGCTTTCTGACTACGCAGAATATAGTCAAACACTGCTGCAGTTAAATATTTTACCCTTTGTTCTCCCTGCATGATCCACAATAATAATCTGCTTCATGTTGATATTTACCGCAGTGTTGCTGACAATGATCTGAAAGAGAAGTTGGGGTGCTTCACTGGGCTGGAAAAAGTTTGTCTAAATCAGAAAGCAGGTCTAGTTAAGCAGGTTTATTCTATATCTATAAAAGACTAAGTTGACTTGGCACCAATCACATGCATGTGTTTCCATCTGTCATTGTCGATTGTGAATTTGGGTTGGCACTTTATTAGAGAAAGGGTGAATAGCCATATTAAAATATTTCTTCTAATTAATTTCCTTTCAATGTGCATCGGGCCTCTAGTATAATAATAAGCGAATATGCATTTTCCCTCTTCCAGACTAATTAAAATAACTTATCATGTACTTACAAGCCCAACATTCAGAAACATTATTTACTTCTGGGTTGGGAAGCACTATTAATAATGCATAGACGATGGTCTATTTTTGGAGGGGAGTAGGGCAGTATTTATCAATAGGAAATTATTGTGCATACTCACAGGGTTTGTAGAAAAAAATGGAAATCTCAGCAGATAGTAGAAACTTGAGAGGGATGTTTGAACATTCCCACTCTTTACTATAGAAATAATTTCAAACTCTCAGGCTACTCAAACATTAAGAGTTAAGATATTACTTATTTTGGGTTACTCTTATCTATTTGTATTCTTTTATAATTTTGCAGACTTTGTGATAGTTCTGTCGTCGTGTTTGTTGACTTTTTGTTCTGTGTTTAAGTAACATTTTAACGAGAGGGCCCGGCCCGGCCAGTGTGGCTCAGTGGGTGAGCGTCAGCCACTGAACCAAGAGGTCCCGGGTTCGATTCCCAGTCAGGGCATATCCCCGGGTTGTAGGCTCTGTCCCCATTAGGGGCCATTCAAGAGGCAGCTGATAGTTGTCCCATCGATGTTTTTATTTCTCTATTCCCCTCTTCCTCTCTCTAAAATCAATAAAAACATTTTTTTTAAAAGGACCAGATTCTTATATATAAGATATCTATGTTTAAAATTGGGTTAGAAATTAAGTTATATAGAATCTTAGGTAAATAAAATATTACTTAATTTAAGATAGCCTGGGTTTCATATGTAAAAATAATTCTCAAAGGATACGGCAGCTTTTAAGAAATAGGATATAGTGTGTTAGCGCCATCTACTGCTGATTGAGCATAATTACTTACTGTAATTATGTTTACATTTTGATTTTTCCCAGTGCCATAGTCTTCAAGTCCTGCATATTACTGTAGATATTCTCCCTTACTTGAGCACTCTGTAGAATCTGGATGTTTGGGGATATTCAAATGATATTCTGTCTATGTTCATGGTTGCCCTTTTTGAAGATCTTGCTTCATAATTCTTGTCAAAATACCAGTGGCAAATTTTCTATAATGTTCTTGACAATTCCCAATTTTAAAGTTAAGTATAGCATCCTCGTTTTTAAATTTTTCTAATTCATTTACTATTGTTATGGGACTAGTGGATTAAAATTGGAGTTTAAATTGAACGCCCCATTTGCAATCGAAGGGCTGTCCATGGAAAACTATGTCTCAATGTTACTTGTTATTTAATTAATCGAATTTCTAAATCTGCATAGAGCAGAATTGAGTGTATTGGTAATTTAGAGGAAAGCAAAATACTGTAGTCATTTTCTTGGAGTTTAATTTGCTAATGGGAAGGACGTTGCACAAATAGAGCATGGGCTTTGACGTTAGACTCCTGAGTGTAAACATCGGCTTTACCACTTGTTCTGCTTCTGACCTTGAGGCCATGAGTCTTTACCTCTCTGAGTCTCAGTTTTCTCATCTGTAAATTACACTAATAATAAAAATAGTACTTACCTCTTGGGGTTATTGTGAAGTTTAAATAATAAATACTCTTTCTGAAGCACATAGCATAGCTTTTGGCACAAAGTAAACATGCAATAAATATTAGTTGCTATCATTGTAATTATTAATATTGTACCACTGTTTATATGTCCATAGTGAATATATAAAATTATTTCAATAAATAATTTTTATTTTAGTAACAAATACTTGTTTTGAAATCTGTAATGTTTGAATAAAATATGTTAAGAATATAAACATTTCAAATGTGTACTGTTAGTTTCTGCGCAACATTTAGCATAGAAGATGGTGTGATAAAGTGGAAAGAACAAGGCCTTTTGAGTCTCCAGTCCAGCTTGTCAGTTACCTGCAGTGTAACTTGCAGCAAGTTATTTAACCTCTCTAAAGCTGTTTCTTCATCTGAAAAGTGGTTTATTTTGAGGATTAATTGATATAATGTGTGTTTAAAGCCATTATTCTTGGGAGACTTAGTACTTAGTAGACTAACAACATAAATGTTAAATCTGTCTTTCCATAACAATATACTACAAGTTTACTAATGTACATATTTCTACAATTTTGCTTTATATTAATCATATTAAAAAATAAAAAGGTATTGCCCTGACCAGTGGGGCTCAGTTGGTTGGAGCATCTTCTCATGCACTGAAGTGTTGCAGATTCGATTCCTGGATGGGGCACATACCTGGGTTGCAGGTTCAATCCCCTGTTGGGGCGCAAATGGGAGGCAGCCGATTAATGTTTCTCTGACACTGATGTTTCTTTATCTCCCTCTCTCTCTCATCAATGAAAAATATATCCTCACTTGAGGATTAAAAAAAAGATATTGAATACCTTTTATATTTGTTGGAGCTTGAGAAGGATAAAAAGAAATTGTGACATCCTTAAGAAGTATAATTGAGGAGATGGGATATAAATATGTAAAAGATTTTATTATAATTTGAATAATGCAGTAATATTTGTATGTAATTGTTAAATTATACAGAAAATATTTTTTTAGGATTTCTGAGATTAATGGCCTCAGGGTCACAAGTAGAACAAGTGGTAAAGGAATATTTTTTACCCTGAACCGAAAATTACCCATTAACTTTATTATATTTTATTGTGGTAGTAGTGGCCTCTTGGTCATTGTAAGAGGACATGAAGAATATAAAATCCACTTATGGATTTTTAGAAATGTTTATTGATTACATGTTGTCTACCAGCATTGTGAACCACGTCTGTGGAAAACCAGTATTTAAGGTGATGGGGGGAATGTGTGTGTTTGTAAAATGATCAGCTGAATGTTGTTTCTTTTAAAAAATATATATTTTATTGATTTCTTAGAGATAGGAAGGGAGAGGGATAGAAAATTAGAAACATCGATCAGCTGCCTCCTGCACACTCCCTACTGGGGATGTGCCCACAACCAAGGTACATGCCCTTGACTGGAATCGAACCTGGGACCATTCAGTCCGCAGGCCGGCACTGTATCCACTGAGCCAAACCGGTTTTGAGTGTTGTCTCTGAGCATGGGAGATGCTCATAAATATATGAATGAATGAATGAATGCTCATAAATATATGAATGAATGAATGAACAAACGGACGCCTCTGCATCACAGTTATACTAAAGGAGGCTAGTGTTCTTATTACACACTGATTTAAATTTCTGTGTGTAATTATAATAGCTAATTCCCTCCTGTGTCCTCCGGGACTTTCCTTCATCAGGGTGTGTCTTCACCTATCATGTCTTTCCTCTTGACTTGTGTGAACCAGCAATCCCAGCCCAATTCCAGTCCTCTATCTTCTCACTCCCCAATCATCCACATGGCTGTGGTGTAGCCGTTCCCTCTTCCTCACCACCCTGCCCCCCCCCACTTCTGAAATTGTCCTTTTGCAGATATCACTAATGACTAACTGACTGTCAAGTCTCAAGTCCAAAGAACACTTTTTGGCCCTTACATTATGGATTTCTCTGTCTTTGCGTTATTGCCTGTCACTTCCTGCATTCTCCTGGCCTCCTATGCACTGTTCTCTCCTACTCCTTCTCTCCTTTGGCCTTCTGCTTTTAAGTCTCATTTTGCTATTTTTTCCCCCCTCCCAGCCCTCTTAAATATTGGTGTTTCCTTAGGTCCTATAGTTTGTCCTTCCTTCTTTTTACTCTAGGTTTTCTCTGCATTCCAGGGACCTTAACCATATGCTGATGAAGTGGTGTCTCCATATGAGTTTTAACCGAGTGCAACTACTGGTCTTACAAGGGAACACAGCATGGGCTTTGGCCCCTCATCATGCCCATCACTTGTTAACATATTACAGCTTCCCTAAGAAACATGCAATGAGTGAAATAAACAACCAAGAACCATAAAAACTGTAAAGGATCATGTTTGGTATGGAAACTCAGTCTCAACAAGTGCCTCCGCATCCTCTCTGCCTCTGAACTACTCTGCAGAAATTCTGGAGCTGGCCTGAGTGTCCCCAAATGCCCTGTGAACACATCTACTTGCATGTCCCTCCCAAACTGTCTCCTCACTTACCACTCCTTTCAAACAGCCTGCTCCTGTATTCTGCCCAAACTGTGTCATAAGCCCAGACCCTCAAATCATCCTAAACTCTGCTTGTCCTTTATCTTAAATAATCAGCTAGTCCTGGGGTCACTACTGCCTCAATCTTTCATCTACGATGGGATTTACTTCATTATAACTATTTGATTAATGTCTGTTTCTTTCACTAGAATTTTTATGTGTCAGGTACCTACCACAATTTTTGTATGGTAGTAAATGCTCAACGAATGCTTTCATATGTAGAAATAAATGTATCAGCAATACTTGGTTCCCAAGGAATTAATAGCATCACCTGATTGTCCTAAAAAAGCAAAAGCATTGTAAAATAGGTTGTCTAACCTTAATTTAAAAAATGTTATATTAATGAATGTTAAATTAATGTTAAATTAAAGTGGAATATTTTAAGATACTGTTTCTTCCTAGCCAGTTTGGCTCAGTGGATAGAGCTGCGGTTTGCCGCTTTGTTGACTAATGAGTTTGCCGACCACTGGACTAGACTAAATGTTACCGTGTACTTGGAAGCTGTGAGGATTAGGCAGTTGTGGCATACTGTGTGCAAAGAGGTAAAGGGTGGTATACGACAGTGGTTGGCAAACTCATTAGTCAACAGAGCCGCGGCTTGCCGGCCGCTGGGACCGAAGGGCCCCGGTGTCCGTTTCTTTTGACAGCGCGCACCTCCTCAGCCTGGGCCCTGGTCAGGGTTTGTGCAGGAGGCAACCAATCAGTGTGTTTCTCTCACATCAGTGTCTCTCTGTCTTTCCCTCTCTCGTCCGCTCTCTAAAAATCAGTGAAAAGTATCCTCGGATGAGGATTAGGAAAAAAAGATATTTTTCTTTACAGTTTCTTAATTTAAAAGAGTTTTAATTGCCATTGATGCATTTTGGAACTTAAACACTTCTAATTCTTTCAGTTTTAAAGATGAAATCCAAGCTTTCTTTCAGTCTTATCATTGATCCAACGTCCTCCCTCCCTCCCTCCCTTCCCCCCTGATATTTTTATGAGTTTATTTGAGCCAAACTGATCCCAAATGTTCCCCAGTTTTTCCCATTTAATATTTCTCAGTATTGTTTTGTTCATTAGATGCTCTCAAGTGGTGGTTTGAGAGCTGTATTTTTATTAAGTGTATAACTGTGGCTCCCACTTGTCCTCATTTTTTGAAATAAATTGTTCCCATTATACAGCAGTCGTTTCAGGGCCAGCCTAGAAGGCTAGACCATTTCCATTTCAGTCCTAAATAAAGAGCATAAGAGAGGATGTGTGTTCCAAGTTCTAAGTGGTAACAGCTTACTTACATAGCTTTTCCAGTGGGTTTAGTATTTGACATAAGAGAAATATTCAGGTAATCGAAACTTAAACTTTAGATAGCTAACCTTATTTTAACCTTATTTAAAATTTTTGAGGTGATTATGGCCTGATGTCAACTCAGGATCAGCAGTAGGGTGTTGAGTTGTCTCATATGGTGTCTACTACTTAATCTGCCTTGTTATGTTGAAAGGTATCTCTTCCTGGACTGATATAGCAACTTGCCCTTTTCATTTGCTTTTAATTGCCCGAGTCCAAGAATGCCAGATAACCAAGTTTTAAGAATTGTGTGATAAATAAGAGTCAGTAATTCTCAAACAAGATCTAAGAACCAGAGTGCATTTCCTTGGTGCAGTGGCTTTATAAGAATGTTTCCAGCTGTTCAGAGTTGGCTTTCATTCCTGAGTGTCTACATTTTATACTGAATGTCCATGTTGCGGGTTATCTACATGCACTTCCCATTCACGTATAGTTCATCTAGTTCTGGTGTTTTCTGGAATCAGTCTTGTGCTGTTTATGTTGTTGTAGTTTATTTATCATGGGTGTCACTTGCTTTTTAACCTTCCTATAACTCCCTGCCTCCCCTGCCGGAATTCCCATCCTATACTAATGTGACATGCAATAATAAATAACTGTGCTCTGTTCATAGAGCCCTCTGGGACAGAGTAAGAGGACTTAATTATTTTCTTTCAATATTATCAGAGGGCTTAAATGTTGGTGATGGAATCCTGACTGAAAAGCCTCTATTTACACAAACATGCACATGCATACACACAGTACATGTGTATGTTTGTGGTTATGTACATTAATCTTGTTGCTGTTGGTTCACCACCAGAGTCCCTGCGAGTGCTGTTCATAAGGAATATTAGTGTCCACGTGTGCATGCTGGGCTCTTTGGTGGTGTGCGGGAGGCAGGGAGAGCTAGCTACCGTGGTGGAATGTGGGAAATAAACTGAGTGGGAGTTTTCCATAAATAGTTTGATGCTGGCTTATGTTTTGGCATGTGCTGTAAATTTTCGACCACCCTTCATTATATAAGGAATTGCTATGCAAAAATGTGAAAAAATTCATACTCCATTCTTTTATTTTTTTAATTTTGAGCTGCCATATTTTTTTTTTGTAAAAGCAGTAGAATATTTACATTCTGCCATCAGGCTGCTAGATTCCAGATCTGATTTAAAAAATTATTTACTTATGCCTTGGGACTTAAGGAACTGCATTTTCAGAAAGACACATCTAGCAGGCTTGAAAATGGGCTCTCCAAGGGGATTCAGGACCGACCTACCAGTGCCGCCCTCTAGTGCCACATGAACAGAGGAGCCCCTGGGACTTCCTACTCTTTTTGTCCACACAAGTGGTTACAGCATTAATATGCTACAACAAGACAAAGTTGGTGACAGCTTTTCAGCTCGGATGTCAGTACCTCTGATGAACAGCATGGCCCCAGAAAATCCCCAGCCAGACCTTTGTAACCACTTATGCCTTGAGCATGTTACTTAAGTCTTTTTGTGCTTCAGTTTTCCTGCCTATCAAATGATAAAAAAGTTGTGGGGGCTACATGAGGTAATCCTATCTAATAAGGAAGGAATATACCAATTGACTATCTCCCCCTCAAAGATGGTGGCACCCACAGCCAATAAGGAGGGAATATGCTAATTGATGCCCCACCCTCAAAGATGGCAGTGCCCATAGCCACAAGAGGGCAGAGCCCAGGCCCCTCAGCTCCGCCAGGGCAGCGGGCATGTGCAAGGCTGGGCCCACCCCCAGATGGGCCTGGCTGCTCCGCACACCTGCCTCCAGAGCCCCCAGTCTACTCAGCTCCCCAGCTGCCCAGGGATGACCCAAGGGGCAGGCAAGCCTTGGATGAGCTGCCAGCCGCCCAGGGCTGCCAGGGCTCAGGTAACCGGGGCCGGCCGAGGCTTGTACTGCCAGCAGTGGCAGCAGAAGTGGTGTGATGGCGTCGCCTTCCCCTGATCGCCCAGTTGCCTCCGGCCCCTGAGGGCTCCTGGACTGTGATGGGTCAGGCTGGGCTGAGGGACCGCCCCAATAGCGCATAAATTTTCATGCACCAGGCCTCTAGTAGATGTATAAAAGACTTAGAAATGTGTGGAGTTAAGTAGTGTAATATTATTATGCTACACATTTCCCCCCCTGAGGAAAACACTGAAAATGAAAGTAAATTTTAATATATCTTCTAACTTTAGTCTTCTGCAATATTCTGACATGTCCAGGAGAATATTGTGATTGAACTATTTGAGCAATTTTCTGTTCTGTCCTAGCTTTCACAAAGAACCTGGTGAAGTTATTTTAGCTTTTTACATAAGGACTCTATTTTAAAATAGAACTAATACTTGCTGTATTCACGATGGTCTTCTCTCTTCTCTTTTTTAAAACACATCTGACTTCCAGGCAATGTTTTAGGCACTGTGAATACAACAGTGAGGAAGCACGCATGTTCTGTCCACTGTTAATAAAAGTGTAAGGTTGGAGTCAGACTGTCCGACCTTTAATCAGACAGGTGGTTACATTCTACTAAGCAGATCTCTAAGAGCGTTTGACAGGGCGATGGCACCTGACCTAGGATTAGGCTCACTTTGGGAACTTAGGATGTGAGCCAAAGTGGTCAGTGTCTCACTAGGAAAGGCTGAACAAGGCCTGGTACGCATTTCCGGTAGAGATAGAAAGGAGCCATAATATATATGCAGAATGTGTATTTAACAAAAATAATGAATTCTAAGTTTTTTGCAGTGATGGTTTTTTCCTGTTAAATATACAGAGTGTCTCCCCAAAATGTATACATACTTTGAATAATTAATAATTCCAATAGGTTAAATCTGAAAAGAAAGAAACATCAATTGAGCTATCAGCTGTTAAAGTTTGTGTAAATTTTTTGGGATAGCCTATGTTTTGTCTAGGAAAATCTATATGTCTTAACATTTTTACATTTATCAGTAACTAGGGTAGTCTAAACTTTTAATAAATTCTTTATATTTAAAAAATGTAAAAAAACAATTTTCATATAATCTGTAATTCCTAATATAGATAAATCATAATAAAATTTGACTCACAATTAACTGATTTTAAAATTAAAGATTTACTTCAAATATAAAACGTTCTTGATGAATGTCAGATCATGTGGGTCAGAATAATCTTCACTTTCTAAAAATAGAGCACATTATCACTGTTTTTGTATATTGGCACCGCTTATTAGATGATAAAAGATGGAGAATTTTGTTAGTTACTCTAAGTTTATTTCAAATTACAAATTCATACTCTTTGATTTAGAACTATTCTGTTTTATGATTTAATGTGTTTTTTGTGTACTTACAGTCTTAGAAATAAATTACATAAGTTGCTCTATGGTTTGTCTATAGTTTATATGCTGTTGAAGTACAAAGTTGAATAGACTGTGTAAAACCTAATTTACAGCCTCTGTCGACAGTCACATTGAAGCTAATTTTTAGAAACTCCATGTTCTTTAAGACTTAAACCTTTTTTATTAGAATATTGGTTTTTAAAATTCTTTATTTTATATTTCCCCCATCACCATATATCTCCCTTATATCCTTTTCCGCCTGCACCGTCTTCCCCCCTGCAGTCCTTGTCTAGAATATTTTTTTAAAAGAATATGTTTTTATTGATTTCAGAGAGAGGAGTGGAGAAGGAGAGGGAGACAGAAACATCAGCGATGGGAGAATCCCCTGCAGGCTGCCCCTGCGCCCCTGCCGCCCACAGCGCCTGAAGCAGGCGTGTGCCTTGGCACCCCAGCCGAGGCCGCCTGGCTCCTGGGCTCACTCTCAGCCTCCGAGCCGGACTGGCCGGGCTTCTCTCTGTCTTTTAAATTGTGGTCATGCTTCTGATGT
>CM050519.1:12073220-12163220 GCA_027563665.1 Antrozous pallidus
GGGACAGAGGAATGTGTTTCCATTGACCAGTAAGATCACAATCAATGGGATATTCAAATCACAAACAATGGAGTATTCAATTGAATGGGATAACCTACATAACTTTAAAAATCAAGGTAACTTTTCTATTACTCTAGCAAGCAAATAAGTACAGAAGCCAAAACAGCAGTGTTAAACTGCAGTTTCTACCTGAGATAATTGCTACCATGCTTCACAATTATATAGGTTTGAGAGGTACAATTCTATAATATATAATACATCATCTGTATATTATATTGTGTGTGCGTTACCCCAAGTCAAGGCTTATTCCATCACCATTTATTCCCCTCTGCCCTTTCCTGCCTCCTTTCTTTCCCTATGGTAATGACCATAATTTTGTCTGTCTATGAGATTTTTTTTAATCCCTTCATCTTTTTCATCCAGCATCCTTCTACCCTTCCATCTGACTGCTGTCAGTCTGTTCTTTGTATCTATGAGTTTGTTACTATTTTGTTTGTTAGTTTATTTTGTATATTAGATTCCCCATATAAGTGAAATCATATGGTATTTATCTTTCTCTGGTGGATTTCACTTAGCATAATCATCTCAGGGTCCATCTATGCTGTCCCAAAGGGTGAAACTTCCTTCATTACAAGTGAGTAGTAGTCCATTGTATATTGTGTGTGTGTGTGTGTGTGTGTGTGTGTGTGTGTGTGAGTGCGCGCGCGCGCGCACGCGCTTTGCCTCTTGCTTTCTCTCTTGCGCTCTCTCTTTCTCTCTTTATTGATTAAGGTGTTATATATATGTCCTTAACCCCCAAGTGCCCTCCCCACCACTTATGCCCTCACCCCCCTCCCCCGTTGTCTGTGTCCATGGGTTATGCTTATATGCATGCATACAAGTCCTTTGGTTGATCTCTTCCTCTTACTTCCACCCTCCCCTACCTTCCCTCTGAAGTTTGACAGTTTGATTGATACATCTCTGTCTCTAGATGTGTTTTTATTCATCAGTTTATGTTGTTCATTATATTCCACAAATGAGTGAGATCATGTGATATTTATCTTTCTCTGCCTGGCTAATTTCACTTAGCATAATGCTCTCCAGTTCCATCCATGCAAATGATAAGAATTCCTTTTTTTACCGCAGTGTAGTATTCCATTGCATAGATGTACTACCGTTTTTTTAATCCACTCATCTGCTGATGGGCACTTAGGCTGTTTCCAAATCTTAGCTATTGTAAATTGTGCTGCGATAAACATAGAGTGCATATATCCTTTCTTATTGGTGTTTCTAGTTTCTTGGGATATATTCCTAGAAGTGGGATCACTGGGTCAAATGGGAGTTCCATTTTTAGTTTTTTGAGGAAACTATACTGTCCTCCACAGTGGCTGCACCAGTCTGCATTCCCACCAGCAGTGAAGGAGGGTTCCTTTTTCTCCATATCCTTGCCAGCACTTGTTACCACAACTTTTTTACACACTCATCTCCTGATGGACACTTGGGCTGCCTCTAAATCTTGACTATTGTAAATAATGCTGCAATGAACATAGAGATGTATGTATTCCTTAGAATCAATGTTTTGGCTTTCCTTGGATATATTCCTGGAAGTGGAGTCGCTGGATCATAAGACAGTTCCACTTTTAATTTTTTTGAGGTAGCTCCATATTGCTTTCTACAATGGCTGTGCTGTCTGCATTCCCACCAACAGTGCATGAGGGTTCCTCCACAGCCTTGCCAGGACTTTGTTTTTTGCTTTACTGATGATAGCCATTCTTACAGGTATGAGGCGATATTTGCTTTTCTCTGATGATTAGTGATGTTGAGTATCTTTTCATATGTCTTATTGGTCATTTTGAATGTCTTTTTGGAAAAGTGTCTCTTCAGATCCTTTGCACATTTTTAATTGGATTATTTATATCGTTGGTGCTGTTTTATAAGTTCCTTATAAATTTTGAATATTAACCCCTTATTAGATGTAACATTGACAGATATGTTCTTCCCTTCAGGGGGTTGTCTTTTCATTTTGTTGATGGTTTCCTTTGCTGTGCAAAAACTTTTAATTTGATGTAGTACCACTTGTTTATATTTTCTTTTGTCCCCTTGCTGGAGGAGTATATTAAATAAAATATTGCTATGAAAAATGTCTGAGATTTTACTGTCTATGTTTTTTAGGATTTTTATTGTTTGAGGTCTAACATTCAAGTCTTTTAGTTTTTGCCCATTGAGTATTATGTTGGCTGTGGATTTGTCCTATTTTGCCTATATTATATTGACGTATGTCCCCTCTGTTCTACTTTGTTAATAGTTTTTATCATATATTGGTGCTGGATTTTATCAAATGCTTAAATCTGTTTGTTATAACAATGTAATTTTTTAAAAATATATTTTATTGATTTTTTTACAGAGAGGAAGGGAGAGAGATAGAAAGTCAGAAACATCGATGAGAGAGAAACATCGATCAGCTGCCTCTTGCACACCCGCTACTGGGAATGTGCCCACAGCCAAGGTACATGCCTTGCCCAGAATCAAATCTATGACCTTTCAGTCCGCAGGCCGATGCTCTATCCACTGAGCCAAACCGGTTTCAGCAGTATAACAATGTAATTTTTATCATTCATTTTGTTTATGTGGTATATCATGGTAATTGATTTGCAGATATTATACCAGCCTTGCATCCCAGGAATAAATCTCACTTGATCATGATATCTTATCTTTTTAATATATTGCTAGATCGAGTTTGCTAATATTTTGTTGAGAATTTTAATTGGTATCTATGTTAATCTGGGATATTGGCTTATAGTTTCCTTTCTTTGTATTGTCTTTATTTGGTTTTGGAATTAGGATATTGCTGAACTCGTAAAATGAGTTTGGGAATGTTCCCTCCTCTTGAAATTTTTTGGAATAATTTAAGAAGGATAGGTGTTAGTTATTTGAATGTTTGGGAAAATTCTCCTGTGAAGCTATGCTGTCTAGGACTTTTGTTTATTGGGAGATTTTTAATTACTGCTTCAATTTTACTAGTTGTAATCTATCTATTCAGATTCTCTGATTAGTTCTTCTTGATTCAGTTTTAGAAGTTTGTGTGTTGCTAGGATTTTATCTGTTTTGTCCAGATTGTCCAATTTGTTGGCATACAGTTGTTCATAATATTTTCTTACAATCTCCCTTTTTTCTGTGGAGTCAATTTTTACTTCTCTTTTATTTCTAATTATATTTATTTGTGTACTCTCTTTTTTTCTTACAAGTCTTTGTCAATCTTATTTACCTTTTCAAAGTACCAGCAATTGGTTTCATTTGTCTTTTTTTTTTTTTTTTTACTCTATTTCATTTATTTATGCTCTGACTTTTATTATTTTACTAGTGGCCTGGTGCACGAAATTCATGCACATTAAAAGGGTACTAATTAGAGGAAATATTTTAATAGTGCTATTTGCCCTTTCTCTACAATAAAAGTGTGATAGAGAAAAGGTAATGAGTACAATGTATATGAAAATAATACATAATTTCATTAATAAATAAATAATAACAAAATGATATAACAACAATACGAATCCACAATAAACTGTTGAGTTAATTTTCCTGCATTTAAAATAGGATTGAACGTGTCCCTCACAGAGAGATGAAATCCATAATACTGCATTTGGGTGACTTGTGTTCTTACATTTTGTCTAGTATTATTGTTGAGTACACTGTTGTCTCTGAATCTTAATGCAATATCTGTTCCCCAACCTTTTTTACCATGTGGAAAAAGAATAGGATATGTCATTGCATCTAATGTAGGAAACAGGATACTAATTCGTTTCACTTTAGTGGCATTTGAATTATTGGAATCTGGTTTACAATGAATGAGCAAGTCCCTTTCAAAAGGAGGTTCTCCATCTTCATTTCTGAATATGACAGCAACCTCAGTTACACGGGGAGAATTTTATCTACCTGGGTCACTACTATGATCATATTTAATTGCCACTTCCGTGGGAGCTATACCATTTGGTGCTGCTTCAGATTGGGCTTCCTTTTCTACCTTATGTAGCATCTTGTACGATTTTGTTAATTCGTTTATTTCATGCATGAGGTTGTTGATGTTGATCATGAGTCTTTCTGAGCAGGCCTGGTTTGCTGGGATTGCTAATCTTTTACGTGTAGCTTCGGCTGTATCCAAAATATAGTGTTGAACAAACTTCTGAGAAACACCATCAGAAGGATGTAAAGTTCCAGTACAATGATAAACTTGTCTGTGTATTCTAAAACAGTATGGCCCATACCCGGATGGTGATGCAACATTTGCACTCATAGAAGCAAAACAACTATTTATAGATCGAATGTTTCCCATGAAATTTTTACTGTCAGAATCTTTGTTTGTCATTAATCTTTTTAAATATGGCTGGTAGTCTGGAAAATGTATATCATTTGGACAGACTTTCCCTTAGCTACAACATCGAGTAAGTTTCCCATCAGATAGTTTTTCATGAGAGAAATTTAGTGATAGGCAAAATTCACATCTAACAGTCATTTCACCACAGCTATGTTAGAGAATTGCATCCTCACGTACTCCATTTTTGCTGAGAAGGCAGTTCCTACCACTATTGCTAGTACTTGTTGATGACTGTTCTTTAGACATATTCTGTCTTCGCCACTGCCTTCTTTCAACTTCAAAGGCACGTTGTTCTTTAGACATTTCCTGTCGAAGATGCCAGTGTTTTTTGGCTTCAGAGTGACATTTTTTCAGTAGCGCCCTTCAGATACATTCTGCCGCAGGCGTCGCCTTCTTTTAAGATCAGACACACGTCGCTCTTCAGACATTTTCTGTTGATAACGTCGGCACCTTTCTGCTATACAGCTCCGTTGTATCAACAGTTTTTCTTTGGACATAGTCCCACCTCTCTATTGCCACGTTCTGAGATAGAGGAGAATGACAGTCTTGACAGTCAGGCCTTTCAGCAGTGTGACCAACGGCTGATTTGGACAGATTCTGTGGGGGTGGGACTTCCTCCTACCTGTTGTCAGTTTCCACAGCTGGGATGCTGAAGCTGGGACTCGGGGGCCTTCCCTCTGGTGGTTGCCTTCCGTTTTTGCTGGCATACAGCTGAAGCTACACGTAAAACATTAGCAATGCAGGGGCCTCAGTTAGACGCCGGCGCTGCCACTGCTTGGTCTCCGTGCCCGGGGCCGGGCGCTTGATGCCTTCACCACTTCGTCTCTGCTCCTGGGGCCTGACACTCACACCTCTCGACCCCACCCCTTGCTCCGATTGGCTGGTAGCATAGCCAGTCAGGAGCCAAGGTACAGTCACATTTGCATGTTACTCTTTTATTAGATAGGATTATTTCCCTTCTTCAATTCCCAATCAAGGGCACGTACCTGGGCTGAAGGGTTGATCCCAGGCCCTATCAGGGTGTGTGCAGGAGGCAGCCAATTGATGTGTCTCTCTCACATTGATATGTCTCTCTCTCTCCCTCCCTTCCACTCTCTCTAAAAATCAATGGAAACAAATACCCTCAGGTGAGGATTAACAACAAAAAAGTGATTATTGACAGATATGTATTTATTGACATTTTATTCTTTATAGCTGTAAAGAATTAAATGCTGCCTCCTCCTTCTCCTTCTCTTCCTTTTCTTCCTCCACCTCTACCTACTTCCTCAGGAAGGCCCTCTAATATTTCTTGTAATACTGGTTTGTTGGTAACAAACTCCTTTAGCTTTTTCTTGTTTGGGAAGCTCTTTATTTCTTTTTCAATTTTAAATGCTAGCCTTGTTGGGCAAAACATGGTCGTAGGGCAAGCATGTCAAACTTGTGGCTTGCAGGCCTTATGCAGCCCATAAAGAATATTTTTGCAGCCCAGCCAATGTAACAGTATATAAGAACTTTTTTTCATAAAAATTTCGTAACTTAATTTTTATAATATCTTGTTATACATAATTATTAATAATGAACTACAACATTCACTAATGACAGATTACTATAATTGTTTTGCATTCATATACCTTACATACGAGTGCACCATTTCTCTCCACTGATATTAGTGAATATTTTAGCAGCCAGTTGCCATGTCCTTAGTCATGGACTGCCTTGTTTGGTGTGCGCAGCAGGAAATATTTTGCTTTTGGAGAACAAGAATAATAGGTTTATTTGCATTATACTTATTAATTTGTGCAGTTATTCAGTATCTGGTAAGTTAATGTTCAAGAAAAAATATTAATTTTTATTAAAATGTTCTATTTTATTCATTTATTTCATCCCTTTGTATTTAGCGTGGCCCTATCAAAATAACCCTGTGTTTCTATGAAAATTGAAGCTTTTTTTTTTTTTTTTTGTGGCCCACATAAACTTAAACCTTGTTTGTTTGGCCTGTGTTAGCCTTTAAGTTTGACATGCTTGTTGTATAGCATTGCTTTTCTTCACTTTGAACATTTCATGCCAATACCTTTTGGCCTGAAATGTTTCTGTAAAGAAATCAGCTGACAGTCCTTCCTACCTTATAGGTAACTGGTTTTCTCTTGCTACTTTTAAGATTCTCTCTTTCTCCTTTATTTTTGTCATTTTAATTATGATATTTTGGTATGGGCCTTTTGGGGGTCATCTTGTTTGGGACTTTCTGTACTTCCTGGACTCATGGGTCTTTCCTTTAGGTTAGAGAATTTTTCTTCAGTAGGATCTTAATCCCTGTTCTCTCTCTTCTCCTTCTGATACATTTATGATGCTGATGCTGTTATATTTCATGTTGACTTAAAGGTCTCTTAAACTATTTTTATTTATAAAATTTTCTTTTTATTTTCTTCTGTCTTGTGTTCCAAATCACTGATTCATCCAACCAATTGTTTATTCCTTGTAGCATATTCTTCATTTCAGATATTGTATTGTTTCTTTTTTTTAAAGTTTTTCTCTTTTATTATTATTATAACTTAGTCATCACCTGTAAATATTTCTTCTATTGATTTTAGAGAGAAGAAGGATGGGGTGGGGGGAAGAGAGAGAGAGAGAGAGAGAGAGAGAGAAACATCTATCAGTTACCTTTTGTACACTCCCTGACTGGGGATCAAACTTGCAACCTAGGTATGTGCCTTGATCCAGAACCGAACCTGTCACCTCTCAGTGTAGGGGACAATGCTCCAGTCAGTGGAGCCACTCCAGCCAGGGATGTAGTCTTCATTTCTGACTGATTCTTTTTTATGATTTCTATTTTATTTTTATGTTACTATCTCTTTGTTTAATTCCTCATTGATTTCATCCATTCTTTCCTTAAGTTTCTTGAGCATCCTTATAACCATTATTTTGAACTCTATATCTGGTAAATTTATTGCCTCCATTTCGCTTAGCTCTTTTTCTGGAGATTTCTCATTATTCTTTCATTTGGGGCATGTTTTCTTCATCTCCCCATTTGACTTTGGCTATCTCTTTATGTTTGTTTCTGTGTGTTAGGTAGATGTGCTATGACTCCCAGTCTTATTAATAGGGTGGCCTTATGTAGTAAGTAGAAGTCCTGAGGTACAATTTCCTTGATCCCCTATGCCAGGTGCTCCAGGAGTGTCCCTTGAGTGGGTTATGTTTGTATTTGAGTCCTGTTGTATTTGAGTCTTGATTGCTATTGGCCCATTTGTGTGTGGGATCAACTCTCAGGCTGGTTGACGATGAGGATCAATCCAGACCACAGTGTATGAGCTGCTGAAGGCGCTAACCACACAGCCTGGAATTTGCCTCAACAGGTCTGTTGCTTGCTGAGATCTCTCTTTGCATATGTCGCTTGTGGAGCTAATTGGAACCTGCTCAGATTTTGTCTGGAGCTCGCTCTAGGTGTGTTGGTTCTGGGGCATCTTGGGAGGGACTCTGGTTTGGGTCAGTATCAGATGCTGCCTGTGACTAGCCCTGGATAATTTGTATGGATCTGCAAAGCATTCCACAGTTTGTGGCTGACTCTACCTTGTGGTACGTGAAGGAAGGTTCAGGCTGCACCAAGGCTCACTTTTACTAGCGCAGGGACTGGAGGTCAGTCAGCAAAAGTCCCTAGGAACCCTCTGGTCGCCTCCATCTGTCTCCACCTGCTGGCTGCCTGTTAGGCCCAGTCACTGAAAGAGCCTCTGGTAGTATTCATGTTGCATGCAATAGGTTCTCAGTGAGTCACCAGGCAGGGGCGAGGTGTTTTCCAGATCTTAACATAGGTTCAATCTTGGTGCCAGTGCTGTGTCTGAGGCCACTCAGCAAATGTCCCAGGATATACCAAGTCTAGTTGCCACTTGTTGGGTGCTCCCACACTTTTGTGGTGGGGTAGGGTCTCAGGGAATTGTCAGGGTGAGGCCAGAAGATTTTATCATATCTAAACAAACCAAGATTTGTGAAGGGAAGGCTCTGCACTGGGAGGGCATGCAACAGGAAACTTTCCCTTGTCCTAAAGCCATAAAACCCAGTCTGCCAGGAGCCTAATCTCAACAGTGAGGGGCCTCTGGGAGCAGGAAAGGGGGAGGTGCTTGTCAGATTTGGGGGAATTAGGAGGAGGTGGCTCCTGTCCCAGAGCCACACAACTTAAACTGTCCTGGATTCTGCCCAGATCTTGGCAAGGTGGAGCCACCAAAACTAAAAGGGTGGGGGCCTCTGAGAGGTTGAAGAGTGGGGCTAGTGGATCTACCATGAGGAGGAGGTGCCAGTCAGATTCACAGAAAAGTGAGTCTGCCCAGACCTATATATACATCCTGGCCCCTAGTTCTAGCAAAGCAGAAGCTCCACAGGTGGGTTGATAGGGAGAATAGAACCCCTGCCTGATGCTGTACAGAGGGCAAGCTCCACCCAAGAAAAATGGTGTCGGCAGTGTGATAGCATAACCAGCATGGATGGGGTTCCCAGAGATTGTCCCCTCAGCTCTTTCCCCAGAGCCACAAACCCCATCCTCTCCTTGCTAACCCTAGTCTGCTCCACCCTCTTCAACAGAGCCCAGGATGAATGGCTGCAAAAGGGATTTGGGGCATTTGGCCCTTTAAGAGTGCCTGAGTTTCTACCAGACTCCCATCTCTCTCTGGCAGACAGAAACCCCACTGCTTTTCACAGATGTTATGTGGGTTCCTCTTCTTGGCTCTGGTGCTCTGAACTGGGAAGCCTGGCACGGAAGCCTGAACCTTTGCAGCTGAGATATCCCTCTGGAATCTCAGCTGCTGAATGTGGGAGAGGGGCCAGACCTTTTCCTGTCTCCACCCCTCCAGTCTCTATGTGGCTTCTTCTGTAAATCTTTGGTCATAAAACTTCTCTTCAGCTCATTTTTAGTTCATTATTCAGGTTGGTTGCTCTGTATTTTAGTTGTACTTCCAGTTTGGTCCTGGAAGGAGGGGTGAGTAGCTTGCATCTACTACCTTGCCGTCTTGGATTAGTATGATTTCCTAATGGGTCTGAAGGGATCTGGCCACCACTGATATTTCTAGTGAAGTGCACTAGATTAAAACCAAAAAGCAGTGAGATCACCCTGACCTCTAGGAAGCATAGTATCAAATGAAAATTTTTGAATCTTAAAGGAGAAATAAACTTTTTTTTGGCCTAAATTAACCATTGCATGTGGCTCATATGATGACAAAATTTTCTAGTTATTTTAAGTGAAAAATCCACTGATAAAAAAATTCAAATTTATTTTTTATTTATGGTTTTCTGAAGTGTTTGTAAACTTTATAATAAAATAGTCACATAATTGTAGAGCAGTAAGGGAACTATGAGATCACTTAATATATGAGTACTTACGGTCAAATAATGCTTGTTTTTATAACAATATTAGAAGCTGGTGCATGAAATCTGTGCATGGGCGAGAGGGATGTCCCTCAATCCGGCCTACGCCCCCTCCAATCTGGGACCCCTCAGGTGATGTCTTGACTGCAGGATCGGGCCTAAACTGGCAATCGGACATTCCTCTCACAATCCTGGACTGCTAACTCTTAACCATTCACCTGCCTGCCTGCCTGATTGCCCCTAACTGCCCTCCCCGCTGGCCTGATCACCCTCAACTGCCCTCCCCTGCTGGCCTGATCATCCCTAACTTCTTACTCCTCTGCGCCAGCCTGATCGCTCCTAACTGCTTGCTCCCCTACCAGCCTGATAGCCCCTAACCGCCTCTGCCTCAGCCCTCACCATCTTGGCTTTGTCCAGAAGATGTTCGGTCGACCTGGTCTAATTAGCATATTACCCTTTTATTAGTATAGATGGAAAAGTTTTTATAGGTACTGATGGAAAGGCTTTGAAATAATTTAGATGCCGACAAGTAGATAGCCATGAGTGGTTGTAATTTTATTAGGATTAGCTTGTGATGATTTTTAAAAAGACACACTTTTCTTAAACCTGATAGAATATGTGATTCACAAATATATCAGTGAACTTATATAATATATATGTATGTCCATACGTACATATATATGCACATACATATATGTGTGTTTAACTGATACCATGTTTTATTGGCAATTTAAAATCTGATAGCAGACTGGTCTGAGTGAGTAAGCTTTTCTAGAGGGATTTATATCTACTTTTAGGGATTTAGGGAGAACCCTAAGAAAGACTAAGTATGAATTACGTATAGAATTTATACATAATCCTGATATCCTTGTTTATACTGTAGCTGTTTAGTGGATTATTTGGACATTTTAATTTTTAGACCAAAAAGATAAGAGATTGGGAAAATATTTATGTAATCATTGTTCTTGATAAAAACGTTTTGTTTTTTACTTTACAAAAATTAATGCCAATCTTGACTCTTTGTAGTACATGATTTTATATTGTAAAAATATAAACACTTGGCAAACGCTACACAATTAATTGTGGAGCTTATCTAGAGAATGGGAAGAATGGCTAAAAAACAAGATACCTCAAAACAAAATTAATTGCCTTTCTTACAAAATTCCATTATACTCTCTGCATACTTGTCTTGAAATACTTATTAAAGTGTCTCTGTGTGCTTCTTTTACTAAAGTACACATTCTTAGGGTAAAGGCTATCCGTTCTCATGTTTCTGTCCTCAGTACCTGGTACACTTCGCAGGTTATAAAATGTTTTGAGAGGACGAATGGGTGAGAGGAGAGAAAAATAGATACGTCATTGGTTATGAGTGTCTGAAGGATTGGTACTAGTATGCAAGGTAAAAAGGGCTGATTTACATGAAAAAAGGGAAGGGACAGTCTGGGATTGTGAAATAGAGATGACAGTACTTGTTAAATCAATGAAATAAATTTAAATGAAG
Source organism: Antrozous pallidus (assembly GCA_027563665.1). Lineage (NCBI taxonomy): Eukaryota > Metazoa > Chordata > Mammalia > Chiroptera > Vespertilionidae > Antrozous > Antrozous pallidus. Next base: position 12,084,398 of record CM050519.1, read on the forward strand.
TCATAGAACAAAAAGTGCAACAATCTCTCTTTGCCCTTTCCTAAAAGTGTTATAGTATAAAGAGAGACATAAATGCTGGTGAGAGGCATTGTTAACAGAAAGACAAAATAAAATTTTAGCTAAAAGATTAAATTGATTACCTTTTCAGAAACACTTCAAATAGATATTCTATTTTTATCTATATAGATGTCTATCCTATTGGGTATGGTGGTTAAGACCATGGGAACTGGAAATAGACAGTCTCAGACACTTGGAGCGGTTATTTGACACCTAAGCCTCAATCACCATGTTGTTAAGATGGGGATAGTAATGGTACCTTCTCTACAAGGATTATTAGATGAGAGACCAATTAAAGTACATAGCACAGATTTATTTAGGAAAGCTCTGAAGAAATGTTACTATATTGAGCAATATTCAAGCATCCTTAATTTACATATAGAAGTTTCATATGGTTCAACCATATTACCACCATCATATTTTTTCTATAATTGGTATTCATATTTTCACAGAATGAACTTCCAACCCTTATATTTCAAAGGATACTTAGTCATCATTTAATATTTTTCTAAAAGGAATTGTAGATGGTGCTCGGAAAATGTCTGTGGTCCTATATTTTTAATCCAATATTTTAGGCCTAAATTTTTTTTTTGTTCAACCTGGTATTAAAAAATTTAATTAGGTTCAGTGAAGAGTTTGAACAATTTAAAAATTCTAACATAAATTTAGTAAAAATACTATAGAAATTTACCCTCCTTCATTTATTCCTACTTTATAGTTTAAAATTGATTGCAAACAATACTATCTAGTGGGCAATAAACATTTTGCAATTCTTTGTAGTTGTTAAACTACTAGAGAGGAAAGTGTGATTCATAACTGATGCTAAGAATTTATTGTTAAGTTCCAAGTGTTCACAGTTGCATTTGTACATCTTATGTTTGAAGAGGGAATTTTGTTTTAACCTTAGAAACAATTTTATTAAGGTAAACCTGATAATTTAATACATTTCTATAAGTTTTTGTGAACATTAATAGTATTTAATATTGTAAATCAATTGTATTGCTTAATACTTTTCAAAATAAGCATATTTTGAAAAATCAGAATTTGTTTCAAAGTATGAAGTGAAATGCTTTTGAATAGTTACCACAAGGTGGCAGGATTGTATTTTCGTACATTATTTTTGTTTCTATTTACAACAAACCTTTTGTTATCTAAAATAGTTTTCCATGTAGTTAACTGTTAAACATTTTATATACCAGAACTTTTAAATTTTAACTTTTCTGATGGGAAACTTCTAAACTATATTCCATACTTTCCTGAATTCTTAGGAGACTATAACTTAACCTTTATTCATGAACCTTTTGAATATCAGTTATTGGATTGTGATTACGATGAAATGATAGGTAAAGGTGGTATGGAGGGAATGAGGACAGAGTCCCAGCAGACTATATCTTCTGCACTTTAAGGTTGTGCCTAACATTGCTTGCTTTTTGCTTATCTACATGTTTTCCTGTCAAAGTGAAGTGAATCATGTCAAGTGCCAGATGCAGGTGTGGTACAACATGATTGCTTTCTGTACACTTAAATGGCAAATGAAGGCAGACATTGCCTCGTCCAAGGGGGTTCTGCACCATGTTATTTGGGGAAGGAAATAAACTACGAGGCTTAAGAATTCTTCATCAAAGGCCATTCTGTTAAAGGCACCCCCAGACTATGAGGAATAGGATCATGTGGTTGTGAGGAACATTAGGAATTAATATAGCTGCTTGTAGAACAACTTTAAGAAATTATTCCTATAATATTTTAGACTGTGAATTGTACATAATTTGCATGAATAATCTTATATGAGATATGTTCAGACATGAATCTGTGTCTCTGATAGGTCTGTGTTCCTGCTCTGGTCCCTGGATATTTTTTTCCCTAATTTTAAGAAGATATTATATGTATATATAATTCATTAGATCAAATTTCAGAATGAATCAGTTTTAATCCAATATAGGCACTAAAAAAGCTACAGTTGTGCTTCACTGATTAAGGGAATAAGGAGAGGACGTGGTTTCCAAGAACAGCCTTGTGTTTCTTTGGCTTTTTGACATGTTCATCACCAACTTATGGAGGGTTCCCCCCTCACCTTCTCTTCAGCCTTTCTCTGGTAAATGGGGAACTTTTATAAGAGTGCCAGAGAAGCCACAGGAAATGATGGATATTAGAGCATAGACGTTTGATCCTTTTACTTGATCCTTTTTTCTTAGTTCTTGATAATACATTAAAAAAAAAAAAAACTAATGGTCGATGAGGCAGCAGAAGTTTCATAACTAAAAGTATGGATCAATTTCTCTAGTTTGTAATTTTTGGATGTATACATTTTTCTATTGGCAAAAAGTACTGTATATTTTTTAAGTAAAAATGAACTTATTCATGATTTTCAGACTGGTTTTGTGAATTATATAAAAAATTCATGCTTTAAGAAACAGTCTTAAACCCTCCCTGTTACTTGGGGCAATTTTTGTGTAACTGTATGCTCTGAAACTAAGTTACCTCTAACTCTGAGATAACCTGAAAGATAATGCAAGAGTTTAGCTTGTATTAACAACATCTTCCTACACATTCGGCAAAAATAAAACAAAACAACAACAAAAACAAAACACACACATACACACACACACCTTTAACTATTAGTAGAAACAGCTCGTTAAAAGTGGTACTAAATTTGAACATTTAACTCCAGGATACCTAGAATCTTACTGAAAAGATTTAAGGAATTAGCCAACAATTTAAGTATTTTTCTCGTTTTAAATGTGGTTTTAAGATACTTTTACTTCTTTTTTATGAAGGAAATTGGGTTAAAAATGCATTTTAGTTGAATTAAAAAAAAAATAAGTTAGAGGTAGGTTAGGAGTAGTTGGTTACATACCTTAAATGCTCTGCCAAAGATTGGGAATTTATCCTATAGGTAGTCTGTAATCAATAAAGGACTTGTAGTTGAATGGGTGACAGACATGAAAGTTAAGAAAGTTTTAAGAAAATTAGCCTGGAAGATGAATTTACTTGGATCTGGATGGATGGAGATTGGAACCAAGTTGACCAGTGGGATAATATGGTAGTAATCTGGAAGTCTTATGATCTGGGTCTGGATTAGGGTGATTGTAATAGGAATATAAAATAAATAAAAAGCAGAGATATTAGGGAAGAAGTAACAAGACTGTATTTAATAAAAAAGTATTTTATATGAAATTTCTATTCCTGGGCTGAAGAAACTCCAAGGATGCTAGTGGCTAGGGAGAGGAATCTGAGCATTGCTAGTGACGTCATTACCTGGTGCCCTCAGCCACTGTTTCAGGGCTGTGCTGTGCTGTGGGCCACGTTTTGTGCTGTAGGGTCTTGGCAGCATTGGCTGCGATTTGGTGGGCTGTCATTCCGGGGTTATGGCAGGACCTATTTCCCACTTGGGGGAAGCTGAGTGTTGGTTTGTCGGCACCAGATCTGTGGTACAATTTCTTTTTAAATGTCCAGTGCACATTATGGCAGCTCCAGCTCCCCTGGTGGTCAGTGTGTATCATAGCTTCAGTTCAGATGGTTGAATGGACACTCGGGCTTTTATAAATATAGATGGGTGCTGGATTTTATCAAATGTTTTTACTGCATCTATTAATATGATCATATGATTTTTTATCATTCATTTTGTTATGTGGTATATCAGATTAATTGCTTTGCAGATATTGTACCAACCTTAATACATTTTACTTGATCATGGTGTATGCTCTTTTTAATTTATCATTGAATTCGGATCACATATCTCGGGTGACCCAGGTTTCTTCTCCAGGGAGGTCCCAGCTCACACCATTGGGTGAGAGACAGATCCATGGTGCCAGCTACCCAGAGGCTTCAACCACAGCTTGAACTGAAAGCTTAGGCAACAGCTGTGTGCACTTGGATTGTGAGAAGAGGGTCCCTCTTGGAAAAAAGGGCAAAAGGGGCCAATATAGAATGCTCGAGTGCCTTCCCAGTGCCTTAATTCCTTCTGAAAGGGATGAATTCCTTTCCTATTCTTTTTTACATTGCTGTCAAACATTCAAAGAATAAGTTTGTAAGTTTTTGGGGGATAATTGTACATTATGCTGTTGTCAAATATCAAAAATTATAATGACATTGTGGAATATCATGTAAGGGTATTATGGTATTACAGGAGGTTAAGGGGGTCCTAGCCTAAGGACTGGTGTCCATAGGAGATGACAAGCTCTAGGCCATGTCAATTCAATCTCAAACTAGCTGACAATTTTTTAATAACTTTATATAAACTTTGTCAGGGATGTAAAAACACAAATTACTTACCTTAGTTCAAGAGGTCAAATATATTGACTTTCCCCCTTACTCCTGCCACCCCCACTTACCCTGAGGTTTGACACTCTGGTGGACTTTTCTCAGTTTCTGGATCCATTCTTGTTCATCAGTCTATGCCATTCATTATATTCCACAAATGAGTGAGATCATGTGATATTTATCTTTCTCTGCCTGGCTAATTTCACTTAGCATAACGCTCTCCAGCACCACCCATGTTGTTGCAAATGGTAGAAGCTCCTTCTTTTTTACTGCAGCGTAGCATTCCATTGTGTAGATGAACCACAGTTTTTTAATCCACTCATCTGCTGATGGGCACGTAGGCTGTTTCCAAATCTTAGCTACGGTAAATTGTGCTGCTATGAACATAGGGGTGCATATATCTTCTAATTCGCGTTTCTAGTTTCTTGGGATACACTCCTAGAAGTGGGATCACTGGGTCGAATGGGAGCTCCATTTTTAGTTTTTTGAGGAAACTCCATACTGTTTTCCACAGTGGCTGCACCAGTCTACAATCCCACCAGCAGTGCACGAGAGTTCCTTTTTCTCCGCATCCTCTCCAGCACTTGTCCTTCGTTGATTTGTTGATGTAAGCCATTCTGATAGGTGTGAGATGGTACCGCATTGTCATTTTGATTTGCATTTCTCAGATAATTAGTGACTTTGAGCAAGTTTTCATATGTCTCTGGGCCTTCCTTTTGTCTTCTTTTGAAAAGATTCTATTTAGGTCAGTTGCCCATTTTTTTATTGGATCATTTATCCTCCTTTTATTAAGTTGTTTGAGTTGTCTGTAGATGCTTGAGATTAAACATTTATTACTGATAACATTTGCAAATATGTTCTCTCAGTCAGTGGGTTTTCTTGTTGTTTTGTTGATGGTTTATTTAGCTGTGCAGAAGCTTATTATTTTGATGTAGTCCCATTTATTTATTTTCTCTTTAGCTTCCATTGCCCTAGGAGCAGTATCATTGAAGTTCTTTTGGCATATGCCTGAGATTTTTCTTCCTGTGGATTCCTCTGGTATTTTTATGGTTTCCCGTCTTATGTTTAAGTCCTGTATCCATTTTGAGTTTATTTTTGTGTATGATGTAAGTTGGTGGTCTAGTTTCATTTTTTTGCATGTATCTGTCCAATTTTCCCAACACCATTTATTGAAGAGACTATCTTGACTCCATTTTATGTTCATGCCTCCTTTGTCAAATATTAATTGAGCATAGTGGTTTGGGTTGATGTTGGAACCCCTTTCACGTCCCGCGTGATTCAGGGTCCCCAGTTCAGGGTCTGGGTTCTGGAGAAGGCCGCACACAAATGAAGAGAGACTTAGAAAAGTATGAATTTGGGAAGTGACGGCCAGGCGGTAGCCCATCTCTAGTGGAAGGACTACCCTGTGCTCTGGCCTGGCTATCCCTCTTATTAAGGGTATAGGATCTGCCCATAGCCTTTAGGCAGGAAATTCCAATAACAGAAATACACAAAAGAAACAGAGGTGTTTCAGTTAACAATGTTTTTTAGCTCTGACCTTTCAGAGCAGTTAAGGCTGTTTACCAGCCTTCCAGACTTCCTGTCGTCATCTATTAGTGAGACAGGACTGGTTTCGGGCAGGTTGATATCTGGGTTCTCTATTATATTCCATTGATCTATATGTCTGTTCTTGTGCCAGTACCAGGCTCTTTTGAGAACAGTAACTTTGTAATACAGCTTGAAATCTGGTATTGAAATCCCACCGACTTTGTACTTCTTTCTCAGGATTGCTGTGGCTATTCGGGGTCTTTTTTTTTATCCCAGATGAATTTTTGGAAAGTTCTTTCTAGATCTGTGACTATGCTGTTGGTATTTTAATGGGGAGGGCATTAAATTTATAGATTGCTTTGGGTGGTATGGACATTTTAATGATGTTGATTCTCCCAATCCATGAACCTGGTATGTTCTTCCACCTGTTTACATCTTTCTCTGTCTCTTTTTTTTTAGTGTCCTGTAGTTTTCTGTGAATAGGTCTTTTACCTCCTTTGTTAATATTCCTAGGTATCTTAATTTTTTTGGTGTGATGGTAAATGGGATTGCTTTTTGAGTCTCACTTTTTGTAAGTTCACTGTTGGTGTATAGAAATGCAATAGATTTCTTGGCATTAATTTTGTATCCTGCTATGTTGCTGAACTCATTTATTAAGTCTATTAGTTTTTTTTATGGAGTCTTTCGGGTTTTTTATGTACAGTATCATGTCATCTGCAAATAAGGATAGCTTTACTTCTTTTCCAATTTGGATGCCTTTTATTTCTTCTTGTTGTGTAATTGCAATGGCTAATATTTCCAGTACTATGTCGAACAGGAGTGATGAGAGTGGGCAACCCTGCCTTGTTCCTGTTCTTAGGAGAAGTGGTTGTAGTTTTTGCCATTGAGTATGATGTTTGCTGTAGGTTTATCATATATGGCTTTTATTATGTTGAGGTATGATCCTTCTGTTCCCATCTTGTTGAGAGTTTTTATCAAGAAAGGGTGTTGGATTTTGTCAAATGCTTTTTCTGCATCAATTGATATGACTATGTGATTTTTATCTCTCAATTTGTTTATGTGATGTATCACATTTATTAACTTGCGGATATTTTATCATCCTTGCATTCCTGGGATAAATCCTACTTGATCATGGTGTATGATCTTTCTGATGTACTGCTGGATCCGATTTGCTAGAATTTTATTGAGGATTTGGCATCTATATTCATGAGGGATATTGGCCTATAATTCTCTTTCATTATGTCATCTTTATCTGGTTTTAGTATTAGGGTGATGTTGGCTTCATAAAAGGAGTTTGGAAGAGTTCCATTCTCTTGAATTTTCTGGAATAATCTGAGGAGTATAGGTTTTAGTTCTTCCTTGAATGTTTGGTAAAACTCCCCTGTGAAGCCATCTGGCCCTGAGCTTTTGTTTGCTGGAAGCTTTTTGATGACTGTTTCAATTTCTTCCATAGTTATTGGTCTATTGAGCTGTTTAGATTCTTCCTGATTGAGTTTTGGGAGGTTATATTTTTCTAGGAATATATCCATTTTCTCCAGGTTTTCCAGTTTGTTGGAGTAGAGTTGTTCACAGTGTTTTTAAACAATCCTTTGAATTTCATTGGGGTCTTTGTTATTTCACCTCTTTCCTTTCTGATTTTATTTATTAGGTTCCTCTCTCATTGCTTCTTGGTGAGCCTGGCTAGAGGTTCATCAATCTTGTTTGTCCTTTCAAAGAACCAGCTCTTGGTTTTGTTGATCCTCTGTATTGTTTCTTTGGTCTCTATGTCGTTTATTTCTGTTCTGATCTATTTCCTTTCTTCTGCTTACACTGGGTTTTTCTTGTTGCTCTCTTCCTAACTCTTTGAGTTGTTAGGTTAGATAATTTATTGCTGTTGTTTCTTGTTTTTGTTTGTTTGTTTGTTTGTTTTTTCCCCCAGTAGGATTGTAGAGCTATGAACTTCCCTCTCAAAACTGCTTTTGTTGTTTCCCATAGCTTTTGGATTGTTGTGCTATCGTTGTCATTTGTTGTCATGATGTTTTCTATTTCTTCCTTGGTCTCTCTGGTAACCCAGTCATTGTTTAATAGAAAGATGTTTAGTCTCCATGTGTTTGATTTCTTTGGATTGTTTTTATTGTAGTTGATTTCCAGCTTTATGCCGCTGTGTTCTGAGAGTATGCTTGATATGATTTCTATCTTCTTGAATTTGGAGAGACTTTGCCTATGACCCAACATATGGTCTATCTTTGAAAATGACCCATGGGAACTTGAAAAGAATGTATATTCTGTGGCTTTGGGGTGAAATGATCTGAAGATGTCAATTAATTCCATCTGGTCTACTGAGTCATTGAGGATTGATATTTCTTTTTTTCTTTTTTTTTTCTTTTCTTCTTTTTTTAAATCTTTATTGTTCAGTTTATTAGTTACATTGTTCCCCCTTTTGATCCCCTCTTATAGCTCCCCTCCACCCGGTACCCATCCCACCTTCCGCCCTCACATCCCCCTCACTGTCCTCTCCCATAGTTGCATGATTTTTGTCCAGTCTCTTGCTGCACTTCCTACACCCCTTTTCTCCCCAAGAATTGTCAGTCCATTCCCTATCTATGTCCACAATTCTGTTTTATTCACCAGTTTATCCTATTCATCAGATTATTAATTCATTTGATTTTTAGATGCATTTGTTGATAGATGTGTATTTGTTGTTCATAATTCATATTTTTATCTTTTTTTCTTCCTCTTCTTATAGAATATCTTTCAGCATTTCATATAATATCGGTTTGGTGGTGATGAACTTCTTTAGCTTTTTCTTATCTGTGAAGAACTTTATCTGACCTTCAATTCTGAATGATAGCTTTGCTGGATAGAGTAATCTTGGTTGTAGATTCTTGCTATTCATCACTTTGAATATTTCTTGCCACTCCCATCTGGCCTGCATAGTTTCTGTTGAGAAATCCGCTGACAGTCCTATGGGTGCTCCCTTATAGGTAACTAATTTTTTTTCTTGCTGCTTTTAATATTCTCTGTCTTTTGCTCTTGGCATTTTAATTATGATGTGCCTTGGTGTGGTCTTCTTAGGGTTCCTATATATTGGGGTTCGGTGTGTTTCTTGGACTTCTAAGTCAATTTCTTTCACCAGGTGGGGGAAGTTTTCGGTCACTATTTCTTCAAATAGGTTTTCATTGTCTTGCTCTCTTTTTCTGGCACCCCTATAATTCGGATGTTGGTATGCTTGAGGTTGTCCCAGAGGCCCCTTACACTATTTTCAATTTTTTGGATTCTTTTGGTTTCTTGCTTTTTCAGCTGAGTGGATTTTGCTTCTTTGTATTTCAAATCTTTAACTTGGTTCTTGCGGTGCTGTAGAGTACTTTTAGGTCTTTGTATAATATTTTTTATTTCAGTCAGTGTATGCTTAATTTCTGGTTGGTTCTTTTTCATATCTTTGAGGGTCTTGTTCATTTCCTTGTAGGTCTCATTCATTTCCTTGTAGGTCTTGTTCATTTCCTCGCAGGTCTTGTTCATTTCCTCATAGGTCTTGCTTTTTTCCTTGTAGGTCTCGGCCTTTTCTAGGAGCCTCTTGAAAAGCTTTATAACGCTGGTTTTGAATTCTGTATCCAGTCGTTTTTTTCTCTCTATTTCTTTCACATCTGATTTCTTTCCTTGTCTCTGCATGGTGGCTGCTTTCCTGAGTTGGTCCATTAGCTCTGTGTGGTAGAGGTCGTCTAAGGGACAGTGGCTCAGCCTCCCCAGTTACCTGAGGTGGATATGGGTTGCAGTCTTGTTGAAGTTAAGCCTAGATAAATCGTTTTTAGCATTTGGAGGGCTTGACCTCCAGGCCAATTGTCAGTGACGTTCAGTTGTGCTCAGGTTGGATGGGCGGAGTCTCCAGGCCAACCAAGTAGCGTCAGCTCCACCCTATTCGGCCTCAGGGTCTCTGTGCCAGGTGGCAACGGCCGCCAGCACCTCTGAGAGAGAGCAGCTGCCGAGCTCCACCGGCTGCCGGGGAATTCAGACTCTCCCCAAATAAGTCTCCACACCCAATGTCTCACCCAGGATTGCAAAACAATGCAGTCTGACGGTTTCCCGAATGAGAGAGCAAGTCACGAGTGCTCTTTGCGCGGTCACGCAGCTGCGCTGTTCCCAATCTCACGCGCACTCTGCACAAGCTCGCCTTCTCCACAAGCCCGCAGACCCCTGCAGCACCCGAGCTTCGGCGTGCCCTCCCACTGTCCAGTTTTTACCCCGTATGATAGTGGGTTCCCTGGACTTCTCCCGGAGCTGGGGGATCAGTGCAGTGGGATGTCTTTGTCTCCCCCGTTCGAGAAAACCGGCCGGGATTGCAGCCGCCTGCCCTATCCGCTGGCGCGCGTGCTCCAAACCTCTGACTCCTTGTATATCTTCAACGCTGTCCTCAGCCGCTCCTCTGAGTCACGGTGTCCTATCTTTACTTTTATTTGTGGGATTTTCACTCGGCCAGCTTTCCGGTGATTCTGGATGGCGTTTGTTCTTTCGTTAAGTTGTAGTTTTTAAATTGCTGTGTATGGCAGCAAGATAGGTGTTTACCTACGCCGCCATCTTGGTTGCCTCCACCGAGGATTGATATTTCTGTACTGACTTTTTGTTTAGACGATTTGTCCAATGGTGATAGTGGGGTATAAAGTCTCCTACTATGATTGTATTGCTGTCGATCTCTCCCCTGATATCCTCCAGGAGTTTTTTTTATGTATTTGGGTGCTCTTGTATTGGGTGCGTATATGTTTACCAGAGTTATTTCTTCTTGTTGGATTGCTCCCTTTAGTATTATGAAGTGGTCTTCTTTATCTCTTGTTATGTCCTTCACTTTGAGATCTAATTTGTCAGATGTAAGTATTGCTACCCCAGCTTTTTATTTCCATTTCTGTTCGCCTAAAGAACCTTTTTGTATACTTTCACCCTCAGTCTTTGTGCATCTTTTTTTTCAGAGGTGGGTTTCTTGTAGACAGCAAATATATGGGTCGTGTTTTCTTATCCAGTCCGTTACGCTATGTCTTTTGATTGGAGCATTTAAACTGTTTACATTTAAAGTTATTATTGGTAGGTACTTATTTGTCACCATTTTTGTTGTTTACCCCTGTTTCTTCTTCTCTTCCTATTTCTTTTTACAGCAGATTCTTTAGCATTTCTTGCATTGCTGGTTTGGTGGTAATGAATTCCCTTAGTCCTTTTTTGTCTGTGAAGCTCCTGATTTGACCTTCAATTTTGATTGATAGCCTTGCTGGGTACAGTATTCTAGGATTCAGACCCTTCCTTTGCATGACTTTGTATATTTCATTCCATTCCTTTCTGACCTGATAAGTTTCTGTTCAGAAAACACTTGCTAATCTGTTGGTGGTTCCTTTGTAGGTGACTTTCTATCTCTCTGGCAGCTTTTAAGATTCTCACTTTGTCGTTGGTGTTTGCCTATTTAATTATAATGTGCCTTGGCATAGGTCTTTTGGGGTTTATTTTGCTTGGTACTCTATGAGCTTCTTGGATTTGTATGGTGTTTTTTTTTCCTTATATCAGGGAAGTTTTCTGTCATTATTTCTTCCAACAGGTTTTCTATTCCTTGCTCAGTTTCCTGTCCCTCTGGAAGCCCTATTATGTAGATGTTGTTTTGTTTCATGTCCCAAAGTCCCTTAGGCTCTCCTCCTGTTTTTTAATTTTTTTTCTAGAAGTTGCTCTACTTTGGTATTTTTTCCTACCTGGTCTTCTAGCTCACTGATGCGATCTTCTGCTTCTTCTAGTCTACTCTTGATACTGTCTATGGAGTTTATTACCTCAGTGTTGTCACATTTCATTTCTTCTTGGCTCTTCTTCATTTCTTTTGGGTCTTCTTCTTTTCCTCTTGGTTGTTCTTCAATTCCTCTTGGTTCTTACTAATATTGTCAAATTTGTCTTCCATTGTCTTCAGCCACCTTATGACCATTTCTCTGAATTCTTTCTCCGACAGTTTGCTTACTTCATTTTGTTTACTTCTTTTTCTGGTGAGGCTTGTTTTTCTTTCATTGGCAGGCTGTTTCTTTGTCTCCCCATGGTCTCTCTTCTCCATGTGTCTGGTTATGTAGTTATCACTCTCCTGCATTGATTTAAAGGCTCAAAATACAATACAACCAGGTGCAACGCACCAGGCCCTGAACAGGAATGCATTCACAGTATTTGTAACTCCAAATAAAGGTGATTGCCAGAGAAAGGCAAATTAGGTGATAGTTGAGAAAGAAGAGAGTAAGAGAAAACACACACACACATTAAAAGGAAGGGAGGGAGGGAAGGAGGGAGAGAGGGAGGAAAGAGAGAAAGAGAAAGAAAGAAAGAAAGAAAGAGGAAAGAAAGGAAGGAAGGAAGGAAGGAAGGAAGGAAGGAAGGAAGGAAGGAAGGAAGGAAGGAATAAAAGGAATGCCAAAATGAAATTGGGAAAAGGGGAAGAATTAAAAAGAAAGAAAAGGGGAATAAACTATAAATATGGGTTGAAAACAAAAGTCAGCAACAAGTACCTGGAGATTCATACAAACTACATACAACAGCTAATATCAAGGGAGGTGAGGGAACACAGATGCATAAATCTATAAAAAAACAAACAATGCAAATGACAACAAAACAAAAAAGAATGCCAAAAAACCCCACAAAACAAACCAAAAGAAAAAAATAAGCAAACCAATCTCACAAACATGCATAAAATATTGACATAATCAACAGTCAAGTAAACAACAACAACAGGACATAGAGAAAAACAATTTAGTGTAGTGAAGTCAGAGAAGCGAGAGGTGTGTATGGACTTGGAGCAGGTGGTTGGAGATTAGATATGTAAGTGGGTGAAATTTTAATTCGGTAAAATGGAAGAATACAGAAAATCTAAAACAGGAAAAGTGTAAGGGGAATAAGACACTAAATAGGGAAAGGTTAGCAAGAGAGTGGAGGCATAAAGGTGAAGTTGAGGTAGAGTAACAAGATACTAAAGGGTAGATGAAAACAGACTGTAATTTCAAAGTAGAATAAAGAGAAAACAAAATTAATTCCTTAATTTGTGTTACACAAGAATCAGTTTGTGATTCGGCCCCTGGGTGGCAGTGTTTCTGGATTGACCTCCGGGTCATTGGTCCTCTCTAGCCTGAACTAAAATCCCGCTATCCCTGTGGTATTCAATACTGATTTGTGGGGATGGGCTGCCCCAGAGCTGCTCTCTAATGGTGACCGCCTGTTCCGATCCCCAGGCTCCAGAAAAAGAGCTCTCCCCTGCAGTCTCCCAGGGTGTCCCCCACCAGGCGATCCCAGGTTCCTGGCTTAGCACTCAGAAACTCGGATTAGGAGAGGACAAAACACAAGGGCGCAAACTCAGGTTCTGCTCGTGTGTCTGCGCAAAACCCTTTTCCCCCTGGGGTTTAGCAGCCAGCACCCTCCCAAAATTGTGGGCTGCCCTTCTCTGTCAGGTCCAAATGGGTTGCTTTCTAGGAATCCCCTCTGCCACCAGCTCTGAGGGCCCTCTTCCATGTTTACCAGCTCCAACAGCCACGCACTTTTTTCAGGCACAGATCTCCCTGCTTTTCCAGCTCCCCCTAACCCCAGGGGAAATCTGACCTTTCCGTGGTGGAGCGCAGAGCTCCTCCAAATCCGCATCTGCGCCAACTGGGAACCGGTGTTCTGGGGGTCTCAGCCGTCCAGTCTTCTTCCTCTTCTTAAAGAATTCCTTTCAGCATTTCATGTAATACTCGTATAGTGGTGATGAACTCCTTTAATTTTTTCTTGTCTGTGAAACTCTTTATCTGACCTTCAATTCTAAATGATTACTTTGCTGGATAGAGTAATCTTGGTTGTAGGTTCTTGTTATTCATCACTTTGAATATTTCTTGTCACTCCCGTCTGGCCTGCATCGTTTCTGTTGAGAAATCAGCTGACAATCGTATGGGTGCTCCCTTACAGGTAACTAACTGTTTTTCTCTTGCTGCTTTTAATATTCTCTCTTTGTCTTTTGCTCTTGGCATTTTAATTATGATGTGCCTTGGTGTTGTCCTCTTTGGGTTTCTTTTGTTTTGGGTTCTCTGTGCTTCCTGGACTTGTAAATCTATTTCTTTCACCAGGTAGGGGAAGTTTTCAGTTGTTATTTCTTCAAATAGATTTTGAATATCTTGTCCTCTCTCTCCTTCTGGCACCCCCATAATTCGGATTGGTATGTTTGAAGTTGTCCCATTGGCTCCTTGCACTATCTTCATATTTTTGGATTCTTTTTTCTGTTTTCTTTTCCAGTTGGGTGTTTTTTGCTTCTTCATGTTTCAAATCTTTGACTTGATTCTTGCGGTACTCTAGACTGCTGTTAGGTCTCTGCATAATATTTTTTATTTCAGTCAGTGTATGTTTAATTTCTAGTTGGTCCTTTTTCATATCCTCAAAGGTCTCACTAAATTTATTGGCCTTTTCTAGGAAATTCTTAAAAAACCTTATAACCGTGGTTTTGAATTCTATATCCAGTTATTTACTTTCCTCCATTTCTGTCATTTATGGCCTGTTTCTTTGTCTTTGCATTTTTGCTGCTTCCCTGAGTTGGCCGAGTAGCTTTGTGTGCTAGGTGTCCTATAGGGCCCAGTGGCTCATCCTCACCAGTTACCTGAGGTGGACACTTCTTAGTGCACCCCTTTGTGGGCTATGTGCACAGCATTGTTGTAGTCAAGTCTTGATTGTTGTTGGTATCACTGAGAGGAATTGACCTCCAGGCCAATTGGCTGTGAGGATCAGCTGTGTCTATGCTGGGAGATCTGTGGTGGAGACACCCTTATTAGACAAGACTTGCAAACTTGCAAAAGCCTCTATGTTTAGCTTGGATGGGGCAGAGTTTCAAGGCGGAGCAGACAGCCTTGGCTTCCTGTCATTGCTGCCCTATGAGGCCCTTGGATCTCAGTGTCCCTCGGTAATTACTGCAGGCACTTCTGAGAGAAAGCCTCTCTCAAGTTTCGCCCACCGCCAGACAGTCCATTTTCTCCCAGTATGAGTCTGGGTCCTCAGAGTCTCACCTGGAACTGGAGTTCAGCACATTCAGGAACTTCTGTCCCCTCCCACTTTGGAAAGCCAGCTGCGCACTCAGCCGCCCGTGCACACAGCAGTCTCTGTGCATTCACCTCTGGACCTCTGCCTTCTGCAGCTCCCCTCAGTCTGAGTGTGCTTTTTCTTCTCCTGACAGTCCAGATTCCCCCCGAATGAGTCTGGTTTCCCAGACTCCATGCGCATGTCTCCGTATCTCAGCCTTTTGCAGCTCCTCTGAGTCTCAGTGTGCTTTCTTTTTTCCTTCTAGTTGTGGAATTTCCACTCAGCCAGCTTTCCTAGGTTCAGGATGGTGTCCATTTTATATTTTAGTTGTCGTTTCGATATTGTTGTGCAAGGCAGCCGTTCAGGTGTTTACCTATGCTGCCATCTTGGTTTCTCCCCTCTAAATTCTTTATATTGTCTTTTTTTAATGTGGTAATAGAGTCTATATCAGGTACTCTGAACACCCAGAGATAAATAGGGTAACTTCTAATGTCTTATATCCTGTAATAATCTACTTTTAAATTCTATTTATATATATTTGTATTGTACAATATTTTTTTATTTGGAATTTTGGGTTGCATTCTTGCTTATTGCATTTGCAGGCCTATAAATGATTTATTGAAGTAGATGACCCATGTAACTAAAAAGGAGTATAGGCCATAGTATATCTTGAAGATTTGTTATAGGATGATTACAGAGCAGGACTCAGAAGGTCGACTAGAAATACATTATTACTGTTTTTTTGGTTGTACAAAGTCTGTTCTTACTTTACATACAAAGATTAAATAAGTTCATTGTGATGTATTGTTCACAGCCATATTTTCTACCACACAGCACTTTCTAAAAATAATATGTAAAATAGATGTTTGATTTTATATAACTTGAACAAAATAAAGTGCTTAGTTAAATTATAGTAATTGTTCTTGTTGTTTTGCTGAAATAATATTCCTGTATATGTATATGGGGTCTCCAGTCTGGATTATTCTAATGATGTAATGGTTTATATGTAATAGGTACTTATTTGTTATAGTGATAGAATCATTGGAAATGATTATATTTTTTATTATATATCTTTCTTTAAAATAACTCCCCCACGCCCAGCAGTCCCTTTAATTGGATTTCTTCCTAGTCTATGCTTTTTCCTCCTTCCATTCAGCCCCACACTGTATCTGGAATCACCTTTCTAAAGTCCAGGACACTCCCCTGCAGTAAACCTTTCAGTGGCTGCTGCCATATCCTAGAGGCAGGGTTGATAATTAGCTGAGTTGTACTAGTTGGGTTCAACTGGCTGTTTACAGCCAGCATCCATTCTGATTGCCTGGAGCTCATGTGTTGTGGGGAAATTTTCAGATTCTTTAGCAGTGTTTTCAAGATTTTGGGGGACTTGGAATGTCTTTGACTACTCCTGCCTCCATTCCCCACCATTCTGTAAGTATTTCCAATGTCCCTAATTTGGGGGACTTTCCACAAATATGCTTTGCCTTTCTGCCTGTTTTGGACATACTCTTCATGTTCTTTGAAATGTTCTCTTTTTTACCTGGTGTAACGAATGATTTTAAGATTATTCTTAAAGATTAAATTTAGGAGAAAGTTCCTTTGTGAAATCTTTCCTGACCATTCAAGTCTCTATAATATTCCTTACCCTCTCCCATCCCCATCTTTACTTGGTTACCACCTTCTTTGCTCTCTTGGCACCTGCCATACCTAAGATTTTCTCTTATTACTTTGCTTTATTATTGCTTGTAAATCTATCACCCCTCCCGGACTATGGACCTATCATAGTGCTTAGCACAGGTAGCCACTAAAGAAATAATTTAAGTGTAGTAAAAATAGTTTGTTTTGAATTAGACAAATATGAGTTCAAATTTCAGGTCTGTCTTCAATCAGCAGTGTGACAGTGGATACATTCATATTGCTTAAAGCTCCCTTAAATTATCTATACATGTGATGATAATATAGATGAGTTAATTATTAAACAAAATGATATGTACAATTTTTATACCATGCCTAGTACACAGTTCAATAAATGTTCAATAAATATTTTGTTCTCCTAGTTAAATTTGATCTAGGGATTTTGTTTCTCTTTATTTTCCTCTTTGAACTTTAATTTATAACAAGAAAATTATCTGAATTTGAATCTGAAAATGGATCTCTCTTCTAGTGCTCTGTGATAAAACTAGGTAAGTTATCACTCCTGCTCTAAGGAAAACAATTGTTGGAAATTTCTTCCAGCTTTTTGGAGGAAAGGCTGCTTTACTCTTCAAAGAAGCCCAGTGACTTGCACAATGCCTGCACAACATGTTTGTGCAGTAAATATTTGGGGAAGGGATTATGGTGGGAAATAGGAATATCTCCCCTTCCTTGTGCTGGGCATGAGGTCCTTGATTTCCTGATCACAGGAATCACAGAGAGAGAAGACAGACTAGTGGAGAAGACAGGGACTTTTCTTTGAGAAGAGACTGAAGTGGCAGAGGGCCCTAGCCAGTTTGGCTCAGTGGTAGAGAGTTGGCCTGCAGACTGAAGAGTCCCATATTTGATCCGGTGAAGGACATACCTAGGTTACAGCTTCAATCCCCTTCTTTGCTTGGGATGCATGTGGGAGGCAACCAGTTGATATGATATCAGTGTTTCTCTCTATGTCCCTCTCCCTCCCTTCCACTGTCTCTAAAAATCAATGGAAAAGTATCCTCAGGAGAGACTTAACATAAATAATAAGTAAATAAATAAATAAATAAATAACACAAACAAACAAATAAATAAGCAAGCAAGCAAGCAGAGACAGACTATATTGAAGGCAACTCTTAGGAACACATAACATAATTTGGGACATCAAGTAAGTAGGTGAAGAAGAAAAAAGAGGGGATTCTCTTTAAAAGACATAAAACAAAAAAATTAGGAATCACTGAATAATTAATTCACCATATCATAAGAAATTAAAGCAAAACTTGAGTTGCTCTTTTACTGAAACAATGAAGTCACTTATGAATTGGTTCTTGGGATAATTAGTATGTTAGAAAAAAGAAGAGGAAGTTGTAAAGATGATTTTTATAGTTGAAAAAAAATTTTTTTTAGAATATAATAACAATACTGACTAAAATACCACCATAGATGCTTTTAAGAATAATTTAAAAGTGAAAATTTTAATTAAAAAGGATAAGTCAGCATCATTTTGCTTACCTCTCTTAGGTCATTATAGAATAACTAGTGGCCTGGTGCATGAAATTCATGCACATTAAAAGAGGATTAGAGGAAATATTTTAATATTGCTATTTGCCCTTTCTCTATAATAGAAGTAATATAGATGAGAGAAAATTAGAAAAATGTATATGAAAATCTCCCTCCTTTCAGAGTCAAGTCCCCACCCATCCACGTGCCTCAAAATTGCAGGAGACCCAGACCTGGTCACCCCCACCTCTGTCAAGCCCCGCCAGGTGGGGGTTGCAGCCTCAGGTCCCCTGTCAAGCCCTGCCGGGTGGGGGGTGGGGTGGGTGTGGCCTCAGGTTCCCTGGCCCTGGGCACAAGGATGTGATGACTAGTTCCTATCAGCTCTTTGTTATATAGGATGCTATTAAGAGAATACAGATGATTTTTGCTGATATCAGAATCTTAGGGTCAAATCTTATACGAAATAGTAATTCAGAAGTAATGAAATAATCACCCATTTGGAAAATGAAAGTAAACAATGTGATCTAATGGCCTCCTTCCTCAGTTAACTTTTACATCATTGCTAGAGGCTGCAGTTGTCTCATTACACCCGACAGTTGAATGCGTGATGCTTGGGAAATCATAGAGATGGTGGAAGCTGCTAAGCCAGCCGTCAGTGAAAGAGGCAGCTTCTCAGGACTCGGTGTTTTCTGTTCAAGCTCATCATGCATAGATAGAGCTATTTGTTTGCTTGTGAGGAAGGTTGTTCCTGATATTTTTTAAATGATTTGCTCTTTAGTCCATATACTGAGCAATATTTCCATTTCTTCTCTTTCTTTTGAGTCATTCTTATTGACTTCACAGCACTTGAAGTTCCTCTAGCCATAGACGTTTCTTTTATTTTCACTGTCATCTTTGACATTCCCAGTGTGCACTTCTTTGTGCCTCTTGTCTGGAGATATCACGTGGTCTCCTGTTTCTTTCAAAACACGGCATTTCCTGCTTCTCTTCAATAGTTGGAATCTTTTCTTTTGTATGAACTGCTTGATGTTTCCAGACCAGGGCAATTAGACATGTTTTGAATGCAGAATGAGTGCTTTTTTATATATAGGAAAATTAACATTTGCTAAAAGGATAGCAAAAGATAATCTTACAGTGTAACAGTAGTGATGAAGTGACGTAGCTGGTATATGGTTGAGAGGTGTGTGTGTGTGTGTGTGTGTGTGTCTGTGTGTGTGTGTGTGTGTGTGTGTGTCTGTGTGTGTG
This sequence comes from Antrozous pallidus, assembly GCA_027563665.1. Classification (NCBI taxonomy): domain Eukaryota; kingdom Metazoa; phylum Chordata; class Mammalia; order Chiroptera; family Vespertilionidae; genus Antrozous; species Antrozous pallidus. The sequence continues at coordinate 12,103,661 of CM050519.1, forward strand.
TGTGTGTGTTTCCAGGTGGCTTGGATTCAATGGGTCTACGTAAGTTTCCTGCATTTGCCTAGTATTTCTTGAGGACATGAGCACAAGTAAACTGTGACTTGAGCATTATGGTCAAATTGTTTTCTAACATATAAATTATGTTGGAACAAATTTTCTAACCAAGCTTTATAACAGAACAGGTTGTACCTAAAAGGCTCTTTAAGTTTAAAAAAGCCTGATCTGTAGTTCTAGGAAATTTTCTTAAATTATTTTATGGATTTTTCTCTCTATATTCTCTGTTCTGTTTCCGAAACTTCTATCATTCAAATGTTAGTCCTTCTAAACTTTCTTTCCTATTTTCCCTTTCTTTGGGATTTTGTTCTAATTTCTGAGGTATTTTTTCAAGTTTACTTTCCATTTATTCTAATGAATTTTCACTTACACTTTCGTATAAATTTTTCAATTTACAAGAGCTCTTTTTGGATTTTTTATTTCATTTTTTCTAAATGTTACTGTTCTTCCCTTCCCTCCTTACTGTTATTTTATCTATGTAATCTTTTAAGATCTTCAATGTTTCTTTATTCCCCTACGTAATCTCTGCCATTTCCACCAGGTTGTTCCTCCTTTTCCGCCTCCGTATTGGTCTGTTAGAAAATGGTTCGCCCTTGCTTAGTTATTCAGCTATGCAAGATTAGGGGGGCGATCAGGGTCTGTGTTTTATAAGCTCATCTTGCCTGCACTGTACACTTTGAGAAGCATGTGGTTGAGGATATTGGGTTCTTCAGTGTATATTAACTATCTTCCGGACTTGCTCTAATGTTTACTTAGGTTTCAGTCTGTTGAACTGGACATCTCCCCTATTTACTTGTATGTTTAAAACTGCATTCTCAATCTCTTTAATAGTTTAAAGACAGAGATAAATGAGTGTTGCCAGCCTATTAGATTTACTCAGAAGTGGCTTTAAATAGCTTTGCAGTACAACAAAGTAAATTCCTTATAAAATTAATTCTTATTGTTTCATGAAACTACAAACCAAGACTCAGGAAAGAGCTCTCACTGCATATGTAGTGGTTACACTCTGAAGGCAGATAACTCTACAGGACATCGCTTAGTTAAACTTTCAGACAGAAAAGTATGTTAGTTTTTTTTTTAAATTTTTTGAAGTTTTTATTGATTTTAGAGAGAGAGGAAGGGAAAGGGAGAAACATCCATGTGAGAGAGAAACATTGATCAACTGCCTCCTGCACACTCCCACTGGGAATCCAGCATTTCTAAACTGGAATCAAACTAAGTGACCTTTTGGTGCATGGGATAACACTCAGCCAACTGAGCCATACTGCCAGGGCAAGATTTGAGTTTTTATTGGAAGGTGAAAAGCACCCCAAAATAATCTTTAATGAAATTAGGAGAATACAGGGTGGTATATAATACCTATTGCTATATTGCTATTAAATGCCCAGAAGTGCTTCTTAAATGCATGTATGTGTCATAATGCTGGTCTCAGTAAATATTATTCTCCATGAGCATGCTGGAATACCAACACAGCAAAGCAAGGGAGAGTTCTGGGATCATATATTGCTTACTGTACAAGCAATGATACTTCATAGTGGCTTGACTGTACTGGGACTCTTGAATGTCAGATTAACATTTTCCCCTCTTGTTCTCTGTTTAGAAAGCTCTTCTATGACTAATTGCTTCATTTCTTTCACATCTTTACTCAAAACTCACTTTCTCAGGGAGACCTTCCTTAATAACTGTATCTGAAATTTTACCCTCTCTGATAATGCATATCCCTGCTTCCATTCTTTATCTCCCTAGTACTGTAACTATCTCATATATTATGTATTTGCTCATTTGTCTTGTTTACTTTCTCAACCCCATTTGAATACACATCATTAAAAAAAATCCTTTCCAAGCATACTTCATTGTTAAAACAGGTTAATTACTTATTTAACTTAGTTATCCTGATTTTTTAAAATACATATTTATTGTTGAGATTATTACAGTTGTTCTTCCTCCCACCCCCAGATCCCCTCCACCCGGTACCCACCCCACCCTCTGCCCTTACCTCCCCCCACTGTTCTCATCCATAGTGTACAATTGTTGACCCGTCTCTTCCTGCACTCCCCACAGCCCTTTTCCCTGAGAATTGTCAGTCCACTCTCTATCTCCCTGATTCTATTATATTCACCTGTTTATTCTGTTTGTCAGATTTTTTATTCATTTGATTTTTAGATTCACTTGTTGATAGGTATGCATTTGTTGTCACTTTATTGTCATAATTTTTATCTTTACCTTTTCTTCTTCCTCTTCTTAAAGAATACCTGAGGGGTCCCAGGTTCGATTCCAGTCAAGGGCATGTACCTTGATTGCGGGCACATCCCCAGTGGGGGATATGCAAGAGGCAGCTGATTGATGTCTCTCTCTCATCGATGTTTTTGACTTTCTATCCCTCTCCCTTCCTCTCTGTAAAAAAACAATAAAATATATTAAATAAAAAAAAAAGGAATACCTTTCAGCATTTCATATAACACTGGCTTGGTGGTGATGAAGTTGTTTAGCTTTTTCTTATCTGTGAAGCTTCTAAATGATAACTTTGCTGGGTAGAGTAATTTTGGTTGTAGGTTCTTGCTATTCATCATTTTGAACATTTCTTGCCACTTCCTCTGGCCTGCATAGTTTTTGTTGAGAAATCAGCTGACAGTTGTATGGATACTCCTTGGTAAGTAACTAACTGTTTTTCTCTTACTACTTTTAATATTCTCTCTTTGTCTTTTGCTCTTGGCATTTTAATTATGATGTGTCTTGGTGTGGTCCTCCTTAGATTCCTTTTGTTCGGGGTTCGGTGTGCTTCCTGGTCTTGTAAGTCCATTTCATTCACCAGGGGAAGTTTTCAAATAGGTTTTCAATATTTTGCTCTCTCTCTTCTCCTGGCACCCCTATAATTTGGATGTTGGTATGCTTGAAGTTCTCCCAGAGGCTCCTTCCACTATCTTCATATTTCTGGATTCTTATTTCTTTTTGCTTATCCGGTAGGGTGTTTTTGGCTTCTTCATATTTCAAATCTTTGATTAGATTCTTGGGATCCGCCAGTCTGCTGTTGAATCTCTGTATATTATTCTTTTAAAAATATTTTAATCTTTATTGTTCAGTTTATTAATTACACTGTTCCCCCCTATAGCTGTCCCTCCACTTGGTACCCATCCCACCCTCCCTTCACCCCCCAACCCCTACTGTCCTCTGCCATAGGTGCATGATTTTTGTCCAGTCTCTTGCTGCACCTCCCATACCCCTTTTCTCCCTCAAAATGTCAGTCCATTCCCTCTCTATGCCCATGATTCTGTTATATTCACCAGTTTATCCTGCTCATCTGATTTTTTTATTCACTTGATTTTTATATTTATTTGTTGATAGATATGTATTTGTTCATAATTGTTACTTTTACCTTTTTCTTCTTCCTCTTCTTAAAGAATATCTTTCAGCATTTCATATAATATTGGTTTGGCGGTGACGAACTCCTTTTGCTTTTTCTTATCTGCGAAGCATTTTATCTGACCTTCAATTCTGAATGATATCTTTGCTGGGTAGAGTAATCTTGGTTGTAGATTCTTGCTATTCATCACTTTGAATATTTCTTGCCACTCCTGTCTGGCCTGCATCGTTTCTGTTAAGAAATCCGCTGACAATCGTATGGGTGCTCCCTTATAGGTAACCATCTGTTTTACTCTTGGTGCTTTTAATATTCTCTCTTTGTCTTTTGCTCTTGGCATTTTAATTATAATGTGTCTTGGTGTGGTCCTCTTTGGATTCCTATAGTTTGGGATTTGGTGCGCTTCTTGGACTTTTAAGTCAATTTCTTTCACCAGATGAGGGAAGTTTTTGGTCACTATTTCTTCAAGTAGGTTTTCATTACCTTGGTCTCTCTCTTTTTCTGGCACCCTTATAATTCGGATGTTGGTATGCTTGAGGTTGTCCCAGAGGACCCTTACACTATCTATAATTTTTTGGATTCTTTTGGCTTCTTGCTTTTCCGGCTGAGTGGATTTTGCCTCTTTGTATTTCAAATCTTTGACTTGGTTCTTGCGGTCTTCTAGACTGCTTTTAGGTCTTTATATAATATTTTTTATTTTAGTCAGTGTATGCTTAATTTCTAGTTGGTCCTGTTTCATATCCTCAAGGTTCTCATTCATTTCCCCATAGGTCTCATTCATATCCTCGAGAAGGTCTTGTTCATATCCTCGTAGGTCTCGTTCGTTTTCTCGTAGGTCTTGTTCATTTCCTTGTAGATATCATTAAGTTTATCGGTCTTTTCTAGCAGCCTCTTGAGAAACGTTATAAGCGTAGTTTTGAACTCTTATGTCCAGTCGTTTTTTTCCCTCCATTTCTTTCATATCTGATTTCTTCCCATGTCTCTGTATTGTGGCTGCTTTCCTGAGTTGGTTGATTAGCTTTGTGCGGTAGATGTCCTCTAAGGGACAGTGGCTCAGTCTCCCCAGTTACCTGAGGTGAATACTTTTGCTGCAGCCCTTTAAGGGTTGCACAGTCTTGTTGAAGTTAAGCCTAGGTTATTGCTGTTAGCACTAGGAGGGTTTGACCTCCAGGCCAATTGGCTGTGAGGGTCAGCTGTGCTCAGGTTGGGTAGGTGGAATCTCCAGGATGAGCAGGAAGCCTTGATTTCCGTCAGCTCCGCCCTGTTGGCACCTGGGTCTCTGTGCCTGGTGGTAATGGCTGTATGCACCTCTGAGAGAAAGCTGCCATAGAGCTCTATCCACTGCCGGACAATTCAGCCTCTCCCCAGATGAGTCTGCACACCCAAAGTCTCACCCAGGGTTGTAAAACAATGTAGTTCGGTGGTTTCCCGAACAAGAGAGCAAGTCATGAATCCTCTCTGCACGCTCATGCACTACTGCTGTTCCCAAGTTTACGCGCCCTCTCCACAAGCTCATAGACCTCTGAAGCGCCTGAGTTTCAGCGTGCTTCCTTACTGTCCAGTTTCACCCCGTATGAGTGTGGGTTCCCCGGACCTTGCCAGGAACTGGGGAATCAGTGCAGTGGGACGCCTTTGTCTCCCTCCCCGTTCGAGAAAACCAGCCGGGTTTGCAGCCACATACCCTCTCCGCTCACGCATGCACGGCTCCAAACCTCTGACTCTGCACGTATCTTCAATGCTGCCCTCTACTGCTCCTCTGAGTCACAGTGTCCTATCTTTACTTTTATTTGTGGAATTTCCACTTAGCCAGCTTTACTGTGATTATGGATGATATTTGTTCTATTGTTAAGTTGTAGTTTTGAAATTGCTGTGTAGGGCAGCAAGTTAGGTGTTTACCTGTGCCGCCATCTTGGTTCCTCCTCCTGTATATTATTCTTTTTAAAAAAGTATATTTTATTGGTTTTTTACAGAGAAGGATAGAGGGTTAGAAACATCTATGAGAGAGAAACATCGATCAGCTGCTTCCTGCACACCTCCCAGTGGGGATGTGCCCATAACCAAGGTACATGCCCTTGACTGGAATCAAACCTGTGACCCTTCAGTCTGCAGGCTGACACTCTATCCACTGAGCCAAACTGGTCAGGGCTGTGTATTATTCTTTATTTCAGTTAGTGTATGCTTAATTTCTAATCGGTCCTTTTTCATATCCTTGAGGGTCTCACTGTATTTCTCAGAGGTTTCTAGAAGATTATTAAGTAACTTATAACCGTAGTTTTGAACTCTTGCCTGGAACTGGAGTTCAGACCAGTCAGGAGCTTGAATCTCCCTCCCGATTGAAAAAGACAACAGCATACCCAGTTGCCCACCCCTTTCGTAAGTGCCTCCATGCCTCCACGCCTCCACATTTCTACACCTCTGCATTTCCTACCGGGCTCAGTGCACTTTTCTCTTTCCTTCTAGTTGTAGAATTGACGCTCAGCCAGCCTTCCTGTGGTTTGGGATGATATTCGTTTTGTCTTACTTGTAATTTTGATGTGGTTGTGCGTGGCACTAAGTTCAGGTGTTTACCTATGTTGCCATTTTGATTGTCTATCCTGATTTGTTTTTTAAAAAAAATCTCTTAATATAATCTAATTTATTAAAGTAATATACCCCCAATTTATTAAAGTAATCAAAGTTGTTCATAATAAAGTGTTTTTTATTCATAATATGTATTTAAGGTATTCAAGTACAAGTTTTATGTAATTTGTACAGAATTATCCTAACTTTGGGTAATAGATAATAGGACTTAAGCCTTCTCACTGACACCATTTTTATTTTATTTATTTTTTGAAATTTATCTTTGTTGAAAGTATTATAGGTGTCCCTTTGTTTTTCCTCATTGACCTCCCCCCCACTCCACTCCATCCTTGCCCCTCCCAGGCCTTCTCTACTGTATTGTCTTTGTCTATGGGCTGTGCATATATGCATGTAAGTTCCCTAGTTAATCACTGACACAATTTTTAATGGCCCTTATAAAACATCTGGTTTTATTTAAAATAATGATTGAATTTTTAAAAATATATGTAGTATTTATCTAGTGAAATGAAGGATTTAATATTTTGACATTAAAATGAATTAGATGAATCATTTTGTGTATTTTTTAAACAAGTTTTATTATTTTTTTTAAATCCTCAGTCAAGGTTATTTTTCCCATTTATTTTTTTTAGAGAGAATGGAAGGGAGGGAGAGAGAAACATCAATGTGATACAGACACATTGATTGGTTGCCTCCCTCACTCCTACTGGGGCCAGGAATTGAACCTGCAACCTGAGTATGTGCCCTTTGACCATAATTGAACCTGCAAACCTTTGATCCACAAGCCAATGCTATAACCACTGAGTGAAACTGGTCAGGCTCATTTTGTGTTTTAACTTTTTTTTCAACTCAGTTTACAAACTTGAAATTAAAGCATAATCACTTCATAGTATTTGGATCTTGGCTCTATGTAAATGCTAGTGACCCGGTGCACAAAATTCGTGCACATTAAAAGGGAATTAGAGGAAATATTTTAATATTGCTATTTACCCTTCCTCTAGAAGTGTCAGAGATGAAAGAAATTCAGTAAAATGTATATGAAAATCTTCCTCCTGTCAGAGTCTGGGGTGCATCACAGGAACCAGAGTCAAGTTCCCACTCACCAGTGTGCACTTCAAAATCACATGAGACCCAGATCCAACTGGCCGCACCCCCACTGGGCTAGATTCAGACCCTGCTGGCCCTGTCCCCATCAAACCCCGCCAGGTGGGGGAGTGCAGCCTCAGGGGCCGTGGCCCCAGAGCCCCTGGCCTGGCGCCAGGGGGGGAAGGTGTGGCCTCAGGTCCTCCCGCCCATTGCTGCGGGTAGGGGCATGACCTGAGGTCCCCCGTCAAGCCCTGCCGGTGCAGGGTGTGGCCTGAGGTCCCCCAGTCTGGCATGGGGGGGGGGGAGCGCGGCCTGAGGTCCCCTGTCAATTGTCCCCAGGCGGTGGGCGCAGCTTCAGTCCCTCTGCCCTGGCCCAGCACCATGCAGCTCCGGTCCCTGCTGACTGCTCCTTAAGGCTCTTACAGAAACTCAACCTCCACTGTGGGCACAGCCATTTTGACCGTTAGGGCACAACAGTCAATTTGCATATCCCCTCTTTATTAGATAAGACTAAGGGCCCAGTGCATGAATTAGTGCACCTTGAAAGGAACTGTGGGCTAGAAGCTGCAGTGGGTACAAGGACGGGTCTTGGCCATCCTCTGCGCCCCTGTCTGGCCCCTCCTGCCACAGCTGTGGGTATGAGCAGGGCTGGTGACAGCAGTGGATGCAAGTGCTGGCTCCGATGGCAGCAGCGCATGTGAGGGGTGGCTTTGGTGCCAGCAGCTGCTGCCTTAGTCGCTCCTCGGGAGCAGAAGGAGGTGGAGAAGCCCTCAGAGGTGATCAAGGCCAGCAGCCGCCACTCACACCCACTGATGGTGCTGAGCGATTGGGACCAGTGTTGGGCACTGGCAGTGGGTACAAGCGCTGGCTCTGGAGCTGGCAGTGGGTGCAAACGGGGCTGGTGCTGGCAGCAGGTGTGAGCGCTGGAGAGACTGTGGCATTCAGGAGCAAAGAATTTTCAGTAACCACCAGGGGCTTGCCCCAATGACAGCAACTGGTGCCTCGCCTTGGTCTGGCGCCCTCACTCACCTGCTCCACCACCCTTCCATGGCTGATGCCCACCATGTTCCACGCTCTGCCACCTGCTGCCAATGCCCACCATGTTCCATGTGCGCCCCCCTGGTGGTCAGTACATGTCATAGCGAATGGTTGTTTGGTTGTTCCACCGGTCAGTCTATTTGCATATTAGCCTTTTATTATATAGGAGAGTAGGATTATATTACCTTGGGCAAGTTGTTTGGCCACTCAAGCCTCAGTTTTCTTCTCTTTAAATGAAGAAATAATGGTACCTACTATCTCAGAGTTGTTGTAAGGATTAAATAAGAAAATGCCCACATAACCAGTTTATTGAAATAGTTTTCAGGACTATAAATAATGCAACAGTTTTATTTTTCTCATAATGGCTACCAGCTTTGAGCTGTGAAAACCCTTTGTTTTTGTCATATCGAGGGGCTTTTTCACATAGCTCACTTTAGTGCTATAACTTTTCAGTTACTTTTGTTTACTTATACAGCCTCATTTTGGTTTTTAAGACTTGTTTTTGTTACTTAATAACTTTGTCATATTTGCTTCCTCTTCTGCCAACTGAAACTAACCTGTTTCTTGCAGTTTGAAACAGAAATGTGAGAGCCGGGTCTGTTCTGTCTATGGATCCCCTGCTTCCTTCTGGGAAGGAGCTCGCTTTGTGTGGAGCTGGGATATCAGGGGTGCGGGGAAACAAGTGCCCTTACCTCAGAGCTTGCAGTGCTATCCTTGGTCAGCCATAATCCTATCTAATAAAAGAGAAATATGCAGATTGACCATCACTCCTATACACAAGAGAGCTGCCCCATGTGCTCAAAGATCCTGCCCCCTGTGGACACAAGATGGCCACCACAAGATGGCCAGCAGGGGAGGGCAGTTGGGAGGGAGCAAGCCTGCAGGGGAGGGCAGTTAGGGGTGACCAGGCCAGCAGAGGGGGGAAGTTGGGGCAAACAGGCTGGCAGGGGAGCAGTTAGCCATCACTCAGGCTGGCAGGGTAGTGGTTAGGGGGTGATCAGGCTGGCAGGCAGAAGCAGTTAGGGGCAATCAGGGAGGGAGGCAGGCAGGCAAGCAGTTGGAGCCAGCAGTCCTGGATTGTGAGAAGGATGTCCGACTGCCCGTTTAGGCCCTATCCTACTGGGATCTGGCCTAAACAAGCAGTCAGACATCCCTCAAGGGGTCCCAGGTTGGAGAGGTGCAGTCTGGACTGAGGGGCAACCCCCGCCCAAACCTGTGCATGAATTTCATGCACTGGGCCTCTAGTGGTTACTGTATTTGTGGCCTGTGGGCTCAGTGTGGCCCCACAGATACGTGATGGCCCCAATAAGCCCACAGAGAAGCCCCTTCTTCCCATCCAGGACATGCTGCACTCACTGTGACCCTCAGCTGGTGGCTCTATTCTGCATTCTTCTGTGCCCTCTCCATAGCTACTCCCTGAAATGTCTAACTCGTTGGGGAGAATAAACATGTTATGATTTGGTTTTATTTCTTCTAATTATTGCCACCATTGTGTTCTGTTGAAACTGCTTTTTACACTGGTAGCAGGCTTCCTTCTCAGCCTGACAACCTATTTCCATGACTTTCTAGTAAAATTTGGTTATTTAAAACATTTTTTTTAATATTCAATATTTCTCATACTGGAACTTGATTATCTAATGATATTGTCATAACTTTTACTTTGACAGATAGTTACTAGACTTATGGTGATCACTTTGTAGAGTATGTAAATGTTGATTCACTATGTTGTACTTGAAACTAATGTAATATTGTATGCCAGCTATAATTAAAAAATAAAAAATCTGCAATAATAAAAGTGTAATATGCTAATAAGACCAGACGGCCGAACAACCTTCCAGATGTCATTCCGGACGTGCTTCTAGAAGAAGCTGTGGTGGTGGGGGTCGAGGCAGATGTAGTTAGGGGTGATTAAGCAGGTAGGCGAGCAGTTAAGGGCGATGGGCAGGCAAGCCGAGTGGTTAGGGGTGATGAGGCAGGGAGGCAGGCAGAGTGGTTAGGGGTGATCAGGTAGGCAGGTGAGCAATTAGGGGTGATCAGGCAGGCAGGCAGAGTGGTTAGGGGCAATGAGGCAGGCAGGCAGAGTGGTTATGGGTGATGAAGCAGGCAGGCAGGAGAGAGGTTAGGAGCCAGTGGTCCCAGATTGTGAGATTGCTGGATCGGGCCTAACCTGGTAGTCGAACATCCCCTGAGAGATCCCGGGTTGCAAGAGGGTGCAGACCAGGCTGAGGGGACCCCCTGCCTCCCACCGTGCATGAATTTTGTGTATCAGGCCTCTAGTTAAAAAATAAAAAGAAACTTGATTCATGTTAGAATCAAAGCTCTTCTCTGTCCACTCTTACTCCCAAATAGGAAAGAAAACCTTGGCCTAGATCCTGGCACCTTGCTATGGAGGTGTTGTTTGGCTCTCACATGCTTCCCCCTTCCTATACTCGGCAAGGAGTGCTCCGTCGTTGGGTGGGTAGGAAGGACAGAGGCAGAAGTCTCTGGGTGACAGCTGTTGTATTATCCCACTTCTGTGTGTTGGTTACAGCTACATTTCTGTCCACCTCTGTTTGGCTGTTGGCTCTCTATGAGGCAGCCATTCACGTGTGGACTCTCGCATAGGGCACCCTTGGTTGTTCTTTGGAGAACTTGGCACTGGAGATCAAAGCTGATCTCTTCGTTCTCCACCCCCTCCACACTCAAGTCACCTCTGTCCTCTTGCTTCTTGGTCTAAGAGTAGGCTGCTCTCCTAGACAAGTTTCTTATAAAACGTCTCAAGCCTAGTAACCTTCTGTGGTGTTCACAGAGTCATGAACCATGCGGGTGTCTTTGCCATGCCAAATGGCTGCCCTAGTGGCATGCGACCCCTCCACTCCACCGTGTCTTTTCAATACATAGTCTTGAGATAATCTCGTCTACTTCCATGGCTATTTACTGCTACCTAACAACTCCCAAGTATTTTTCTCAAGCCAGGCCTCTCTTAAGTTCCCAAATCATATTCCCCACAGTCTAGGGTGTTCTGTCAATGTTGTTTCCCAGAACCAGCCCCTCTCCCCAACTTGAGCATCATCCTGGTTAATGACATCACCTTCCAGCCATTCATATAATTCACAAGGAAACCTGGGAGTCCTCTTGACTCCCATACCCCCTCATAAACCAGTCCTGCAGTTCTATCACCCAAATAGCGTATGAATTTATCCTAATTTTCTATCAACCCTCCCGTTCTTGGTCTGGCCCTCATAATTTTCTTCCTTTTACTTCAGGTTGCATCTCCGTAGTCTTGTGCACTGTGATCAGGGTAACCCTGCTAAAACATAGATCCCATTGTCATATCATCGCCTGCTTAATACCCTTTGTATGGCCCCCAGTTTCTCTCAGGCTGAAGTCTGGTCTCTCTCACATGGCCTGTGTTCAACCATTTTTCTTTTTACTGCTTCTCTTTATACTTCCCATTGCTAACCCCCAACTTCCTTCTTTCTAGCCACACTCAACAGCTGATAGGTATCCAAACTCATCCTGCTGCTTCATGCCCTTTCCGTGGCGTATTCTCACTCTCTTTGTACCTTGTGGTGCAGCTGGGCAGTTCCACTTGTTTTTTAGGGCCCGTGGGGAGAGTCTTCTGACCCTGGAAATATCCCTGGGCTTCTTTTCTGCTAACCATCATCCTTCTATATTCCCAAATGATACCAGACACCACTTGGCTTTCTCTCCACATCCGCAGTTACCCCTGGATCATTGAAAGCAGGAACTGTGACTTATTCGTCTTGATAATTTTAGTGTCAAACTTAAATAAATACGGTGCTTAGTGTTAAGTAAATATGAATAAATGAAGGAAGGAATACCTGAAGAGCTAATTCATAGAAAAGTGTTTTATTCTAGTTTATATACTGCTAGCCAAGATGTATTATTAGAGTGACCATTTCTTTTATAGTGATTGGCAGCAAGTTTAAATACTAAAAAGTGATCATAAGTGATCATTGCAAACTTCTGTTTCCTACTCCATTGACCTTAGTAGCCCACTGAGTACTCTATCGTTTTCATTATATTGTCTTGCTCTTGCTTGTGAATAAAGGAGAATAATGTCAAAGTTCTATTCTGGGGGAGAGGCGGGTAGGAGATCCCGGCTGATTCACTAAAAGCAAAGACCCATCGGGACTGTCCTGGAAAGCCTCAGAGATCCAGAGTGGTATGCCGCTGAGGCCATTTTCTCCTCGTTACTGGCCACACGCCTTGGAAAGGCAGCCAGCTTTGCTTCTTTAGGAGTGAGCTTCCTTCTCTCTGTCCACTTGGATTCCACTTAACCCTTCTCACAGCTCTCAAGAGCTCTCCAAGTAACTGTCAGGGCTTATTAAGTTTGCAAATCAGTCTTCGGCGTGTTCACAAACACATGCCTGGCAGCAGCATGTGTCTGTGTGTCTGGTGAGCCTCCCAGTAACACGACCTCTTCCCAGTGACTGTGAAACTCACTGGCACTGGGACCCATCTGAGTGCCTGCCCACCTCTCCGGCATCATACTCTTATAATACGGAGCTCTGAAGTGTAGGTTCTCACCAAGAGCTCAACATCTCTGCTCAGGACAAAGCCTGGACACCCGGTACGCAGGCTGCCTGGCTCACACACTGAATGTGTCTTCGGTCTCATCACCTGTAACATGGGCAGCTTTGGAAGATTGCCAGGCATCCATTGAGATCAGAAGAGGGCTCTCCACTCTGCTATCTCTTTGCTCTTACATCTCCAGTGTTTCTTAGTTTAGATCTACATGTGTGATCTGGAATTGCTGGTCTGTCAGTCTAGACGACAGTAGATTGAATCAGAAGTTGGTTCTATGCCCCCACCCTGTAATTACTCAGATAAACCCTGGACAAAACACATAAGATCTTTGATCTTCCTTTTCTAAACCTACAGCATAAGAAAGTTGGAACTAGATGATCTCCAAGGTCCATTTCAGGTTTAAAATTCTGAACAGAGCAGGCCCCACTGAAGTTGCCAAACGGAGTCCAGAGAGACCATAAAGTGGAAATGTGTCCCCTGATCAAAGCAGAAGGTATTTATTAAATACTCACTGTGTCCCTGGCACACAGTTATTTTTCCCATCTTGGTAAAGCTTACCTAAGCTAAGCCTGTACTGCACTAGAAATTCGTAGCTGTGTGATGCTCTAGAGTCTATCTTCACCTTCATACATAACACTGTTCAGTTGAACTTCAACCCATTGTTTTGGGATCTCTAAAGGATCGGACTCTAATGGCCCTATGTGGTCTGTAGGCATAGAATAGTGGTTAAACTAGTTCCGCTGGCACTTCTTTCTATACTGCTTGTTCTTGTTATCTTCTGGAATTTAACTTGAAAAGTTAGCTTAAATTAATGAGTTCCTTTAAAAAGTAAAAGAAGAGTTTGCACCATCTGTTTTCTATAAGCTATGCATAAGTAAAATAAAAATAGTGTCCATTTTTGGTAGGAGACTTGCATGAGGTTCTCAAAATAGCATGTCATAAGCAGGACAATTTTTCCTGGCTTTATTTAGAGTCTTAAATAGAATATAATTTGGCTTCTAAATCTGTGATGCCTCTTTTACCCATGGCTCCTGATTTTCATAATCCACTGCCATTAAACACAAGTGATAATTTATGAAGAAATTTGGCTTTGAGGAGCTTATTTTCCCAAAGATAAAAAGAGTGTAAGCCATTTGAATCCTATTGCTTAAAGACAGTGATTCTTTTTAGCATATGGGCATGCCTTTGGAATTAGTACTTTGTGTTGCTCTTCTGTTCATCCAGGTACTTTCCCGTGAGCCCAAACACATCAGTGTCATTGTTGGCGGAAGCTGCGGTCTTCATGTCTAGCAGCAGCTCGGCTATTTCAATTTGTTGAAATTTTGTTAAGATTTTTTTACATCTGTTTATCAGGGCTGTCATCTGATAAACTTTTTATGTTTTTCTTTCATAATGTTTTTTTATTTCAATTTTTAATTCCAGAGCAGACTTGAGAGCTTGTTATCTATCTCAGGCCTCTTAATTACCAGAAGGCAGATTTTACTCTCACATCCTTTTAGATGTCTTATGAATTGCTTTCCATGTTCCCTCTTCACCTCAGTTTGATTTTCAAAGAATGTGGCAAAATGAGGTGCTTCTAGGCCTTCAATATAATTATCCTGTCTAATAAAGAGGGAATATGCTAATTGACCATCACTCGCACAAAGATGGCTGCACCTACAGCTGAGGAGCCTTAAGCAATCAGCAGGGAGCTAAGGCTACGCCCTCCCCCGCCCCCATGGGACTTGACAGGGGACCTCAGGCTATGTCCCCTCACCTGGCAGGGCTTGATGGGAGACCTCAAGATGCACTTCCCATCCTGTTGCTGGGCTAGGGGACCTCAGGCTGCTCCCCCAGCTCTAGGCTGGGGGATCTCAGGCTGCACCCCCCACCAGGTGAGGCTCAACAGGAGATTTTAGGCCACACCTCCTACCCCAGCAGTGGGCCAGGGGACCTGAGTCTGCACCCCCCTGCCTGGCAGGCTTGACAGGGGACCTCAAGGTGCACCCCCCAGTGCTGGGTTGGGGGAACTCAGGCCGCACCCCTCCCAGTGGGGCTTGACGGGGGACCTGAGACTGCACCCCTAGCCGGTGGGGCTTGAAGGACGACCTGAGGCTGTGGCTGCCTCCCGGTGCTGGGCCGAGGGACCTGAGGCTGCGGCCCCGACCCCCTGCCTGGCAGGGCTTGATCGGGAACGTCAGGCCATGCCTTCCACCCAGCAGGGCTTGTCAGGGGATCTCAGGCCATGTCCCCCACCTGGTGAGGCTTGACGGAGGACCTCAAGGGACACCCCCTACCCCAATGTGGCCTGGGGGACCTCAGGGCCTGCCCCCCATATTGGTGCCGAGCTAGGGGACCTGAGGCTACAACCCCTGCCCAGGAGGCCTTGACAAGGGTGGGTCTGGCTGGGTCTGGATCTAGGCCAATGAGGGGTGGAGAGGGTGGCCTGGGTCTGGGTTTCACGTGATTTTGAGACACATGTGGGTGGGTGGGGACTTGACTCTGGGTCCTGTGGTGCGCCCCAGATTCTGACAGGAGGAAGTTTTTCATATACGTTTTACTAATTTTCTTTAATCTCTGACACTTATAGAGAAAGGGCAAGTAGCAATATTAAATTATTTCCTCTAATTAATCTCCTTTTAATGTGCATGAATTTCATGCACTGGGCCACCAGTACTATCTAATAAAATAGTAATATGCAAATTGACTATACCTCTCATCAAGCCACGCCCACCAGCCAATAAGGAACAAATTATGCAGATAAACCCCAACCAAGATGGCTGTGGCCACTGAGAGCAGGAGGAGTCTTGGTTTTCCCTGGCAACAGAGGAAGCCAAGCTTTCTGCCTGCCATTGCTGGCCTAGGCCTCCACTCAATGCTACAAAGTTTCAATTATAGAAGATACATACTCCCAACAGAAATGGCGACAACCATGGAGCTGGAGAGAGCAGAGACTAGGGTTGCCTGTGCAATGGAGGAAGCCAAACTTCTGCAGCCCTAGCCTAGGCCTCCACTCTTCATTACAAAGTTTCAAACAGAAATGGCTGTCGCCACAGAGTGAGCAGAAGGCTTGGCTCCACTCCAGGCTACAAAGTTTCAGTTGTAGAACATAAATTAATCCCAGATCCCAGGGCTTCCGCTTGGGTCACTGGGGGGCGTGGCCAGCCTGCAAACCACCACAGGCTCCTTGCCCTGGCTGCCCCACACCCCAAGGGAACTCCCACCCTGATCCAGGACACCCTTCAGGGCAAACCAGCCCATTCCCGCCCATGCACCAGGCCTCCATCCTATCTAATAAAAGAGTAATACACAGATTGACCATCACTCCAACACACAAGAGGGCTACCCTCATGTGGTCAAAGATACTGCCTCCTTGTGAACACAAGATGGCCACCACAAGATGGCCAGCAGGGGAGGACAGAGGGAGGTTCCAGGCCCTGCAAGGGAGGGCAGTTGGGGGCAATCAGGCCTGCAGGGGAGGGCAGTTAGGGGTGAACAGGCCGGCAGGGGAGCAGTTAGATGTCAATTAGGCTGGCAGGGTAGTGGGTGATCAGGCTGGCAGGAAGAAGCGGTTAGAGGCAATCAGGGAGGCAGGCAGGCGAGCAGTTTGGAGCTAGAAGTCCTGGATTGTGAGAAGGATGTCCGACTGCCCTCGAGGGGTCCCAGATTGGAGAGGGTGCAGGCTGAGCTGAGGGATACCCCCACGCACGAATTTCGTGCACCGGGCCTCTAGTATATATATAAAAGACTAATATGCTAAGTGTCTGACTCTCGGAGTAATGACATCACGAAACAACACTCGGCTTCCTCTCATTAGTGACTAGCCTCCTTGCAGTTTCTTCAGCACAGGAACACAACTTGCTTTATAGCCAGGTGCAAACATTTCACACTTCAACCAAACGTCTGGGAAGTGTTTTCCTGTGCCTCATCTCATTTGATACTCAGAGTAGTTCTGGAGTTGGTAGATAGGAGACTCAGTGGAATCCTATTTTCTTTTCATTAGCTGGAAAACAGAGATTTAGAAAACTTAGAAACCTGACCCAACTTTCAGAAGTAAGAAATGGTGGACCTTGAAAATGACTTCAGGTTTTTTCACTGTGCAGAATATAGTGAAACACTGCTGCAGGGTTAAATATTTTACCTTTGTTCTCCCTGCATGATCCACAGTAATAATCTACTTCATGTTGATATTTACTGCTGTGTTGTTGACAGTTACCTGAAAGAGAAGTTGGTGTGCTTCACTGGGCTGGAAAAAGTTTTTCTAAATCAGAAAGCAGGTCTAATTAAGCAAGTTTATTCTATATTTATAAATAAACTTTATGGCTATATCTATAAAAGGCTAAGTTGACTCTCGCATGCGCGATACATATAAAGCTATTGCTGGTGCCAATCGCATGTGTGTGTTTCAATCTGTCATTGTCAATTGTGAATTTGGTTGACACTTCTAGAGAGAGGTCAAATAGCAATGTTAAAATATTTCTTCTAATTAATTTCCTTTCAGTGTGCACCAGTTCATGCACCGGGCCTCTAGTAGATAAATAAGCATCACTGATGTGCAGCTCATAAGATGCCAAATAACTAATGGCACCCTAAACTCTTCAGAGAGGGGGTGTGATCTCAGCTTTAGAGAAAACCAGGCATAAACAGTGCTCAAAGGATATTTTTTTCATTGATTTTTAGAGAGAGGAGAAGGGAAGAAGAGAGAGGAAGAAAAAGAAAGAAACATCAGTATGTGAGGGATTCTCAAGTGGTTGCCCCAACCAAGTGAACCTGGGACCCTTTGATGGATGGGCTGATGCTCTGTCTATTAAATCACACTGGCAAGGGCTGTGTAGTAAGATTTTAAACTACAAATTAAATTTTTAAAAAGATAGAACTGTTTTATGTTATTTATTTCTCCCTGGGTGAGTTCTGACAGTTTGTCTCTTTCTAGGAATTTGTCCATTTTGTCTTAAGTTGTTAAATTTATTGAACTAAATTTGATATGTTGTATGTTTATTTTATTTTATTTTTAAATTTTATTTATTGGGGTGACATCGTTTAACATGAGCATATAGGTTTCATGTGTGGGTTTCTATGTTGCAAGATCTGTATATTGCATCATGTGCCTACCACCCAAAGTCAGATCTTCTGTTACCTTCTATTGACCAATTCTTTCCCCACCCCCTACCCCCTGGCAACCACTACACTACTGTTTGTGTTCATTAATTCCAGTTGTATATCCCACATTTGAGTGAATTCATATGGTTATTAGCTTTTCTGTTTGACTTATTTCACTTAGCATAATGTTCTCAGGGTCCATCCATGTTGTTGCAAATGGTGCTACTTCATCCTTTGTTATGGCTGAGTAGTATTTCATTGTGTATGTATACCACATCTTTATCTAGTCCTCTGTCATGGGACACTTCGGTTGTTTCTATGTCATGAATAATGCTGCAGTGAACATGGGCTGCATATATCTTTGTGAATACATGATTTCGAGTTTTTCTTTTGGGGTATATACCCGGGAATGGGATTGCTGGGTCATAAGGAAGCTCTATTTTTAATTTTTTGAGGACTTAACAAACTGCTTTCTCTCTCTCTCTCTCTCTCTCTCTCTCTCTCTCTCTCTCTCTCTCTTTTTCTTTCTTTTTTTTAAAATACATTTTGTATTGATTTCAAAGAAAGAAGTATAGAGAGATAGGAACATCAGTAATGAATAATGAAAGAGTATCATTGATTGGCTGCCTTCTGCATGCCCCGCACTGGGGATCAAGTCCACAACCTGGGCATGTGCCCTGACCAGGAATCAAACAATGACTGGTTAATAAATCGTTGCTCAATCACTGAGCCATACTGGTCAGGCCAGACTGCTTTCCATAGTGCTTGTATCTGTCTACATTCCTACCAGCAGTGAGTGAGAGTTCCCTTTTTTCCACAACCTCTCCAACACTTGTTTGTCTTGTTGATAATGGCCACTCTAACAGGTGTAAGGTGGTATTTCATTGTAGTTTTGATTTGCATTTTCCTAATTGCCAGTGAGGTTGAACATCTTTTCATATATTTACTAGAAGCCCAGTGCACAAAAATTTGTCCACTTGGAGTAATCCCTCAGCCCGGCCTGCGCCCTCTCACAGTCTGGGACCCCTTGGGGGATGTCCAACTGACGGCTTAGACCTGCTCCCCAAGGGATGGGGCCTAAGCTGGCAGTCAGGCATCCCTCTGGCAGCCCGAGAGCCCTTGGGGGATGTCCAACTAACAACTTAGGCTGTTAGTCAGACATCCTTAGTACTGCCATGGGTCATCCTTAGCGCTGTTAGTTGGATATCTTTAGTGCTGCTGCTCTGGTCAGCCATGAGCCAGCTTCTAGCTGAGCAGCACTTCCCCTGTGGAAGCACACTGACCACCAGGGGGCAGCTCCTGCATTAAGTGTCTGCTCCTTGGTGGTCAGTGCACATCACAGTGACCAGTTGTTCCCAGTCATTCTGCTGTTAGGGTCAATTTACATATTATCCTTGTATTACATACTAGAGGCCCAGTGCACAAAATTCGTGCATGGGAGTGGGGCAAGAAGGTGTCCCTCAGCCCAGCCTGCACCCTCTCCAATCTGGGACCCCTCAAGGGATATCTGACTGCCCGTTTAGGCCTGGTCCCAGTAGGATTGGGCCTAATCGGGGAGTCGGACATACCTCTCACAATCCAGGACTTCTAGCTCCAAACTGCTCACCTGCCTGCCTCCCTGATTGCCCCTAACCACTTCTGCCTGCCAGCCTGATCACCCCTTAACCACTACCCTGCCAGCCTAATTGATATCTAACTGCTCCCCTGCCAGCCTGTTTGCCACCAACTTCCCTCCTGCGCTGACCTGGTCACCCCTAACTGCCCTCCCTTGCAGGCCTAGTCCCTCCCAACTGCCCTCCCCTGCTGGCCTGATGGACTACAAGTGCCCTTCCTTGCAGGCCTGGAACCTCCCATTGTTCTCCCCTGCTGGCCATCTTGTGGTGGCCATCTTGTGTTCACATGGGGGCAGGATCTTTGACCACATAGGGGCAGCCCTCTTGTGTGTTGGAGTGATGGTCAATCTGCAAATTACTCTTTATTAGATAGGATAGAGGCCTGGCGCATGGGTGGGGACCAACTGGTTTGCCCTAAAGGATGTCCTGGATCAGGGTGGGGGTTCCCTTGGGGCATGGGATGGCCTGGGTAAGGGCCCTGTGGTGGTTTGCAGGCCGACCACGCCCCCCAGTGACCCAAGCAGAGTCCCTGGGATCTGGGATTAATTTATGTTCTACAATTGAAACTTTGTAGCCTGGAGCGGAGCCAAGCCTTCTGCTCATTCTGTTTTGACATCCATTTCTGTTTGGGTTTATTTAAATTCTATAAGTGAAACTTTGTAGCCTAGAGTGGAGGCCTAGGCCAGCAAGGGCAAGCAGAAAGCTTGGCTTCCTCCATTGCTGGGGAAACCCAAGCCTCCCTCCTGCTCTCAGTGGCCACAGCCATCTTGGTTGGGGTTTATTTGCTGGTGGGCATGGCTTGATCGGAGATACAGTCAATTTGCATATTACACTTTTATTAGATAGGAAGATTGGCTGTTCATATGTCTTCTTAAGAGAGGTGTATTTTTAGGTCCTCTGCCTACTTTTTGGATTGTTTGGTGTTGAGTTTTATGTATTCTTTATATATTTTTTGGAAATTAAACCTTTGTCAGAGCTACTGTTTGCAAATATCACTTCCCATCTAGTTGGCTGTCTGTATGTTTTGTTGTCTGGGTCTTTTGCTGTGCAGAAAGAAGCTTGTTAGTTTTATATAGTCCTATTCATTTATTTTTGCCTTTACTTCCCTTGTCTTTGAAATCAAGTTCATAAAATGTTCTCTGTGACCCATATAACTATATTTTGTTATTATATCATTATACCTATATTTTGTTCTATTTAACTTATTATTTGGGGTCTCATATTTAGGTATTTTGTGCATTTTGAATTAATTTTTGTACATGGGATAAACTGTAATCTAGTTTCATTCGTTTGCATCTGGCTTTTCAGCACCATGTTTTGAAGAGACTACCAGTATCTTTACTTCAATGTGCATTTCTAGCTCCTTTGTCAAAAATTATCAGTCTATACATAGTGTGGTTTTATAGCTAGGCACTCTGTTCTGTTCCATTGATCTGTGCCAATACTATGCTGTTTTGATTATCATTAGCTCTGTAGTGTAATTTGAAGTCAGGTAGTGTGATACTTCGTTTTTTTAACTCAGGATTGCTTTAGCTATTCAAGGTCTTTTGGATTCCATAGAAATCTGATGATTTCTCATTCTATTTCTTTTAAAAATGACACTGGGATTTAGATGGATATTGCATTAAATCTGTGTATTTGTTTAATAAGGCCATTGTAAGTATGTAGATTCTTGCAATCCATGAATATGAGATATTTTTCCATTTTGTTGTATCTTTTTCAAACTCTTTTAATAATGCTTGTTAATTATTAGTATATAGGTCTTTCACATTCTTTGTTAAGTTTATTCCTTGTTTGATATTGCGAAATCAGTTGTTCTTTTCCCCATTTCTTTTTCTGAAGTTTTGTTGTTAGTATACAGGAAGGCAATGGGTTCTTGCAGATTGATTTTGTATCCTGCAACTTGTTTGTTGTTTCTAATAGTTTTTTTGTGTGTGTGTGTGTGTGTGTGTGTGTGTGTGTGTGTGTGTGTTTGGTGGAGTCGTTAGGGTTTTCTATATACAGGATCATGTCATCTGCAGAAAGTGACAGTTTGACTTCTTCCTTCCCTATTTGGATGCCTTTTATTTCTTTCTCTTGCCCTATTGCTCTGGCTGGGACTCCAGCACTGTGTTGAATAAGAGTGGTGAGACTGGGCATCCTTGGCTTGTTCCTGATCTCAGGCGAAAACTCTGGTTTTCGCTATTGAGTATGATACTGGATGAGGGTCTATAATAGATGGACTTTATTATGTTGATGTACTTTTCTTATATCCCTATTTTATTGAGTGCTTTAATCAGAAATGGTCATTGTGTTTTACCAAACACTTTTTCTGCATCTATTGATAAGGTCATTTGATTTTTATCCTTTCTTTTGTTAATGTGGTGTAACACATTGATTGATTTGCATTTGTTGAACCATCCTTGTGCACCTGGAATGAAGCCCACGTGATCATGATATATTATTTTTTGGATGTACTGTTGTATTTGATTTGCTAGCATTTTGTTTAGGATTTTTGGCTCTTCATCAGGGATATTAGTCTGTAGTTTTCCTTTTTGTGTGTGTTATCTTTGCCAGGTTTTGCTATCAGGGTTATATTGCCTTGTAGAAGGTGATAGGAAGTATTGCCTCATCTTCAATATCTTGGGTGAGTTTGAAAAGGATAGGTTTTAATTCTTCTTTGAATGTTTGGTAGAATTCACTGGTGAAACCATCTGGTCCTGGACTTTTGTTTTTTGTGGAGTTTTTTTATGATTGTTTCAATTTCCTCGCTGCTGATATGTTCTTTTAGACTTTCCAATTCTTCATGAGTTAGTCTAGGAAGGTTATATATTTCTAGGAACTTATCCATTTCTTCTAGTTTATTGAATTTGGTAGGATAAAATCATAATATTTTAGTATGATCCTTTGTATATCTGTGATGTCTTTGGTGATTTCTCCTCTTTCATTTTTTATTTTGTTTATATGGGTCTTTTCTCTTTTTTCCTTAGTGAGTCTAGCCAAGGGTTTGTCAATTTTGTTGATCTTTTCAAAGAACCAGCTCTTTGTTTTATTGATTTTTGTATAGTATTTTTGTTCTCTATTTCATTTAATTCTGCTCTAGTTTTATTAGTTCCTTTCTTCTGCTGACTGGAGGTTGCTTTGGTTCTTCTTTTTCTAGTACTTTAAGGTAAGATGTTAGGTTGTTTACTTGGCATTTCTCTTGTTTCTTGATAGTCCTATAATGATATAAACTTCCCTCTTATTACTGCTTTTGCTGCATTCCAGAGGTTTTGATATGTTGTGTTATCATTTTCATTTGTATCTATATTTCTTTTTATCTCATCTTTTATTTCTCCTTTGAGCCAGTTATTTTTCAGTAGTATGTTTTTTAATCTCCACATATTTGTGGATTTACTTTTTGCAGTTGATTTTTAATTTCAAGGCATTGTGGTCAGAAAATATGCTAGGTATAATTTTAATTTTTCTTACTTTGTTGATGTTAGTTCTGTGCCCCAACATACGGTCTATCCTTGAGAATGTTCCATGTGCACTAAAGAAGAATGTATAATCTCATGTTCTGTGATGCAATGTTCTGTAAATGTCAATTATGTCCATTTGGTCTGGTGTTTCATATAAGGCTGATATTTCTTTATTGATTTTTTTGTGTGGTTGACCTATCTAGAGCTGTCAGTGGAGTATTAAGTTCTCCAATTATGATTATGTTTTGAGCTGTTTTGCCTTTTAGTTCTGTGAGTAGCTGTTTAATATATTTCATTGTTCCCTGGTTGGGTGCATATCTGTTAAAAAGTGTCATATTTTCTTGATGTAATGTTTCCTTTATCATGTCTTGTCTCTTGTTATCTTTGTTATCTGGAAATCTATTTTGTCAGATATAAGTATGGCTACACCTGCTTTTTAAAAAATGTATATGTTTTTATTGATTTCAGAGAGGATGGGAGAGGGAGAGAGAGATAGAAATATCAATAATGAGAGAGAATCATGGATTGGCTGCTTCCTGCACACGCTCCACTGGGAATTGAACCTGCAACCCATGACTTTTCAGTCCGCAGGCCAACACTGTATTCACTGAGCCAAACTGGCTGGGGGTACACCTGCTTTTTTGGGGATGTTATTTGCTTGAAGAATCATTTTTCACTCTTTGTTACTTTGCGTCTACCTTTATCTTTGCTGCTTAGATGTGTCTTAAATATAGGCAGCATATGGTTGAGTTTTATTTTTGGTTTACCCTGCTACTCTGTGCCTCTTTACTGGTGAATTTAGACCATTTACATTTAGGGTAATTATTGACATAGGATTTCAATAGCCATTTTCTCTTTTGTTTTCTGATAGCTCTGTGCCTCCATTAGATCTGAAATAATTTTTGGCCTGCAATCTATTTCATTTGATTAACATAGCCACTTCAGTGTTTTAATCAAACCTGGCTATTTTTACCTTTTAATTACGGTGCTTAATTGAGAATATTTATTTATTGTGATTATTGATAGTTGTTTTTTATTCTGTTTGTATTTCTCTTTCCCTCTAATTCTACCTTCTTTTAGATTGCATATTTTCTTATGATTCGGTTTTCTCTCCTTTATTGATTTATTAGCTGTAGCTCTTTATACTGTTATTTCAATTGTCTTAAGAGTTTGTAGTATACAATTGACCCTTAAACAAAAAGGGGTTTAGGGGTACTAACGCTCCTGCGGTCAAAAACCTATATAACTTTTGACTTCACAAAACTTACTTGTCCCTTGATATCTGTGGGGGATTGGTTCCAGCACCTCTGTGGATACCAAAATCCATGGATGCTAAAGTCCTCTCTATAAAATGGTGAAGATTAATGCATGCATATAGTTGGTCCTCTGCTTCTGCAGACTCACAACTACAAATCCAAAACAATACAGATATCTATTGAAAAAAATCATTTTATAAGTGGACCCGCTCAGTTCAAACCCAGGTTGTTCAAGGGTCAACTGCACATCCTTAAGCTATTGCAGCCTTCTTTTAAGTGGAAGGCCTCTTGCCCTGTACTTTATTTTTCTCATGTATTTTACTTCCACATAAGTCATAGCTCCCCTCCCCCATACATTGCTATAATTTTTGTTTTCTCTTTTTAAAAGAGATTAAGTAAGGATTTATTTTTATTTAGTCACTTACCAGTATTTACAATTTCTGCTGCTCCTCACTTTTTTGTATGCTCTAGATTTCCTTCTGGTATCCATTTTCCCTTCTGCTTGAAGGACTTATTTTAAATTTTCTTACAGTGTAGGTTTTAGATGTCCAAAGAATGATTTTTGCCTTCATTTTGGTGAATTGTTACAGCTTTTAGATGTCTGAAAAAGAAGATTTTTGCCTTCATTTTGACTGATATTTTTACTGGATATTAAGATTTTCCTTTTAGCAGTTTAAAAATAGTGCTTCACTGTCTTCTGTCTAGAAGTCTGCTACCATTCTTATCTGTTGCTCTGTGTATTACTACTTCTTTTCTCTGGCTGCTTTTAAGATTTTTTTTATTATCACTGGTTTTAAGCTATTTGATTATGATAATTATGATAAAACTTGTAGTTTTCTTGCTTGAGGTTTTTTTTTTTAATCTTTATTGTTGAAAGTATTACAGAGGTCCTCCATTTTTCCCTCCATTAACCTCTTCCAGTCCACTTCTCCCTCCCCCAGTCCCACACCACCTCATTGTGTGCATCGGTTGCACATATATGCATTTAAGTTTCTTGGTTGGTCTCTTTCCACCCACCCTCCCCTGCCTTCCCTCTGAAGTTCAACAGTCTTGCTTGAGGTTTGTTTGGCTTCTTAGATCTGTGAATTTATTGCTTAAATAAATTTTGAGGAAAATTACTATTATTTTTTCAAATCATTTCCCTCTCTCATTCCCTCTTTTTCTTTAGGGACTTTACTATGTACACTGAGTGGCCAGATTATTATAATCTTTGAACACATAATAATCTGGCCACTCAGTGTGTATCCTTCTATATAATAAAAGGCTAATATGCAAATTGTTCCCTCGACCAGGAGTTAGACCAACAGGCAGGCCAGCCAACTGCCCATGTCCCCTCCCCCTGGCCACGCTGGCCGGACCCCACCCATGCACAAATTCATGCACCAGGTCTCTAACACACACACACACACACACACACACACACACACTGAGTGGTTAGTTATTATGCATTCAGAGATCATAATAATATGCCCACTCAGTGTATATTTGCTTTAAATTGCCCCAAAGTTCAATGATTCTTTTTTTCTTTCTTTTTTTTATTCCATAAAGCATTAAGATATTTTAATGAGGAAAAACCCATATCTTAGTCTTATGTTTCTATTCAAAGACACTCAAATGTATTTTTTCCCTGCCTATCCCTTCTAACTTTGTGACCATGTAATAAAGGCCAGTTTAAAGATTTTTCTTAAAAGTTTAAACCTTTTTTAAAAAGATTAAACAACCAAGCTAGCAAAAATAATACTCAATACATACTTTCGTTTTATCAACAGGCTAGTATTTCAGTACCGTGTAACTATACAGAATATATCCAACACACATGTGCACAAAGCAAACACTATAGGCTCAGAACAGATCGGAAAAAACAATATGCACATTGATTACAAGAACTCCAAAAATGATTGTAATGTTCCAACGGCACTTAGTTTACAAAAAAGTCACAAATATATATATATAAATATATATATATATATATATATATTTGTCATCACCAAGAACTACGGCTTCTGTAAATTACTAATAGCCAGAGACTAGTATACAAAATGTGAGGTTCTGACACTGTATACATTTTTAGGAAATGAAATCCCACACCATTGTTGTGTTGTTGAAAGTCAAACACGCCAAGGCACTGATAAGCTAGGGCCACTGCCACTGAGAAAAGCCACACTTGAATGAGATGGCGGGAGACAGAGCTGGTGAACGGGTGGGGCTGGTGCAGTGGAGAGAGCTGCACTGGTGGTAGGTGGGGGTAGAAGACAAACACCATCTGCATAATTTAATTTACATTTCCTCCCGATTTTGCATGACTGTTGAGTACATGTAAAATCTCTGGCTCTTGACCGTCCGTGGGTCACAGGCAGGAAGCCTGGATGGTGGCTGCAGCTCGTGTCCACAGCCTGGGGCCGGAGAGTAGATCGCACAAGCCCAGCGGCACAGAGCTGGGCCTTTAAACCCCTTCTCCTCGCTGCCTCCTGGATGCTTCCTTCACACAGTGTTATTCTACTTTCTGATGGAGTTTCTCGCCTTTATCTTCAACTTTTCTGTAGAAATCAAGGGAATTTAAAATAAGTTTAAATTTTCTTGTTTTGAAATGCTTCTTGTTCTGACAGTATGTGGGACCCGACACTAAAATATTACTTGTTTATCTGCAAGTCACCTTTAACCGAGGACCCTATAATTTCATTTGTTAGACCTGGTAACCCGATCCCCAGTGTCCAGTGAGAATGAGCTAGGAAAGGGGAAGTGAGCTGCAGGCCTAGACAACAGTGACTTGGTCAGGCGCAGGGTGATATGCTTCAGCCTTTTCTCAGCAGCCACCTTAGGTTCGTAAAGAGTTTAGACAGGGGAGATGTAGATTATCCCTTCTGAGTGATGGATTCCCAAACTGTTAACCTGTATTAGTCAAGACAGATCAAGTTTGGAAGAACAGCACGTTACTGAATTAGAAACACAGGTCCTGTCCTTGCTCCTCTTCTCATATCCTCGGATGTGTGCTACTGATACGCAGAAGTGATTAAACTGGAACCCAGGGAAAAAGGCTCTTAGGCAAAATGGAACAGAAAAACAAATACAACAACAACAAAACACCTAGTTTCAAATGCCCCGGCGTTTCCTGTGCTCCAGATTCCGCACTGGAGTGAGGCCTGACCTCTGCCCAGCGCTGAAGATGGCTGTGACCTCCCAGGCCCTCAGGAGTCTCTCCTGGAGGCGTCGGTGGTGGTCGCCGTCCTGTCTGCTAGTCTTTGCTGAGCTCTGGCTGTTTGTCTGCAAAGAGAAGGATCTTTGAGAGTAATTAGCCATCTGTGCTACAGCAATTTCTGACTTACGGGTTTTCCTCCACGGAGCATTCCTGCAAGTTCTTTGCCTTCTTTTTAAAATTATCTTTTTAGTTTTCATGCAAAAATCTATTTTTAAAGGAATCTATCACATTTTTTGAAAGATATGAAAAGAAATATGTTCCTAATCCTTTTTGTTGCATATCTTTTGGCTTTGCAAATATTCCAGAAGTATATACACAAATATTCAAGGATGTATATACAAAGACATTTCTTGCAATTTTATTTAAAATAGCGAAATATTGGAGATGACTATAAGATATATGGGTTAAACATGCTTGTATTTTGGCTTCTGTAGCTTGCCTTAATACAAGGAAAATCAGTTGAAATGAATGAAATGAAAAACAAAACTTTTCTGTTTGTGTTGAAGAACATCATGAATAAATAAAATTCAGTTAATTTAGTAATTTAAACTTTAGCTGGGAATTTTAAATTTCTATAAATGACGTTAAGATGTGCTTTTTTTTCAGCTTTTTAATTGTTATTCTTTTAAAAGGATCTTTATTGTTGAAAATATTACAGATGTCCACCTTTTTTCCCCCATTGGTCCCCTCCCCCCCACTTCCCTTCCCCCCCCCCAGGTCTTCACTACACTGTTGTCTATCCATGGGTTATGCATATATGTTCTTTAATCTCTAGCCTAAGATGCTTTAATTTTTCCTGTGCAGTTCAAATATGTAAATAAACTTAATTATAGATAGTTTTAGTGATAACTTTAACCTTTAAATATAGAACCTATTTATAGTAAGTAATAATTCTGTCTAGCATTCATAGATATAGGGACCATATGCCTGTTCCTCAAATTATGATTTAGCGTTGGCCTGAGGACTGAAAGGTTCGATTCCCAAGGGCATGTACTGTGGCTGTGGGCACATCCCCAGCAGGGGGTGTGCAAGAGGCAGCTGATCGATGTTTCTCTCTCATCGATGTTTCTGACTTTTTATCCCTCTCTCTTCCTCTCTGTGAAAAGTCAATAAAAAATATATATAAAAAAATGGGTGCCTTTCTCAAATAAATTCCTATGATGAGATAGTATACATATAAAAATATAAAAATGTTAACAAATTTTTCTTGTTATAAAAAAAAAAGCTTTGAAATTTGGAGAATAATGTGAACCTTAAAATAAAAAATGTTATTGCGTTTTTAACCATCATACTTTAGTTTTTAACCGAAAAGAGGATTACCCTTTCCATCACCTACCACATTCACCAGATTTGGTTCCTATTCACTGTGTACAGTTTTTAGAACTGAATGCTCCCTGTGCCTGTATTGGTCAATTTAAAAGAATGTCTGAAAGGCTCTGATGACAATTAAAATGTTCTAAATTAAAAGGATGCTGCTTGAGGGAGAATGCTTGCTTGAGAGAGAAAAGACAAGACTGTGTGTGTGTGTGTGTGTGTGTGTGTGTGTGTGTGTGTGTGTATGTGTGACTATAATATGTTCCAGAGTCAAATTTTATGTTGGAATTATTTGTGCTGACACAACTTGTCCATGGATTAGAAAGCCAGTGTTTTTTGGTTTCTGGTTTTATACTATTATGCCATTAGAGGGCAGTATTGTCAAGATTAAATTTGCCGTTTTTAAACTGCATTGAGTTGCAAACTTTATAATTTATAGTAAGCAAATTTAAGGTCTTTAATTTTCAGTAATATTGTTACCTCAAATGATGCATCCCTGAAAATATTTCAAGGTAATACAGGAAACATATAACGGGTTAAGCTATTTTACACCAGATCTCTTGATTTGAGTTTGGAGAAGGGAATTATTTGGTCATTGTGGCCAAAAAGGTGAAATGCATATTTTGCAGTTCCTCAGCCCCTCTGTAGGATTGAGCTTGTAAAAATATCCATTCAACTGCCAAAATTTGCATTAGGGACTTACTGAAAACAGATCTAAGTAGGATTCAACCAGTAGATAGATTTTTCTAGGTGTAAATGGAAAAAGAAGTGATGGCTGTGTTAAGGCTTCCGGCTTTTAGGGATATTTGGGGAGGGTCTCCTTGATTTTATCTTGTAGATTACTTTTTGCTTCAATATATATGTGCCTAGCTGACTGTAATATTTTTTGTTTCTACAAGTAATAAATTCACGGAAAAGGTAATGTTTCTCAAAAAGCAAATGTGATTTTTTTCACTCTAAGCTCAAGTGTAAAATTCACTGGCTTCTAAAAAGTATTATTACAGTAGGGTTATTGTCTTTATAAATAAACCGCCTATAAAACCCTCCCGTTGCTGCCGCCTGTAAGAACCAGATAATTGAAATCCAGACACTGGAGCTCCTGCAAGGCTTAGCAGAGGGACTGGGCATGCCCAGTAGCTCAGACGGTTCTGGTTGCAAATAGGAAGCTTTTGCCGATCAGCAGCCGCGGGGACAGGCAGCTCCAGGGTCGGGGGTCTGACTTCCACAAACGTAAGCACGTGCGGCCTGATCTTCTTTTCCCGGATCTCTGGACGTTTCTGCGGAAGCCCTGGTCCGGCTTGCCCAAGCAGTGGAGGGCTCGGAGGCCGGCCCCGGCCCGTCCAGGGGGCCTCGGCCAGCCCACCGAGGAGCGGGCTGGCGGCTGGGGCGGGGGATGGGGAAGGCGCGAGCGGGAGGAGGCGGGGAAGGGAGCCGGAGCGGGAGAAGGGGCGGCTCCGTTGGCGTGCTGGCCAATTGGCGCGGCTCTTCCCGGAATATATTTTGCACCCAGACCGGAGCCGGGTCTAGATCCTAGTGGAGCCCGCCGCCGACCCGAGGCTTCTCAGCGCAGCGCTGGGGCGGCATCTCCCCTGGACCGCCGAGCCCAGAAGCCGGGTCTCTGAATGACGGCGGCTCTTTTCCGTTCCCCCCCGGCAGCAGAAAGCTAGGAGATCTTTACCTGGCTCAGACAAGGCTGCTGCTATTCCCTCTTTTTTTATTATTTTTATTTTTTTGCCGCGAGGGTGTTTTTGGCTGCAATTGCATGAAATCCCAATGGTGTAGACCAGTGGCGATGGATCTAGGCGTTTACCAACTGAGACATTTCTCAATCTCTTTCTTGTCATCCTTGCTGGGGACTGAAAACGCCTCTGTGAGACTTGACAATAGGTAAATGTCGGCTGGGATAGGTTTTTTATTTTCCTATTTACTCGAGATGTTGTAATGCTGCAGGTGAAGACAGCCAGGCAGATTCCTTTGTGCACCGCCGAGCGCCTGGCGACACGGATGCCGCGTTTGGGGTGTTTGGATCAGCCGCCGCCTCGCCAGCCCGGCCCGGCCGGGGAGGCTGTGGGCACGTTATGTAATTGAGCCCTTTGTGGCTCACTGACCGGGGAGTCTGGAGAGGCGTTACCAGGAGAGTGACTTATGTTCTCTGGAGGATAATGTAGTACACAGCCTTAAAGAATGTTCCAAAAATGATGCTAGAAACGCCACAGAAGTAGGAAACCCCTTTTGTGTGTTTGTTGGACGTTTCAGATGATGCCATTGATTGATTCCCCCCTTACCTTTTATTTTCCAGCTCCTCTGGTGCAAGTGTGGTAGCTATTGACAACAAAATCGAGCAAGCTATGGTATGTACGGATTGAAAATCATTTGTTCGGATGTGGGCACAGTCCAAAAGCGAGGTGCCTCGGGGTGGACCAGGGCATTCACAGTTAGGATGAGGATGGCTCGCCAGACATCCAGCAATGCCTGCACCGCCTCCGTTCTGCCGGCCGGGCTGCGGGCCGAGGCTGTTTGGAGAGGGGGGCGCGGAGGACTGCGTGTTCTCTCCCAGGCCGGTTTCCCACCGCATCGGGGCTCGTGCAGGGGCGCCCTCTTGCCGGGGAGGTGCTCGGCCCTGCGTAGCCTTCGGGGGTGAGCACAGCTCCGGGGAGGCGGCTTTGCTAGAAACCCTCAGCTTTCCCGGGGACCCGGGGCTGGGCGGAGACCCCAGAGGTGAGGACCCCTGGAAGGGCCTCCGGACTGGCCACAGATGGGCTCAAGGGACACAGGTTACTGCACGACGAAGGCGAACGTGAAAAAAGTTTTGTCTCCCCGGCCTGCGCTGGGATTTCTCCTATTTTTTTATTTCCGCCTCGGCCGTTCTTTGTTATTGGAGCAGCGCCTGTGGCTCTTCTCACGGGATTCTCTGCCCACTGTTGCTAGGCAAACTCTGAACCTTTTAATTCGGAGCTATAAATAAATCGAGCTCTCATTGGCTGCCACGGCTGCCCAGGTTTCTGTGATGTCAGCTTAATCACGAAAGGGGGGGTTACGGGGGAGGGGGGAGGGGGGAGGGAGGAGGGAGGGAAATGCGGCCACGGGCTCCGGAGGAACTGGCTGCAGCCGGTGCTGAGGGAGGCGGTGGCCCGGCGGCGGAGGGAGGAGGGCGGGGCTCGGGGCGGGGAAGGGGCTGCCGGCGCTGTGGGCCTGGGCATCCCTGCGGCGGCTCCTGCTGGGCGACTCGGAGCCCAGCGCCTATTGCACCTCACGTCGGAAACGTGACTGTGTGCGTTGTTGGCTGAGGGCTGCAAAAAGCACGGACTGAAAAAGTTCATCAGTCACACGTTAGACTTAAAGTTGTTGTACTGTTGTGATTGCATTCAGCAGTTTCCCCCTTGCCATGAAATGAACAATAAAGGCAGCTTATGTAAATTATTAGGGAGAACCAGGCAAAATTATACTTTAGATATACGGAGTCTGGGAAATAGTAAGTAGGAAGTTAAACCCTTTTTTCCTCTCCCTTTCAGGATCTGGTGAAAAGCCATTTGATGTATGCGGTTAGAGAGGAAGTGGAGGTCCTCAAAGAGCAAATCAAAGAACTAATAGAGAAAAATTCCCAGCTGGAGCAGGAAAACAATTTGCTGAAGACACTGGCCAGTCCTGAGCAGCTTGCCCAGTTTCAGGCCCAGCTGCAGACTGGCTCCCCCCCTGCCACCACACAGCCGCAGGGGACCACACAGCCCCCGGCCCAGCCAGCCTCCCAGGGCTCAGGACCAACTGCGTAGCCTCCTATGCCCCCCGCAGAACTGGCTGCTGCTGTCTGAACTCTACAGACTCGACATGATGTACTAGGGGGATCCACCTCCACAAACACCCATTTCATTGCTCGCTGCAGAAGAGACGTGAGACTGATATATGCCATTATCTCTTTTTTTCCAGTATTAAACACCCATGTGCTTTCGGCTTGAAGAAATTTCTTAGTTGGGTGAATTAAAGATGAATAAGAGAATTAGCATGGATATACTGGGACCTCATGCAGCTTGGCGGATGTTTGAGAAATGGTTTAATTCATGCTGAGGAGCTGTGTGCCTTTCCACCCCTTCCCTGCTCCCTGCGGTCACTACCAAGAGCTCTTCTTGCACATAGTGTGCGACATGGGGTTGCGGAGCAGGGGAGCTCCCCTGGACTGTCCTCTCTCCTCTTCTCCCCACCAGGAACTTGAAAGGGAGGTAAAAGGAATGACTGGTGCATAGTCTCTTCTAACATAAGGGGAAACAGTTCACTGATTGTCACCAAATCCATAGAAAACAACAACTGTACTGTGTGCCTCTTGCTGAAACAGTGGATGACACAAACTATTAGAGTGACTAAAAGGTGACAGGTAGCTGGGACCTAGGCTATCTTACCATGAAGGATGTTTTGCTTATTATATATTTGTGTATGTAGTATAACTATTTTGTACAATAGAGGACTAACTACTATTTAGGTTGTACAGATTGAAATGTAGATGTTTCATTGGCTGTCTGAAGAGGTGTGGGTTGTCTTTATATGGAGATTACATTAAAAATGCTACCTGAAGAAAACCACACCTAAAGAAATTTTAAGAATTTGGCCCAGTTAGTCACTTTGTGTAATCTGAAATCTTATAGCTGCTGAATATCTTGAAGTAAATTCCTGTTCACTGAAGTGTTTTTTGATTGAGCTGGTTGAATACTTTGAAAAATGATCAGTTTTAGCTAGAGATGAATTTCCCAGTAGGGGGTTCTGCCTATTACCTGTATAGTAGTTATATGCATATGTTTCTGTGCATGTTCTCTACACAGTTGTAAGGTGTCACTGTATTTAACTGTTGCACTTGTCAACTTTCAATAAAGCGTATAAAATGTTGATAAACAAGTGTTTTCATATTACAGTGTTAACATAATTGCGATCATTCCCACAACTATTTCTAGCTAAAGTTAAAACAATTTGACTAGTAAATTCTTGAAGAAGGATAAAAGGGTTGGACAAAGTGGAAGTGCTAGTGGTTTGCCTATAGAAATAAAAAGACATGGACATTGCAATATTTCAGCCAGTAGGGGTAGAGAGACATAGTGAAGGGAGACAAGAGCTTAGCTCTTCAGGCCAGTGTAGCCTGGGCAAATGGCTCCACTTCTCAGAACCGATGTGTAGGGGATTGAAAGAAATAGTCTCTAAGTTCCCCTGTGGCTTTACATTTCTAGGAGTCCATGAAAGTCTTAATCTTCCAGTGTTCACCAGCTGTGGAGAATGAGCCTTATTCTATATATAATCCCACTAAGCAGCTTTAAGATGAAATGAGGGAAGTTAAAGAAGCTGGTTTCCTCTTTAAGAACACCCTGAGTTGGGATGTCTTTCCTGTTGTGGATTGAGGTTCTATCTCCTGGGAATGTCCAAGCAAAAGACGGGTTTCCTCAACCGAATTTGAAGTGGGTCTAGATGAACAAGGGTATCCCTCCCAGTTGATTGATTCCTTGAGTACAAAATAGGTCAAAATGTAAAATTTAAAGCCTAAAGCAAATGGGCACCTGAGAAGTGAGCCTGAGGGGTCCCACTGTTACAGGAGCAATGTCAGCTCCTGTGACATTAAACAGGCTGGGTTTACCAGCTCTGTAATCTGCCCACGGACCTCAAAAATGGCCCCTTCCCATGCCCCTTCCACCCAGTGGGAATCGGCATTCCCGAGCTCTAAAGCTTAAGACTTTGCAGAACAAGGACTTAATTTTCCTGAATCCTTCATTCTCTAATGTAGAGCTGTTGGGAGATGGAAAGGCGAATGGAACATCAGAGTTCCCTGAAAAGAAATGGACAGTGTGTGTGTGTGTGTGTGTGTGTGTGTGTCTGTGTCTGTGTGTGTGTCTGTGTGTGTGTGTGTGTGTGTGTGTCTGTGTGTCTGTGTGTGTGTGTGTGTGTGTGTGTGTGTGTGTGTGTGTGTGTCTGTGTGTGTGTGTGTGTGTGTGTCTGTGTGTGTCTGTGTGTGTTACAAAGCTCAAAGTGACTGGTGTGGCCACACAAAGCTCATGGTGAACAGTAACTGCTGATCAACATAAACCGGTGGCAATGGTCTAGGGAAATTGGAGAGGACTTAAAAAAACTCTTTGTCATATTAATTTAAAGATTATATAACTTTGGCTTAAAGGTATATTTATGTAGTAACTATATTTCCTTTAAGAAGAGAACTATAGTGAATAAAATCTCTACTCATTTTATCTTTATGTTTTCAACGAAGATCCTCAATTTCAAAGTTGGTAATTATGGAAACTGAAAAATTTTATGTCAATGTATCATTCAGATAATAATAGATAACTTTCTTCTAGGTTGTTAATGGAATTTGGGCCTTTTTATTTAAAATGGGGCACTCCTCTTGCCCTGACCGGTTTGGCTCAGTGGATAGAACACCGGCCTTTAGACTCAAGGGTTACAGGTTTGATTCCAGTCAAGGGCATGTACCTTGGTTGTGGGCACATCCCCAGTAGGGGGTGTGCAGGAGACAGCTGATCGATGTTTCTCTCTCATCGATGTTTCTGACTCTCTATCCCTCTTTCTTCCTCTCTGTAAAGAATCAATAAAATATATATTTGTATAAAAAAATAAAAATGTGGCACTCCTGTCCGGCCAGAGTGGCTCAGTGGATTAGCGTTATCCCAGGCACGGATAGGTCACTGGTTTGATACCCTGTCAGGGCACATGCCCAAGTTTCCTGCTTCATCTCCAATAGAGGGTGTACAGGAGGCAGCCAGTTGATTCTCACTCATCAATGCTTCTATCTCTTCCTCTCTCTATAAGATCTAGTAAAAAGATATTTTAAAAACAACACAAATGTGGCACTCCTGTGACATTTTAGAGCTGAATATTGTATGTGAAACAAGAATGAGTTAAAATCAAAATGTGTTTTTCCAGATATGTTTGTTTTAGTAATCACTAAACGTGCTCAAGTGAGAAATTTTCAACTTTTTTTTTTTTTTTATCTTGGGGCACATATAAACTAATTATAAAAATTCTGTGGTACATATAAAAACATTTTTTGCTGATATGACAAAAATAGGTATGATTTTGATTCATTCACACAATTCAGCTATTGTGTTGGCTGTTGTCATTTTTTTATTTGATGACCTATGGGAAAGAGGTGAGGGCCTCTGAGTAAATAGTCGGGTATTGCGTATTTTAAAAACCCTTAAAGCATATCGCTGCTTTAAGTGATTGACTTATATTTCAGGATGTTTAAGGTAATTTAAAAAGGCATTTTACTACTTGTTTACAGACATGATTAGGTCTTTGTTCGTCTGTGAGTTATTAAGTAATTGATTGTATCACACTTAGTGTTCAGTGGAGCGGGATTTAACAGAAACAGAAGGCTGTGCCAGTGCTGCGTGTTCATGGCATCAGCAGTGGCAACAGGAGACGCTGCTGATCAGTGACGGAGAAGCAGAAGGAATTTTACACGGTCTTAATAAACGTCTGATTTCTGTTTCAAGGTAACTGTTTATAATTCATTAATTCTGTGTGCTTTTGCATACTTTTAAAGCAAAAATTTATTTTTCATTATGTGATGAATATGCAATGCCAGAATTAATTTGAAATTTATGTAAGAAATGTGTAAAAGTTAATTATAACTAAGATTAAAAAGGGACATTAATTTCAATAAACACTACTCTGCCCTTGGTCTGTGCAAAATAAGTAGTTGGAACTAGTAGGGGCCTGGAAACACAACTGCTTTCAACAGCAATATGACGTTAAAGATTAGAAACAGGCAGAGAAATTGAAGGCATTTCTTATGGGAAAAAACTATGTAAACACAATGCTGTGAATTGCCAGGCAGGCCCAAAGTCACTGTGATTAGTAACCAGACCTTATTTATCAACAGCTATTGGGAGGTTCAGTGGCCATTTTAAAATGGGCAGAATTAATACAACATTATAGTATAAACCTGTACTTCAATCCAGGTGTTTTAGACACATGTCTATGGGAATATGACAGAAGTTCCTTGAGTCAGAGATGGTAAGATAACAGGAAATGGTCGTGAATGTGGCAGTTGAAGGGTGTATGCTCCATCCTCAGACTAATGGGACCTGTTGCTACTTAGCTCCGTTCAGTTGTTGCTCTGTGGGAATTCAAGCACTGTGTTGCCAGATCTTCCCATTTTTCAAGATCCAGGCTCTGTCTGAAGATTTCTGATTGTTGGACACTATGCAGACCAAACAAAAGCACACCTACTATGCTGATCTGACTGACAGGCCTCAAGTTTCCACTCCCTACTTTCTATATTTATCTCAAAACTAGACTCAAGTGCTGAATGGCCACTCACCCTTCAGCACAAAACAAAATGAAACAACCTTTCATATATCCTATCTAATAAAAGAGCAATATGCAAATTGACCATACCTCCGATCAAGCCACGCCCACAAGCCAATTAGGAGCTGGGGTGGTAGCCAGGTGTGAGCTGGCTGGGCGAAGGCCCAGGCCCGGGGTGGGGGTGGGGGTGGGGGCTGGGGCGGAGCCAGCCATCGGCCCCATTGCAGGTTGATGGTTGGGTGCCCAAGGCCAGAGGCTTTAGGCCTTGGGCAGGCTGGGGGTGAGTGGTCAGTAGGACATCCCCTGAGGGCTCCCAGTATGTGTGAGGGAGCAGGTTGGGCTGAGGGATCACCCACCCCCAGTGCACGAATTTTGGAGCTGCCTTTAAGATAAATGAGGTACTTTGTTTTATGGTGAAAGTTGCCTTATGTGCTATAATAACAACAATTCTAAATTCCTTCTTGGATGAATCTTTCGACAAGACTATTTCTGAGGGTTCTTTAAAAACA
This sequence comes from Antrozous pallidus, assembly GCA_027563665.1. Classification (NCBI taxonomy): domain Eukaryota; kingdom Metazoa; phylum Chordata; class Mammalia; order Chiroptera; family Vespertilionidae; genus Antrozous; species Antrozous pallidus. Next base: position 12,141,006 of record CM050519.1, read on the forward strand.
CTTGTTAAATTAGTAGCATTTGTTCATGGTGGTATAAGACTCATTTAGGGACAAAGACGGTGTTTGCAAATATTTGTGCTACAGGGTTGTGTGTAAATTTCCAGGAATAGCATATTCCAATGAAAGGAATCAGCCCTATTGTATTAAGTACATTCAGTCCATGCCCTGATAGTGATTGCTTACTGCAGACTAGGAGACCAAGAAAACAGAGGATTTAGTTTCTCTGTTAAGAAGAAAGCAGATGTAATGATGACCAATTGGTACCAGCCCAGGACTGAGGGTATTCCTGGGAAGTGGGACCTTCAATGCTAACATCAGGAAAGTCCCAGGCAAACTAGATCCCATTTCCTCTTTCACTTGGACACAGCTAAATCACATCTCCCAGCCCCATGAAGTTAGGGGTGACCATGGGCCTCAGTTTTAATCAATGGATTAAGAGCTGAAGTGACCAAACATTTGCAGTCGTGGCCATAAGAAAACTGTTTCTGGATCTGCTGTGCTCCTTCCACTAATACTGCCTGATGGGCAAGACTGGGGTCCTTGGAGGTCATCCTGGGTCCCTGAATGACTCTGGAGTGTCCTCCCCTACTCTCTTGGATCCAGCCAGCACAGTCATGAGCAACAGTGTGTCAGTCATTATAGAATCTGCTTGCTTCCGTGGCTAACCTGAACTCATGAAAATGAATACTGTGAAGTGGGGTGCTGCTGTCAAAAAAACCTAAAATGTGTGGCATTGACGGTGGGGTAGTGAGTGGTGGTGAAACTATTGGAGGCTCAAGAGGTTGGAATCCATATTGTGAATTGGCAAAACTTTCCTGGGATAACTTATAATAGTGCCTATTTGCTGGTGAACATGTAGCTCTGAGGATCCAGAAAGTTAGTGACCTGTGGCTCTTTGCTGCATTTGGCAAAGGCTTTCAAGAAAAGAGTGAGATCGGGAGAAAGGAGAGGGATTAAAATGCAGAAATTTGGGCTGTCTAGTATTAGAAACACCTATTGTTTCTAGAGTTTAAAATAAGACTGAAAAGCAGTAAAGACCCTTTAAGACTTTTTGGTTAGACAAGGTACTTCCCTCCTTCAGCAAAGATGGGATAAAGGGGATGGACTCCCCATATGTGCCTTTGGTTTCAGATGATTTCTAGGTGCTCACTGTTCAGCTGATGGAGTAGGCAATCAGAGTTTCAAAACAACACAATCATGTCCAGAAAAATATTTTAGGTCTTGCTACTGACACATTGAATTGATGGGATAAAAATAGGGAAGAAGCCTACTAAGTGTGTGAGGGACTTTTATTGCCAAGGAAAACACAAACCAGGTTTCATCGTGTTGTTGAAACCTTCAAATGACCCCAGACTCCCAAACTTGCAGGAATTGGAATTAGGTGAAACGAATGTCTCAAGCTGTGTAGCTCACAAAGGAGAACGTTCTCCTCAAAACTCACTTCATGTGTGACCATGGAGGAGACTGGACAAGAAAGCCTCCCAGAGCTAGGAGCCCGGAGTTTTAGAGAACAAGGAGGCAGGTGTTTCTTCCCAGACAGCAGAATGAAGTCCAGTCAGAGACCCTCCCCTGCCAGGGCAAAGGGCCTCCTGAACACCCACCACAGGATTTTCTAACTGAGGCTGGGACCCACCGTGTCCCCTCCGCCTCCTGTGGGAGTTTTTCCACAGTCATCATGCCAGGCCTCCACCATTGTGACTGTGGAGATAAGTTTGCCTTAGTTCCAGACCTTCAGGAACCAGCCATATTCAGACCGGAGCCTCACCTGGAGATGCTGGCATTTGAGTGGGATATAGTAGCTGGATGGGACTTTGGGCTGCTGCCACTGAGGAAAGTGAGGGTGTTCTATGAGGGCAAGAAGATTTTTTTAAAAAATTATATTTGTATTTAAAGGAGGGCCAAATAAGACTAGTAGTCATTTATTTTTAAAATGCCCTCTTCCTGGGTGAACAGATTGCAGTTCCCAGACTCCCTTGCAGCTGCATGAGCCCACACGATTGAATCCTCCTGAAGGAGCATGGGCACAAATGCCGTTCTGTTATTTCCTGACTCATGAAAACTTCCGTGGGCAATCCTTTCTGCTCTTTCACCTTCAGCCAACTGGTTGGAGACAACTCTACTACCACTTTGTAAACCTCATGTTGGAGATGGCACAGTGTTACCAGCCTGGGTCCCTGAATGATGAAGTGGAGCAGAACCCCTTTCTTACCTCCCTACTCCCCAACCCGGAGCTGCTTAAAACTGATATAAGAGAGCAAGAAGAAATTTCAGTTCCATTTCAGATACATGATTTTTAGTCTATTAACTCGTACACAAACATGGGCTACATGAAGCAATACTACAATGTATAGGACATTGGATGAGTTAAATACATCATAGAGGGGTCTGGAAAGAGGTAAGTCTTGAGGTTGACCTTGAAGAAGCTGTAGAACAACACATAAGAAAAATAACTTCTTACATAATTATCAAAAGTAATTGCCTTCTCATGTGATAATAATGAAATATCTTCCTATTAATCTGAAAGAAAAAAAAAAAAAACCTCTATGCAGTGAGAATTGGGCTGCTGAACTTGTAAAGTCTAAGTTATTTTGAGAAACACCAATGGCTAGGAGCCAGCTAAGATAAAAGTTCACAATTTTATTATCCTCAGGCCCTATCAAGCCTACTGACCAGAGCTGCCTTTCAGACATGTTTTTACAGTGCTGTTGTTTTTTGAGGGGTGGGGGTTGGGGATTAGAGATACCCCTTCTGAAACTTGGGTCTATCTATATTCCTTCGTGACAATATTCAGTTGTTGCTAAGTCTTAGCGGTTGTCCATCGTGGCCTCCAGTCTGCCAGAGCCCACCATTCCTGGGATGGTCCTACACTGTCAGTCACTGGCATGTGTCACTCATCTGGTTACCTACCTGGCTTAAGTAAGCATTTGAGTTTGTGTCCCAAAGCCAGACTATACACCTGATTCATAAAGTTTTGTGACAGTTCATTTAAAAAAATGTTTTTAAGGTTCACATAATTTGGACCCTTGAAGAAGAAAACAACTAGAACTTGTTCTATTACCTGTTTGGTTTTGTTTTACTTCATAGATCCAAGCTGTGGAAATGATGGACGGAGTTACGCTTTTCCCGCACAGGATGGAATGGTGCAGTCGGGTCACAGCACGGAGACTTGCACTCTCTGGGGGAAAGGAAAATGGACCCCGTGTGTTGTTGTCATTCCATGTTATTGAGCAGTTAATATGTGCTAATCAATTGAAATGACAGTATCTAATTTTTCCTCACATCAGCCCTGGGAAGAATACATTATCCCAAATTACAGAAGTCAGAGCTAAGTGTGATGTAAACCACTGTGACTGACACCAAGCTTTGTGCTGTTAGCCACCATTTCAGCCACTTCCAAAGCCAGGCAGCCCCATCCTGTGGAGCATGCCTGGGGGCCATTGGCTGCCCCAGAGCTGGCATTCTGTCCATTCCTCAGTGTGTGTCCCAAAGAGGGCTGCACGTGCAGTGCCAGTCGGAGCTGGCACATGAATCCCGTCTCTGCTATAGACAACACTCTGCTCTGAACTCTTCCCAGTCTGCCAAGCTGCTTGGCTAGCAGAACCCAGGGATTTCTGTGTCCTTGTAATGGAATTCTGCACCACAAAGGGAAGAATAGGTGCCAACTGAGTCAGAGACTCTGTAGGTGAGAATATACAGCACAAAGGCAAGTAGCCCCCTTCTCCCTGTCGGGCATGGCGTCAGACGGAGCCACTGGGTAGATGAGACAGCTGCCTTTCCCATTCTAATACCATGAAAAGCCAGCACTGGAGGATGAAATATTCCCATGAAGGATGTTACTATTCATTCATTCATAAAACCCATTACATTAATGAAGCACCCACCATATACCAAGCTTAGGGACTCGCCCCTTGGTACTGTGGGTACAGCAATGAAAACACTTCTACTTTTGAGGTGCCCCAGTCCAGAGGCACAGATATATTAAAAATTATTATAATGCACAAGCTATTTCCCTCAATATCATGGAACAAAGTTCAAGGAAGAATGAATTCTGCCTGGGAGGTGGATAACAAGACACAGCTTCAGAAAGGAGGTTTTAGCCTTGTTCCAATTTTGTTTTGAGAAGAGCTGTTGGAATATCCTCTGCTGTTGGCTGCTGAGTGTTCATTCTCCTCCCTTCTTTGGGAACCCCCTGTGTGACTACAGAAATGATCTGCTTGACATCCACCCTTTCCTGGTCATGGTGACCTAACCCGGTGCAGTCAGAGTCAACTTTAGTCCACAAAAGACTCGGAATCTTCCCCCCCCCCCCCCTCGCCCCTCTCCCCCCCGGATTCAGTTTGAAAATGAACTGCTAATAGTCTTGCAGCCATGAGCAAAGAGCTGAGGCTCCTGCAGGAGCCATGATGTAGAGTCAGAAAATGGAGGAAGCTTAATGAAAACTGTGCAAAGATGTTGATCTTTGCAACTCATTTGAGCCCTACAATCATCCAGTCTGAAGCTGCACCGACCCTGGGCATTGTTCTTTTCTCTGAAGCTGGTTTTAGTTAGGTTTTCTGTGGCTTGCAAACTAGAGGAGCCCTAATACAGGTCCTTTCTCTGTTTCCCTGTCAACAGGTTAGGATTCTGTTCAATTTTCTCCTTCCACAGGAATAATTATTGTTGCATACTTTCAATTCTCAAAGTTCTATAGGAGAGATAAGTCCGTTGTGAGATAAAGAGGAGGCCCCTTTTCATAGTTTCAAATTAGATCCATTAGCATGTGAAAAAGCTTACTAATACCATAGGTGAGGATGTGTTCTTTGGCATGCTTAACTGGTCCTTGTGCTTGAGAGCATTCTGTGAAATGACCAACGGTAATTTACATGGAGGTAGTTGTCAACTCTCTCCCGAGAAGCCATAGAAGGTCCCCCTAGAAAGTGATGCGTGAGCTGTGCCTTCTAGGATGAGACGGAGATTGCCACGAGGGAGAAGAGCAGGAGAGGGGAAGAATGTTGGAGGCATCTTGGGAACAGGCAGAGGAATGGAAACTATGCCACTTCCTCCAACTGTAGTGTTGGCTGATGGGGTCTGATAAGGGAAACAGAGCTCAGACCTGTAGGGTCTTGTAATCACAGTAAGGAGTTGTAAGAATGAAACATAATGTAAGTCCATTTATAAATATTTAAAGTGGAATAAGATTGTATGTAGAGAAATCCGTTACTGAACTGTTGAAAGAGGTCAGGTGCAAGAGAAGAATCTAAGACACTCGCCAGGAAGTAATGTGTCAGGGACAGGTGGAGAAGGGGTGTGGGATCCTTCTAGCTGAGATGATTGGTGGGTGATGGGGCCATCACCAGGACTGGAATAAAAAGGTAAACCAGACTGGGAGCTTAAGCATTTTGAGTAGGTAGAACGAGGAGCCATCAGATAGGTATCTACGAGGAGGTTCCTTCTCGCCAGCCTGATGGACAGCTCTGGGCCCTTGAGAGAGACCTGGGTGAGTCAGCAGAGAGTTGGTGCTAAATAGTGCGGTGCTCTTCTCCTGCACAGCCAGGCTACCTTTCTCGTCCATGCTGGCCATAACACACAGCCATGGAAGGGCTGTCCATGGGACTTGCAGGCGGGGCCCTACGGACCTTGGCACAGTCTGGACATCCCACGCTAAGTGCGAGGACTGAGGATGTGGGAGCACAGAGCGAAGCTGCAGGAGCCAGGCCCTCTGAGTGGCTGTGTGGAGCAGGGCTCCTACTCCCCAGACTGCCTTCCAACTCAGAATGAGCTATGAAAAGAACGAAAAGTAAACTGTACCTGCTAGACCCCAGACATTCTGGGGAGGAAGGATGTTAGCCTGCCTTGATTAACAGCTGAAGTGAGTGAGTGAGTTGAGAGTCATTTCTGTGAGTGGAGATGAGCCAGGGGGTAATGTGCTGCTCAAGAAAAGTCTAGACCAAGAAGAAAGGTGGAGGTTGGAGCCTGGGAAAACCTGGCTGGAGGAGGAGCTAAAGAAGAACCACCTGTAGAGGAGGTGAGAACAGTCAGAGCTGAGAGGCAGGTGAGCCCCAGGAGGCAGGGAAATTTAGGAAGAGTGTGGGTGACATTGTAATGTGCTAGAGCAGTGATGGGCAACCTTTTGAGCTTGGTGCATCAAAATTCGCCAAAAAACCAAGCATAACTCGGATGGTGTGTCACTTCGAGAAAAAAAACATAATTTCACAATATTTATAGTTTAAATAACAAAAATGTATAATTGTAATATATAACTGTATTTAATAAACCCAAAACTAATTACTTAACTCACCTGCTTATTGACTTGTTTGTTTATCTGTCAGTCTGTTTCTTTTGTTGTCTTGATATTATTTAACTTGTGTGGGGTGCCATGAACTAAGATAAGTGAGGGGGAGGGGGAATTCTTTAACTAGCCTGCCTATTAGTGACTTTTTTGTTGCTGAATTTCATTGGCTAAACCTTCAGTTTAGGTTGGTATTTTGTACACTTCAAGCCCAAGCAAGCACTATTAACATCATCTGTCAATCTGTTTCTTTTGTTGGTTTTGATATTATTTAACACTGAGAATAAGGTCTCACAAAAGTACATAGAGGGAAAAATTGTGAGTAAAGCCATTGCTATATTTTTCAGGGTGCTAAAAGTGTCTGGTAATCGGTTCCAGGCACTCCAAGTTTCCTGTTCGTAGTGGCACTCCTCTTGATTCTCCAAGCGGCACCTTTCCAGATTCTTAAGCTTTGACTTCAAGTCGACAAACACCTGAGCCCAGATGCTGTCTTGAAATTCTGCAGGTTGCATCTCCAACTCATCAATTTGCATCCATTGGAAACCATTTAATTCCAAACTACTGTACACCACTACACCAGAATACTTAATTATTTTTATGGTCTGTTCTAGGCTTCTAAATTGATTGAATCTATCACTGAACTGGTCAAGTAACGAGTCTAAAATATGCTGGTACTTTATATGCAAGGGTTCCATTTCATTTTGTACAGCTGCACTGGCCTTCTTAAAATACTCGAAGAAAATACTTCTAAGTTTTAGTTTCTACATCTCGCTTGAAAATTTAAAGTCTCTACACTACACTACAGCAAATATTTCAGCCTCAGCTACTGCACCTGGCCTTGCTGTAGCCGAGGATGAAACGTCCTTGTCAGCATGTGGCCTCATACTTCTTTGTATTTGGCTGCATGCAGCCGAGTGTCATCAAAAATGGCTACGCATGTCAGTAGTTTCACCATCACAGTGCTAGAGAGATGTCAGGATAGAGTAACAACAGAAAAGTGTTCACAGAGGTTGTCAAATCAAGAAGGTGATATGCTCAGGTGGGCTGGAGCAGAAGAAAGGTGCTGTGAGGGGCCTGAATGATGAATGAGGGGAGCTAATGAGTGGAGTCAGCAGTCTAAGGAACATGTCTAGAAGAGAAAGACGAGAGGTGGAGAAAAAACTAAATAGAAAGTCAAAGGGAAAATGTAAAATAGGATTATTTGTACATGCTTATCAATCATAGGCAATGACTGACACTCTCTGAGGAAGCAAGAAGAAATTGGAACACAACAGAGGTGGCAGAATCGGGCCTCTCAGAGAAAGGACAAGAAAGTGAAGGTGGATGCAAATACGGATCAATTACAGGTGGTAGTGGTGGTGGTGGGGGGGGAACTGAACATCCCCCTCCTATTAACCTAACTTGTCCTCTGTGATTTAGGAAGTGGGGAACTGCCCGGAAAGCTCAAATGGCAAAGTCTGGAAGTTTGAGAAAAGCACTGAAGATAGAATAATAAAGAGGACTGGTGGAAGAAAATGATTAAAGACAAGGACTTTTGATTCTCACAGCAAATCCAAGTCCTGCATGTCCTTGCAATCTCTGCAGAAGCCCTGCCCCCCAGTTACCACGTTCTAGGACTGAAGTCTGGGGCTGTGCAGAAGACAGGATGGACTCAGATACAACTGGATATCATGGAGGCAGTAAGAAGATAGGCCACATGGGAGAAAATGCAGGCCTGGATTTAAGGGAAAGGGGAGATGGGACTGAGATTTAAAAACATAAATGCTGGGAGAACCAAGATGGCAGCATAGATAAAACACCTATCATACACAGCAATTTTAAAACTACAACTTAACGAAAGAATAAACACCTTCCAGAATCACCAGAAAGCTGGCCGAGTGAAAATTCCACAAATAAAAGTGAAGATAAGACACTGTGACTCAGAGGAGCGGCTGAGGACAGAGTTGAAAAGATGCGCGGTGAGAGGTTTGGAGCGCATGCGCCAACATATAGGGCGGGCGGCTGAAAACCGGCCAGTTTTCTCGAACGGGGAGACAAAGGCGTCCCACTGGACTGATTCTCCAGCTCTGGGCAAAGTCCAGGGAACCCAGTATCATACAGGGTAAAAACTGGACAGTGGGAGGGCACGCTGAAGCTCGGGTGCTGCAGGGGTCTCCCGGCTTGTGGAGAAGGCGAGCTCGCGCATGAACTTGAGAACAGCTCAGCTGCGTGACTGCGTAGAGAGCGCTCTGTGACTTGCTATCTCATTCGGGAAACTGTCAGACTGCTTTGTTTTACGACCCTGGGTGAGACATTGGGTGTGCAGACTCATTTGGGGAGAGTCTGAATTCCCCGGCAGCTGGTGGAGCTCAGCAGCGGCTCTCTCTCAGAGGTGCTGGTGGCCATTGCCTCCGGCACGGAGTCCCTGGAGCCGCATAGAGCGGAGCTAACACTATCTGATTGGCCCTGAAACTCCAAACATCCAACCTGAGCACAGCTGAACTTCACAGACAATTGGCCTGGAGGTCAACCCCTCCAAATGCTAACAACGATTAACCTGAGCTTAACTTCAGCAAGACTGTACAACCCATATCCACCTCAGGTAAGTGGGGAGGCTGACCCACTGTCCCTTGTAGGACGTCTACCACACAAAGCTAATTGACCAACTCGGGGAAGCAGCCACCATGCAGAGACATGGAAAGAAATCAGATGTGAAAGAAATGGAGGGAAAAAAACGACTGGACATGGAATTCAAAACCATGGTTATAGGGCTTCTCAAGAGGCTCCTACAAAAGGTCGAGACCTATAAGGAAATAAGCAAGACCAAAAAGGAAATGAATGAGACCCTCAAGGATATGAACGAGACCTGCAAGGAAATGATCAAGACCAATGTGGAAATGAATGAGTCCTACAAGGAAATGAAGGAGACCCTCAAGGATATAAAGGAGACCCTCAAGGATATGAAAAAGGACCAAACAGAAATTAAGCATACACTGACTGAAATAAAAAATATTATACAAAGACCTAAAAGTGCTCTAGAGCACCCCAAGAACCAAGTTAAAGATTTGAAATACAAAGAGGTAAAATCCACTCAGCTGAAAAATCAAGAAACCAAAAGAATCCAAAAAATTGAAGAGAGTGTAAGGGGCCTCTGGGACAACCTCAAGCATACCAGCATCTGAATTATAGGGGTGCCAGAAAAAGAGAGAGACCAAGACAATGAAAACCTATTTGAAGAAATAGTGACCGAAAACTTCCCACACCTGGTGAAAGAAATTGACTTAGGAGTCCAAGAAGCGCACCGAACCCCAATATATAGGAACCCTAAGAGGACCACACCAAGGCACATCATAATTAAAATACCAAGAGCAAAAGACAAAGAGAGAATATTAAAAGCAGCAAGAGAAAAACAGTTAGTTACCTATAAGGGAGCACCCATACGATTGTCAGCAGATTTCTCAACAGACACGATGCAGGCCAGACGGGAGTGGCAAGAAATATTCAAAGTGATGAATAGCAAGAATCTACAACCAAGATTACTCTATCCAGCAAAGCTATCATGCAGAATTGAAGGTCAGATAAAGTGCTTTGCAGATAAGCTAAAGCTAAAGGAGTTCATCACCACCAAACCAATACTATATGAAATGCTGAAAGATATTCTTTAAGAAGAGGAAGAAGAAAAAGATAAAAGTGTAAATTAGGAACAACAAATACACATCTATCAACAAATGAATCTAAAAATCAAGTGAATTAATAAGCTGATGAACAGGATAAACTGGTGAATATAACAGAATCACAGACATAGAGAGGAAATTGACTGACAACTCTTGGGGAGAAAGGGGGTGTGGGAAGTGCAGCAAGAGACTGGACAAAAATCATGCAACTATGGGAGAGGACAGTGGAGGGGGGTGAGGGCGGAGGGTAGGATGGGTACCAGGTGGAGGGGAACTATAGGGTGAAAAAAAAAAGGGAACAATGTAATTAATAAACTGAACAATAAAGATAAAAAATAAAAAATAAATAAAAACATAAATGCTGTAGAATTGAGAGGACTACATGACCACCTAGATATGAGGATTAGGACATTGGTCCTGGATGGGTGCCTGGGACAGACAGTGTGTCCTTAGGAGGATCTATCCCATCTGTACTGACAACAGAATCACACATTACACAGAAGAGGGGTTAGGGGTGTCCTACACAGCCTCTGGGTCTTCCCCCTCCCTCCTTTTCCATAGGGGACACTGAGTCCCAGGGATGTGAAGTCACTTACCCATGATAGCAGAGTTAGTGTCCAAGATAGCCCTGGGACCAAATGATTGGAAGAGAAAGAGAAGAGTTGGGAGATAGGTGGGAAGAAGAAGAGAGAAGAATGAGAGATGCATTCATTCTTCCCTCCACTCACTTCTTCATTCAGCAAGTAGGTATTGCCTTTTAGGTGCTGGGACCTGCTTTTAGGGAACTTCTAGCCAGGGAGGGGACATAGACAACCTTTGGGAAAAGTGTGCAGGATACCGGGGGCCCCCAGGAGGAAAGAGTGGTTTCTGTGCAGTGCTGTAGCGGGTGGATGTGAGTGCCAGGAAAAGCTTTCAAGAGGAAGCAACTTGACTGAATGTTAAAAAATGAGGTGGACCAAGTGGAAAGGACAGCTCCTCAGAGGGAGTGAGAGGCAGGTCAGAAAGCAAGCTGAGTAGCCCAGGTTGAAGAGTTGAAGGAGTGTGTCCCCTAGGAAATCCTGTTAGACTGGTGGAGGAATGTAGTGGGGAACTTCAAAGAGAGGTCTTGCTGTAGCGTGGGGGACGGCTTTGCCCCTTGCAGGCCTGGTCAGTGCACATCAGCCAGTGGGTGGGGAGAAAGTTGTCCCAAAGAACTGGAGGGGGCAGAGCACAAAGCCAGACCCTGGGCTCCAGGATCAGCTCCACTGCACCCAAACCGCCAGATATCACACTGGGCACTTGGATTCTGGAAGAGAGTCAGATTTATTAATAACACAAATAAAAAGTGGCCGCGCTAAAATCCATGAGCAAGAGTGTTGAGAGAAAGAGTAATTCCATCCAGCTGGGAAGGAGGAGCAGAGGGAGGATCCCGAGGCAGAAGCAGGATTTTGACAGAGTTGATGGGAGTCATAGAGAAATAAAAGATACTCCTGGGGAACCATGAATTATTCTGATGGCATTACTGCCTTAGGGAGGAGCCGCGCTGGGACCTGTGTTTTCTCTGAGCCCTGCTCTTTGGGTCTGCCTGCCTCATCCTCTCACCTGCTGGGTCAGCAGTTCTCTTCCCAGGGCTGTCTTTGCTTCGTTTTCACAGTGTGTGTGGCACTCTGTAGATGTTAAATACATGTTTGTTAAATGATTTAAAATGGCGATGAGAAAACATTTGGAAGGGCCTCAATCCTCCCACCACCACAGAAAATCTTTCGTAGCTCTGGGATTTTAAAACAGAAAGTTTAGTTTGCCCACAGGGCTTCCTTCTCCAGGTCCTGCATCTTTTTGTATGTCTTCTGATGTTTTTGTGAATCCTTCTGATGTTTGGTGCACCATTCCCAGAACAAGGTGTGTGTATGTGTTTCTCAAGTAGTAGATTCTTTTTTTTTTTTTAACAAAGGTTTAAATATTATAATAAAATATGCAGGATCATAAAGAAAACCTTTATATTAAAATACAGTTGCAGAATATTTAAAAAATAAATTAGTTTATGGTAATAGAGAATGCTTATTTTTTAACATATTAAGTAACAAGATCTAGTAGTGGGCCTCATTAATTGCTGTAATTTTGAAGTAATGATGAGCTTAATGACATTTTGAAATAACTGCAACATCTGTAATAGATCTGAAATACCTATGATTTCTACTGGTAATAAAGTCACAGGAACTGCTAACACTACTATGGTATTTTTGGCTGCATTTATTACCAAATGACATGCTAAATGACAATTAGAGGTTAGTGAAGCAAACATGCATTTCTCCTCCACCCCCATACCCCCACCCAAGCTTATGCAGCCAAGGGATTCCTTCCTGGCCGCCATTGCTCAGGGTCTTCCATCTGCTGTTACTATAAAGGCTGTGGTCGCTGGCCTGGGGCACCCCTGGGAATGGGCACCTGCCATAAACTGTCTTGGGGAACTCAAGCAGGAAAGTGGTGATGCTTGGGAATCACTTTGATCCTGTGGGTGTAGCGGGTAATGGTCTATCACTAGGAGAACTCCAGTCTCAAAGCTGTAACCATTTGAACAGGATGTCGGAAAAAAGAGTGTAGGACATGAAGGGGTAAGCTCCTGGTTTTAAGTAGGCCTCAACTCTGCATTTTCTCCTTCTCACCTTAGTGAACAAGAATTCAGGGAGCTGCACAAGTACCTTTAAGTTCATAGAAGTTTGTTTGCTTATGAGTTTGTTTTTTAAGCTGTGTATCAAATTGGAAATGATGAAGACGTCGATGAGAGTGGGTAGAAACAGCCTCATTCTGCGTGCGGTTCAGCATTTCTGCAGGGCAGTTTGGCTTTGGACTCAAAATTCTAAGTGTGTGTATGCCCTTTGGTCTGGCCATCCCATCGCTAAGTTATTTTTTCTTAAGAAAATAACTATATGCTTCTTATAAAGATGCAGGTACAAAATGTTTATTGGTGTTTTAAACATTAGTAGAACAAAAATGAATCAAACAAAAACCAGAAAACATCACTTACAACACATTGCAAAGAGGGTAAAACCAAACATAGCCAGATCCAATTGGGAAAGCAATTGGATATCCCTGTTGGATAGCAATTGGGAAAGCTAAGCCACACACTGGTGGAAAATGCTAGAAGCACTTACACGAGTGCTAACAGTGGTCACCTTGGCAAGGTGCCTTTACCCACAGCATTGTTTTCTCCACTTGCTCTTCTAGGTTTTCTGAAGTTCCTGCAGGAACTGAGATACATTATTTCCCAGGACATGTAAAGGACATTTGCGTGGACAGAAAACCATTGCATGAGCTTCAAAAATAATTTCTCTATGAATTTAGAGCTCAATTCAAATGTCTCTCTTAACAGTGTGAATTCAATAAGACAATTTAAGAAAACAAACAAACAAAGAAAAACCACACACAAAGAAAAACCAAAGTTCCCCCAAAGAAGTGTCTGAAGCACTTGTGGTATAACCATCCAAAGCCAGACTCTGGGCGGGGGCGGGGCGGGGGGGAGGCGGCGCATGGGCATCAGGACCCTCCTGCAGGCTCCTCTCCCCACTCACAGCGGTGGACCTGGTGGTGAGACTCGGTCACCCCAGCTTCTGCCACTTCCAAGCGAACGTGTTCCTAGCAAACCAGTGGGGTGGCACCTGGCCAGGGTGTCGTGAGCGCCCCACAGGTCAGGGACCCCCGGGCTCGGTGGACCGCGCCTCACTCCTGCGCTCTCACTTCCTCTACCCACAAGGAACACACACTCTTCTCGCTACAACATAGCCTCCTGGAACCGCTAACTTCAAATGTCTGAAAGTTCTGATGCTCTGGCTTTACAAACGTTATCTCACAGGGATTGACTGCGTATCTACTGAAACAAATATTTATAGAACCTTTGGGCCTTTGCTCCACAAATATTTACTGACTGCTCACGTCACAGACAGCAAACGTTCTCGCCTCCCTGCAGGACCCTGGGGCCCCTCCATCCACCGTCCATCAGCAGATTCCAAACATTCTTCCCAGTTCCGTTAAGGGAGGCCCTGAAGGTGGAGGATGTAGGCCCCGGGGAGGGGGGTTTCCGGGCCGGGGCTGGGTGAGGACCTTGTTGGGGAGGCAGGAGAAGTTGAACTTTAATGATGGTGGAGTTGGGCGGGATGTCCTGGGTGCCACAACCAGGAGCCCACAAAGAGGCAGAAGCGGACTGGTTTATGTGCTGATCTGATCGCAGGGCTTTATGCTATTCCTTCCTTCCCGCCCTCCACCCTCCACCTCCATCTAAAGAGATCTCTACATAACTGCTATAGAGCTCTCAGCACCTAATATATAGCTCCTGCGGCCTGCAGAGGGGAGACTGGAAAGAAAATCATTTCAACCTAGAAAAAATTCGAGGTGAGCATGAATTTAAAGGCAGCCTTGGAGCAAAGAAGGAATGACCAGCAGGCCGGAGAGCAGAGGAGGGGGATCCCGAGGAAGGAAGAGTGGGCGTGAAAGCAGAGATGTTCGCATGGAGTGCGGCCCAGGAGGCAAACTGATCGTCCCAGAGCAGGCTCGGGAGTATCGTGGACACTCTCGGGCTGCAGAGAGTTGAGGCCTCAAGAATGTACTCCAATTCACCTGCAGGAATCCTGTGCTGATGTTTGTGGGGAAAGCAGGTGGGGGGAGAGGGCTGGGCGGGAGCCATGGCTGTGTGGCACAGGGACCACTTGGGAAACATGCAGTGGAGGTGGCCCTGGGAGGAGGGAGCAGACCTGAGAAATATCTAGGAATAAAATGGACAGGTAGTAGGTGGCGGATAAGGAAACCGAGGGAGTGAGGGCCAGCAGTTACTGGTGCTATGCCTGGCAGCCTGCGCGGTGAGGCAAGAAGCTGAAGTTGGTGTTGGGACAGCCTGGTGGGGAGCCCATAGCCAGCGGTTTGCTGAGATTGGGAGCTCAGGAGAGAGGACCCTGGGCCAGAGCAGAACATTACAGACAGACCCGTCCTGGTGACGGGGCCAGTGGCCAGTGCAACTACCCAGGACCAGGCTGGGCAGGTTGTTTTCTCTCTCAGGGCTTCAGTTCCCCGCTCTGTGTTGCGTGGATTGTGGTGGTGGTGAGAACTAAATGAGATAACCTATGTGTTGTGCTTAGAACAACGCCTGGTGCTTATAAGTGCGCCAAGTATGTTAGCTACTCGATGACTATTTGAGGCCTCTCAGGTCCTGAGTGGTGGCTGGAGACTTGTGAATGGATGGGACGGCCCAGGCAGAGTTGTGTGTGAGCCGGGAGACACCGAGGACAGCTGTGGCCCCAAGCAAGCAAGGAGGCTTTCTCACTCAGCTTTTGAGAATCTAAGGCACAGTGGTGGCTAGAATAAATCACAGGGCTGTGGTTTCAAATCTTTTAAAAATAAATTCTCAACAGACCTTCTACATACTGCAAACAACTTAATTTTATGAGCAAGTCAAATGAAACATTTGTTCTCTATGTTTCTGAATGAACAGAGTGACACTATAAACACCACACAGGACATTTCTAAGGTCTCTGGGAACTGCTGTTGAGTTGAAACTTGAGGTTAACCTGCTGTGTGTGACCTTGGGGAGCCGCCACTCTCTCTGAGCCTGAGTTACCGCACAGTAAAATGAGTCGGTGAGATCGGAATCATCGCTCAGGTTTCTCCCAGTCCTAAAAGTCTAGTTCTAAAGGCAGCTGCTAGGTTTTAATTACTTGATGAACTTGAAAGTTCGATGACGAATCTTCTTTAAAACCATGTGTCTATAGAGGGCAGAGACAGGATTTGCCCACCAGATACCAAAGCAGGTGGCAGAGGACAGGGTGATGAAGCAGCCAGTGATCATCCCACAGCCCCAGCAAGGAGAGCCAGTCAGTCGGTCAGCAGCCCCCTGGGGCCTCCTGTGTGAGCCACTGGGCTTGAGGTAGGCATCCACCCATTACTCCTGAGACATGGTGTCTGCCTCTGTGTGCTTACAATCTGATGGGGAAGGGAGGTGTTGAAAAAGTCCTATTGATGAATAGAGTGATGCTAAGACCATGGGCAAGTTCCTGAATTTCTTTAAGCTTCTCTATGAAATGAGGATGCACATGTTTAATTTGAGGGGTGTTTGAGAGTAAATGCACTATATGGTTTCTTTATTTATTTTTACCTTTGATGGGCCTACAGAGATGCATGGAATACAACAGAAGTTAATAAATGAGGACATGGGGATAAAGAGATAATAAGATGAAGAAAAGGTAAATTAATCTCCAAGTTGCACATGGATGGCTCTGTATAGTAGCTAGCAGTGAGCTGCCAATTCAGTTCTGAGCTTCTAAGCTATCAAAGACAGAGGAAAGGTGATCAGTCTGATCATATCACTTCTGGTTGAAATTTTTTGGTGGCTTCTATTGCCCTTAGACAAAAGCCAAGTGCCTTTATCTGTCCTACAGCCTTCTCTGCTCCCACCAGCCCCTCACATTTCATGTCACAGAGAAGCCAAACTTCTCCCTTTGGGCCTACAATTTCCTGCTTTCTTGTCCTTTCCCAGCTCAGCTCATCTGTCTCTTCCTCTAGGAAGCTTCTCTAACCCTGAGGCAGAGCTCCAAGAATCCTGTACTTCCTTCCTCATGGGCTCTCGGGCCTTTAGTTGTTAATCTGCCTTCCCTGCAGTCACTCAGCTCCTTTTCTGATCCCCTGTTCTTCCCAGAGTGCCCTACACACCATGGGCTCTCAGTAAATATTAGTAGAATTAATGGATCGCTGAAAGTCACACAGCTTTCCTGTCCCGAGATCTGTCAGGCTCCCCACAGATCTTCAGAAAGGGGGTGTTATGGGGTATAGAGGACACACTGTGTGGTCCTCAGCCTGGCTGGTCATACTAAGTAAATGGTGATCTAGGAAAAATGGAAAATGATTACAGCAGAACTCCGAAAAAACTAATCTCAGATGATAAGAATTCAGGTGAAAATTTACTAACAGGGAGGGGAGAAAAGGGGGAAAGAGTGAGTTAAGATAGCTTTTATAAAACCTGCAAAGGCATATTAAGATGCTTGCTTTCTGTTAGCACCCCCTTTTGAGGCATATCTGTATAAGTTAGGAGATTTGGGAAATAAACAAAAGATCAACCCCAAAAAAGAGAGAGCAGAGGATGGTATAAAACCATAGTCCCAGGGGATATGTTCTAGATCAAAGGTCACAGAGGTGAATGGCCAGTGACTAATCTGAATTACCCACAATGTAGATAGATATAAGGTAATTAGAAGTTCACATGGTGAAACCTTTTAACTTTTCTGAGCTGTGAAGGCACTACGGTTATCTCATGATAAATAGTTCCAGAACCTTGAAAAATCATAATGAACATTCCACACTAACATTTCACAATTAGAGACTGATCCAAAGATGTTTAATCATTATACACACTCACACACACAGGAGCGGGCAAAAGGAGATTTACAGTTTTGAGTATGTAAAACACAGAGTTTATTCTTGCATTATTATTTATTTATTAATTATTGTATTATTTATTAGTATTTGTATTATTTGGCTTCTTCTTACTATTATTGTTATTATTTTGTATACTTACTAATGATTTATCTTTTAGGTTAAAGTTGACTGGTAATTTAACCTAGTATATTAATAAAATTGGATTCTAAGCTACTTAAAAACAGTAAGAACATGTTCTTTTCTTGCATTTTTCACAATATCTGCTTTAGAACCTTCATATCATTTTCTCTTGTTGAATTAAATTATATTCAAAGGACTGGAGATGCATAGTTTTCAGACATAGGAAAGACATACTAAGCTTAATGATCTAGGCCTACATTCAGATGGGTTAAAAGAATTACTCATTTGTAAAAACTATTCACTATCCCATTTAAAAAATCATCCAGAGCCCATGTGAAAAAAAAAAGACTTAAGGAGTTGTAGATAATACTGCAATCCATGTGAATCGTCACTGTGCAATGACTTCCAAGAAGATCCTCAGGACCAATGGGCTGCATTCATAAAAGTGTATGATGGTTCTTCCCTCCACTGGTCAAACTACATCTGGAGTAATCTCATGTATGACATCAATAAATCCAGAATGCATTCAGGAAATGGTGACTGGGAAGGAGAAGAACCTCAAAGTTATTAGATGTGGGGAAAAAGGGAAGTAGCAATCCCTTCATGCTACTTCTCACCCAAACCAGAACCTCTGAACTAATGCCAGACTTTCACCTCCCTCAGTCTCTCTAGGGTACCAGCACTGCTCTGTTCTTCAGTGTCCCAAGCTGCATTTGGATGCTCTCTGCACCAACCCCCTTCCTCCTGGACTGCTCACTTCAACCTCTACATGGTTCTCAGGATGAACTTTCTGTTGGTGTCACTCCCTGCTTAAAATTCTTAATGAATTCTCAATTTTCAGCATCTGACTCAAGCCCATTGTTGTAGCCTTAGCTTGTTACCTACCATCCCCTTCACTAGCACCCTTGGGTCTGTCCAGGCCTCAAACCTATCAGATCCTTCAATATGCCGTCTACTTTCTTACCTCCACACTTCTGCACATACGATGGGCTAAGACAAACTCAACTCAGCTAAAAAACAAAAAGAGAAACTATTATCATGAATGCTAAAGTAACCCTGAATATAAAACCCTGAATCGTCCCAGTAAGAAGATTGTCTGCCCTTCCTCAATTTCCCCACTAAGCTGAATATTTACACTTACCAGGAGAGGGGAGAGATGGCAGCCAATAATGTCAACTTTACATCCTTCCAGCATCCCGAATTCAGAGGCAAGAGCTAGTTTCCTTTTCTAGCAGGGAACCCTTGGGGAAATCTCTGTGGGCTGAGTGTTGGGCCTTCCCTGAACCAATAACTATGGCCCCTGCAGGAGAAAAGGGCAGGGCACCATGCCTGGGACCCGCCAGGATCCTCTGCTGGGAAAGTGGTTCCCAAAGGAAAGAATGCTGGGGAGATAGAACTATGTCCTCTCTCATGTGAGCCTTCCCTAACCTCCCCTGAAGGGTCAAATGCTTCTTCCTAGGGCCTTCCAGAAGCTCTCATTAATATCTCCCTGCTGTATTTTTTGGGATTACATGCCTTTTTATCTAAGGGGTATAAGTTCCTGGAGAGCAAAGCTTTTGTTTGCACCAATCATCTGTCTGCTCTCCATGGTCATACCCCACTCTTCCTCACCCTGCCAGCCCCTACTGAATGACATCACTGGGGCTCTGGGCCAAGATTGGCCAGTGGAGCTCATGGCAGGAGATCGGAGAGAGAGATACTTTTATTCCTCTGGCTTATTTCTTGCAGGATTCCTGTGAGCTGGCGGCGACAGGGTCTCTGGCAGAAGGTGACAGTCCTATGAGAGAGTCCGGCCCACATAGCTCTGCGTTCTGGAAACATCTCCCTTCCCTTGTGCTTCCAACCTTGCTCTGCTATTCACAGCTCAGTTCTGTGCTATCTGTTTAGACTCCCCTATACCCTACCCATGCCAGATAAATAGTTCCTTTATTAAGCTCTCCTCAGATTACCCAATTAGAGTGTGCCACCTGGTTCCTGCCAGGCCCTTGCCTAACACAGTGTTCTATTCATCTCCCCAGGATCCAAAACAGCACCTTTCACACTAACAGCACTTACTAAATTCAGGAAAATAAGGAGTGATTGACTATAGACTGGACATAGGAGTGCTGAGCTCTGAGTGGAAAGTATTCCAGGGGAGTAGCTTTCAAATTGTTCTTGGACAGGACTCATAGGAAACTCGCGTCATGTTGCAGTACTATGCACATGCGTATTCCTATCTAACTATGAGAAGTTTTGTGAAGTAATACTTACCTCGACTATGTGCAATGCACTGTGATGTTGTTTACTCAGTTCTGCTCTATTTCAACTTCAGATTCTCATTATGGCCCACTAAATTGATTTCATGGCCTGCAAAGTGGTTGAAGCCCATGGTTTAAGAAGCACTGTCCCAGTGACCTTTAGCATCCCCCCCATTCTGGAGAGTCTGTGGTTCCAATGGGAAGATTTCAAGGCATAACTAATGAGAATGTAATGTCACAGTGATGATGCATTTAACGGGAGTTTGTATCATTGCCTTGAAAAATCAAATGAAATTGCCTTTCAAGTTCCAGTTTTCAGAATTCTTATTCAAAGTTGGCCTTTCTTAGGTTTAGCCTATTTTGGAGGAGGGATGGATTAGAGCTCTCAAAACACATGCCTGGCCCTGGCCTGTGTGGCCCAGTGGGTTGGCACATCATTCTGGGTAAGGGCACATACCTACAGGTTTTGAGTTTAAGTCGCTGGCTGGAGCCAGTATGAAAGGCAACCTCAATGTTTCTCTCTCACATAGATGTTTTTTTCTCTAAAGTCAATGAATGTGTCCTTGGGTGAGGATTGAAATTAAAAAATAAAACAAAACGAAAAGACATTGATGGACATGAACAAGTGTAAGTATCACGTACATAGTAGTCAGTTGTCAAGGACCGCAGGCCCAACCACTCTCCAGAGCAAGTCTGGAGAAAGCTACCCCGCCTGCCTGCCTGAGTGCCTGGGCCTCTCCGCTCTGTTCACGCTGCTGCCCGCATGCCTTCTCTTCCTCTGCAGAATGCCTTGTTACACAGGAAGTCTGACCAGAGTACAGCCTGGGCCTGTCTGTGTCACCAGAGGCTGATAGTCCACCAGGGCCATGAAATCCTTTTGCAATTGATATCGTCTCACTGTTTGAAACTCAGACCAACTTTGGGGTCCTCTCCACCTCAAAAATTGTGCGATTCTATTTTAAAAAGTGAGTTTTATGTACTCTAAAATGAACTCCTCTTCCCCCATACTCACCATCTGTTAGTCTCCTGGCATCTGAACTGTGAAGCCAGTTAGAAGGGTAGAAGATGGTAATAGTTATTATTTAACTGAAATTCTGAATCAAATCCTCAAACCCTGTCTTCGACTAACTGGACATCAACTCCCTGCAAGGTTCCCGAGAGAGATGCATGCAACAAAGACAAGCTCGGATGGGCGGGTATGAGACTAAACAGGGCCCCAAAGTCGTTCCTGCAAAAAATTCCTGTCAGCCCCTCTGACTGTTGAAGCACAAAGGCGAGACAGTGAACAAAACGGAGATCCTGTGCTAGAGAAGCTTATGTTTTGGTGGGGGAATCAGGAAAGAAAGAAACAAACAAATATCTGGACATCAACACGGGAGATTGTGGCGCGTGCTGTCCAGAAGATAAGTCCATCACAGACATGTGCCAGGCAGTTTGTATGTGTATGTATGAGTGTGCGTGTGTCCATTTGTGCATGTGCTCAGAGGAACACTATTTTACTTTAAAAATTTTTATTTTTCAACTATAGTTGACATTGTATTAGTTTCAGGTGTGCAGCATAGAGATTAGATGTTTATTTACTTTATGAGGTGCTCACACCCTAAGTCTAGTGCTCATGGGAACATCATTTTGGTTAGTAGTATCAGTGAGGGCTTGTTGAGGAGTGACGCTTGAGGGGAGAGCTGAGGGGATTTAAGTCAAGAAAACATCTGGGGAGAAGCATCTGGTGAAAGGAAGAGCATGCTCAAAGGCCCTGAGACCATTAAGGAGATTCTTTCCGCTGAGGGCAGAGGCGGGCCCAGGGCCTTGAACCGCTGCGGCCAAGCAGCCTCCTCCAGTCGTTTTAACACATAGACTCATCAATTTTTAAAATCATTTTAAATTTTGATAAATATACATCCCATAAATTTATCATCTTAACCATGGCTAAGTGTACAGTTCAGTGGCATTAAGCACCTTTACATTTCTGTGCAACCTCCACCACCATCCATCCGCAGAACTCATTTCACCTGGCAGGACTGAACTGGGCACCAGTTAAACAGCAATTCCCCATCTCCCTTTTCCAGGCCCTGGCGCCACCATTCCACCTCTGTCTCTAGGAATTTGGCCATTCTAGGTATCTCCCGTAAGTGGAATCATACAATATTTCTCCTTTCGTGACAAGCTGATTTCACTCAGTATAATGTCCTCAAGGTTCATCCATGTTGCAGCCTGTGTCAAAATTCCCTTCCTGTTTAAGGCTGAATAACAGTCCATTGTGCATGTACACCACATTTGGTTTACCTAACCATTTGTCGAGGGACTCGGCGATGTTTCTCTCCCCGGGCTATCGTGAATAACGCTGCCTTGAACATGCGTATGCAAATATCTCTTTCAGTCCCTGCTTTCAACTTGGGGAGGGGGGTATATAGCAGAAAGGGATCCACAGTTTTAGGCCACTTCCCCACTGATCTGATGCGGCCATCTGTGCGGGGGTGCTGCTGCTGCCAGCATGCCCTCGGACCCGGACTGGGTGTTTCTGGTGGACGGAACCCTGTGGCTG